>CM036545.1:432500-440000 GCA_020745685.1 Tautogolabrus adspersus
CACACACACTCTCACACACAAACACACACACACACACACACACACACACACACACACACACACTCTCACACACAAACACACACATACAGACACACACACGCACACACACACACACACACACACACTCTCACACACAAACACACACATACAGACACACACACACACACACACACACACACACACACACACAGACAGACAGAGAGACACACACAGACACACATACAGAGAGACACACACAGACACACACACACACACACACACAGACAGACACACAGACACACACACACACAGACACACACACACACACACACAGACAGACACACACAGACAGACAGACAGACAGACAGACACACACATACAGACACACACACACACAGACAGACACACACACACACACACAGACAGACACACACACACACAGATACACACACACACACACACACAGACAGACACACACAGACAGACACACACACAGATAGATACACACACACACACACACACACAGATAGATACACACACACACACACACACACACACATCGTATCAGGAAACCCGTCCTCCAGGTTTTCTCCTTCTGTGTGTAGATGTTGTTTGACTTTGGTGTGTGATGTTCCTGTGTTGATCGCCCTCCTCTTGTTTGCTCTCATCTCTCTCTTTTCTTCTTCTTCTGCTGCAGAACTCGTGACGGCAGCATGCACTTCTGGGAGAGCCCCCTTAGCGTCTCCAGTCTGCAGCACATGTGCAGGATGGCTCTGCGCCGGGTGATGACCACGCAGCAGGTGGAGACCCTCGCCATCCCCACACCACTCCGAGACTACCTGACTTACAAAGTCATCTAAACCCCTGACCCCAGAACCGGAACCGAAACCACCGACCTGCCCCTGCAGCAGCAGGAAACTGGAAACCAATAAACCCTTAAAAACTGTTTTCATGAAACTTTCAGGACAGGAGGAGACGAGTTACAGCGTGCCCCCCCCCCCCCCCCCGCTCACAGCTGGACATTGTGTTGTTTTGTACATATTTATTTTTTATACAGGAAGTGCTTTAGTAAACATGTGCTGGGGTCAGCACGCCATCAAACCTATAAGGTCAACCCCCCTCCTTGCGTCATATCAGTGTGATGCCCGTCAGTGTTCGACTCCTTTAACCGTCTCCTGCTCGCGGTACAGCGGGGCTCTCTCCCCACGTCAGGTGTCTCCAGGTGGGCGAGCTAAAGGGAAGAGACGCACGTCCGCCATGTGGACGTTACAACCCCGACATTTCTTATATTGAAGACGAGATAGAAGACGACGACACGTTCCCAGCTGATGAAGTGTTTCCGTCTGTCTCAGCAGTTTGGTCACATGTCATCATGAGAGTCAAAGGAGACGATAACAACAAAGATGGCCACCCTGCAGCGTCCTCCCCGTCTCATTATTTATCTACTCTCTGTGTTTGTAAGACAAACTTTATTTAGAGACAATAATCTCATATTTGTATCCCAAACTCATCGATGCACAAACATGCCTGAAACAAAGATCATATATTCAAACACAGATGCATGAATCCTCTGCAGAGTGAGACGCAGGCAGAGTTCATTCAGAGTCCGAGTCAGTGACGAGTGTTAAAGACGCTCGCATCGTAGGGATTCAGGTTGGTGTCTCTTTGATTCGGGTCGTGTTCACTGTACGACACACACACAGTTAGTTTTTATGTTTGTGAGTTCAAAAACGTTTTCTTTTTGCTTTAAAACTCCCCAAAGATTATTTGAAACTTTGAACCTGTTTTAACACGTCATCACATATAACACCTGAGAGCTCGTCTTCGCTCATATTTATTAGAAACATGGAGGAGAGTAGCAACACGTGATGATGCAGCTCCACGATGTAAAGAGATAAAAAGACGTACCACAAATAAAAACCCCGATGACCTCAGAGTTCCACCCGCCACCTGCAGCCCACCTCAAACATGTCTCAGAGCGTGTGTGTGTGTGTGTGTGTGTGAGAGTGTGTGTGTTGCCCTGCGGGGCAGAAGAAGCCTTTGACACCTGAGTGTCGTTTGATCATTTCTCACCTCTGCCGCTAAACTTCTTTAATTGAACTTGTACAGAAACCTGTGAACAGTCTCATGTGACGTGTGTGACATGTATATGTGTATATATATAAATGTATCATGTGTATAAACAGGGAGGGTTTCAAACCTTCTTTTTTCCACTTTATTTTCTCTTCTCTGTTCTTAATGTTCCTTTAAATGTGAAAGCGTCGACACGTCTCACCGCTCAGAGCGAGAGGTGTGTCCAACCCTTTGAAGCCCGTCACGTGTTTGAATGTTCCAGAAAGGTTTCTAGATTTCAGTTTGTGGCGAGGACACGGGAAGAAGGGGAAGTTAGAGCAGCCGTGTTCTGGACGGCTTCCTGACTGTCTGCGCTGAAGCCAAAGGTTTTCTCTGTCTGGTTATGTAAGAGCTCGGCTGGGTTTCAAACCTTCCTGCTGACTCATGGAGGACGTGTCTCTCGTTAGTGTGGAGCTGGAGAACTTAACGGGGGTCTGCAGGACACGTTGGTCAACAGCGTGATCAGAAACACTCAGACCTGCCTTTAAAAACATGTTTAAAGTCGGGCTGTCACGATGAATCACACACTGCTGCATCTTTGAATGTCTCATTTCACTTTAACAAACTCTCAGACAGCTCAGCTGACGAGTCCAAAGTCATATCCACCTGATGACATCACACATTGACCTTTGTTACCGTTCACCTGATGACATCACACATTGACCTTTGTTACCGTTCACCTGATGACATCACACATTGACCTTTGTTACCGTTCCTTTGAGCTGTTTGACCTCACTTTGGGTCTTTTTCAAACCAGCCCCTACACCCTCCCCCTCCGTGACGGAGTGCACTCCGTTAGAAGTCACACTCAGCTGAATGAAGTCCCCTTCATCAAGGTGTAGGGTAGAGACACAGTGAAGTCCCCTTCATCAAGGTGTAGGGTAGAGACACAGCGAAGTCCCCTTCATCAAGGTGTAGGGTAGAGACACAGCGAAGTCCCCTTCATCAAGGTGTAGGGTAGAGACACAGCGAAGTCCCCTTCATCAAGGTGTAGGGTAGAGACACAGCGAAGTCCCCTTCATCAAGGTGTAGGGTAGAGACACAGCGAAGTCCCCTTCATCAAGGTGTAGGGTAGAGACACAGCGGCAGGCTTTAGGAAAAACTTCCCTCTCTCAGGTGGAAACAGGAAGTGTGTGTTACCATGGTTTCTCAGGTGGAAACAGGAAGTGTGTGTTACCATGGTTTCTCAGGTGGAAACAGGAAGTGTGTGTTACCATGGTTTCTCAGCAGCATCTTGCGGGAACAGCTTTTTTTTTTTTGTAGCTAATGCATTCTGTAAAAATCTTTGTGTATATTGTTCTTATTCTTCTCCAGTAAATGACACGAGTGTAGACTAATAACACAACTATCAGATGGAGCCGACATTCTTCATTGTAATTTATAATTTAATGTTCAGTTAATTTATTGTAACTTCATAGAACAGGTCGTCTTAATGAACACAGACTATATACTGTTGTTAAACTTCAGAGCAGATAAACGTTGATTTGTTGTAACTTCAGTTTTTATTGAGATTTGACATCAAAAGTAGAAAATGAAGAAATAAATATGAACAGAGAGAAGTTGTCTGCAGCATGATTTAATATTCTTTAGTTTCTGCAGCAGTGAATATAAACACTACAATAAATAAACACCTGAAGAAGAAAGCAGAGTGAGCTGATGTTTGATCCTCATCTGAAGTTGTTAATGTTTGTATGATGATATTAAATGTCTATCTTAGTTGGAGCAGTGTTTGTAGGCACGTTCACGGAACTTACATTTGTATAGGTTGCTTCTTCCATGACGACCGGACACAATAGGTGTTACACGTGATCTGAAAGTCGGCATCGGTGCAGACTCGCTGGCGGAGGGTTTAATAACCCACTACCACTCCCCGCTAATTGGTTTGGGACGGACTTAATATGGCGGACCCTCCGCGTGGCCGCGCAAACGGAGGGGTAGTGGGTAGGGAGAGGGTGTAGTGGCTGGTTTGAAAAAGACCCTGTCTGTCTGTCTGTCTGTCTGTCTGTCTGTCTGTCTGTCTGTCTGTCTGTCTGTCTGTCTGTCTGTCTGTCTGTCACCTTGGCTGTGTCAATCCACAAAATACTAACTGCCTCTCTCCGGTCTACTGGTCCGTAAATATAATCCAACAACATACAAACGGTCTTTACTGTTACAGCTACGTAATCACTTTAATATTATTTAGCAAATGTAAAATGTATTTCAGTACAGAACTTTTATTTTGAGCCGCTAGTTGGCTGGCTGGCAAGCTCTGTGATTGGACTGTCTGAGAGCCGCAGTGCATTGTGGGGCGGTTCAGTATGCCCAGTTGCTTCCGTTTAAAAATTCTGTCCGATCTAGTAAACATCAGGGCCCTTTCCGAACAGCCACAGTTCAGTATGCAGTGCGTACTATTCAGTAGAGAGTTTCAGTAGACTGAACTCTCGTGGTCGTTCAGTATGCATTTTTTGTGTCCACCTCAGTATACTGAACATTTCAGCATGGATACTAACTTCCTGGTTTTATGCAGTATGGATCGGATGCATGCTATCAGGAAATGAATTGTATTTTACCCACAATGCTGTGCGAAATTAAACGTAAAACGTCACTTCACGTGCGCCTCCAAATCAAAACAAATGAGGATGGATTAATTTAATCCATTTTTAATCTAGAGTTAAAGTCCTCTTCTAAAATCTCTCCTTTTAATTAAGAACAGAGAATGTAACAAATGTTTGCATGATTATTAAACCTTTCCCCCTCTATTTAAAGAATGATTTACAGATTTATATCTGCGTCTTTATTGGTTTATCTTACTTTATATTCTGTATATTACTTTCTTTCCTGTATGTACTGTGTGTTATTATTTAATCGGTTTTTAACTTTATTTACATTGAGATGTTGTTTTTGTTTACTGACTGTATATGTGCTTTACTCTTCTTCAATAAAGATAAACTAAATGTGCGGCCGGTTCAGGTAACACAAATGACGTCACTTCCACACTGAATGAATCAAATGAAGTAGGAACAAATATCTGCTTACTGTGCTGTCTACTGAACAGTAGGTACTAACAGGATACAGCACGGAGAGGAGGGACTGTCTACTGACAGATTGAGTAGGCACTTTGCAATTCGGATGCACCCTCGGCATCGGTGCAGACTCGCTGGCGGAGGGTTTAATGCTGCGTTCCAGTTGAACTGGGAAGTGGGAAATTCCGAGTTCCCAGTCGGAAGTGTCAACTGGAACGCCCCCTGAAGTCGTAATTACTAGTCGGAAACTCGGAGAAGTCGGAGTAGCCCGAGTTAAAATCCAACATGGCTGCTACGTGCATCAACCGTACGTTAAAGCTGTAACTATAGTGTTTATTAGCCGCTTGTTCCTCTTTTTCTGTGATTAAATCAATCACACTGATAGTATCGTGACAGTTCTATCTGTGGACATGTTGTCATGTTATTTTTGTGCACAAATTATCACGCAGTGTGTTGTTATCGTCTGGTATTAGCTAACAAAACAAAGGTACTCCTGGAGGTGTCCATGTTGCTTTTCCGACTTACAACCATAGACTGTACGTATACAACTGGAACACGCTCAACTCGGGTGTGACGTCATTCCCAGCTCCGACTTCCCAGTTCCGAGGTAAATGGAACGCAGCATTAAACCCTCCGCCAGCGAGTCTGCACCGATGCCGACTTTCGGATCACGTGTAACACCTATTGTGTCCGGTCGTCATGGAAGAAGCAACCTATACAAATGTTAGTTCCGTGAACGTGCCTACAAACACTGCTCCAACTAAGATAGACATTTAATATCATCATACAAACATTAACAACTTCAGATGAGGATCAAACATCAGCTCACTCTGCTTTCTTCTTCAGGTGTTTATTTATTGATTTGACTCATAATTAGTTTCTTTGTATTGATTAGATTTCTTTTTATTGAGTGTGAAGAAGGTGAACTTTGCTTTAACACATTCTTGTCTCATGTTCAGTGGAGATGCTTTGCTGTTATTTGATGTTGATTCAGAACTTGTAATATTAAACCTTGTTAATAAAAAAAGAAAAGGGACTCAGATCATGGAAGTTACCAAGCTGCAATAATATGAACAACTGTGACCAATCTTAAGCCCAGAGGTGAACTATGAACGTGATGCTGATGTTGTCAAACCATCACAGTGAAGTATCCTGCTAGATTATATTCCTTTATTTCAAACCTCGTGGTTATTAGGATTATTTCACCGGTAAGAAGGGGAAAGATTTTTAGATCAGCTGTAGTCCATTTTCTGAACATTGTAGTTTCACCACGGCAGACCCACGTCACTAACCTCCGCCGCCGTCGCATTATTACGTCACAGAGTGGAAATGTGGTCGGATTGTCAAAACAACGCGATCGCCTTTCCCTAAGTCCTTTATGAATTCTCCTAACACCTTTCCTTAACCCCATGACGTTTTCACGGGGTTAAGGTAAAGAGAGAGAGAGAGGAGGGACGATCTGAACGCACCCATTGGGTGCTTCTCACTTCCCTTAATTGCATCGAGTGTCCTCCGAGTTGCCTCCTCCACTTGCGTCTTAGCCCCTCCCACCAGAGATGCATGGAGGAAACGAAGCAGAGGAGAGAGGAACGAGGAGATCTGTTTGAAGAGACATGAGACGTCCTTTCCTCTACAGCGTCACGTGAAGCCACGTCTGTTTGTGATGATGTCATCAGCTGATCACGTTCAGCTGTCAGTCGTCTTTAACAGCTGTTTATGTCCGCACAAACACACACTGTATTATTTCTAATGAAATACACACAGTAACAGTGTTCAGTCTGTGTACTTTAGCACATGAAGAACAACCTTTAATAAGTGTGAATGTAAAAGGTGTTTGTGAGTGACAGACTCCCTCTGCATCAGACTCTCATCATCATCACACATTCAAACAGTCTGAGGGATCATGAACATGAAGGAATCATTTCTCAACACTTCATATGAACACACTGTTTGTTTGAGTGTGGGGAGTGATGGGCCTACACTCTGATTGGTTTATAGAACTGATGCTTCATATTTGGTTGTTAATCTTCATGTCAGACACTTTTTAATCCCAGCTCCTCACAGACTCTTTACAAACTGACCCAGGATCTGTTTAAATGTCTTTTTAATGTCCCTCTTTTCTCCGGTATGAAACTCCGCTCATGTTGATAAGTTTCACTGAAGTCTGATCCGCTGCAGCGTCCAATCAGTGAGTGATATTCGATAAGGGGGCGTGTCTGTCAGTAAAAAGACTTCCGTAAAGCCAGCTCTCGTGTCTCCTCGGCCATCGCTCCTCAGATCTCCCTCCTCTCTCCTCGATCCTCTCTCCTCCTTTCAGTGTAAGAGCTTTGGGACGATCCTTAACATGGCGGGTCTAGAACTACTTCCTGTTCAGCCGAGGAGCGAGGACCGAGGAGATAGCAAATAA
>CM036545.1:447500-465000 GCA_020745685.1 Tautogolabrus adspersus
CCACAGGAGGTCATTCCTGCCTGTGACCATCAGACTCTTGAACTCCTCCGTCTGAGAGTCACTGAGTCTGAACCTTTTATTCAACCTGGAAACTTTGTAATCAGTCTGCAAACCGGTCAACAATGTTCATATTAAGCCTCGCTCATGCACCGTGAAATATCTTCAGTCTTTGTGTTTTTATCTTTGAGTCCCTGACCGAGTTTCCTCCTGATAATAAAATGATTCTGATTTCATGAAGAGTGACTCATGTTATTATTAACATGATTATCATGATTTTTATGACAGAGGTTTGAACTGAAGGTTTTGAAAAAGATTTTCAGATTTGAGTCAAAGTGAGACTTTACTTCTTCTGAGAATGAGAGAACAGCGCCCCCTGCTGGCAGAGACCCTGACGCGTCTCTGCCAGCAGGGGGCGCTGTGTTCTCATTCATCACTCAGACACAGTTATAGTTTATGAGACTTTGTTTGATTTTTATTAAACCTGAAATATTTCTCTGTAAAAACAACAACACTGATTGATTTCAGTGAGAAACCTGAACGTGTTTTGACTCCTATAAAAAGAGTCATTCTTATTCTGTGTTTATTGAAACAGCTGTTCTCTGAGTCTGACTCTCTGCTCATGTTTCTGTCTTCTTCTCTTTCTGATACATTCATGCTTTTATTTTCTTTGGTTATAGTTTGAATCTTCTGATAAACATTTTAATTTCCGGTGTTGTTTTATGTTGAAGGTCACACACTCCTTTCATCTCTTCTTCTTCTTCGTTTGTTTTTTCTGGCAGCTTGTTGAAGAAGACTCGCTGCGTCCTCGTGAGACCTCAAACACGGAAACTCATCGAGGAAGTCTCTCTCTCTCTCTCTCTCTCTCTCTCTCTCTCTCTCTCTCTATCTCTCTCTCTCTCTCTCTTCTTCAGTTTGGGACTCGCGCCGCTCCGATGAGGAGCACCTGGACCAGGAGGCGGACCGGTCCACATCAGACCAGAACCAGCTGAACCAGGAAGACCCGGGTGGACCTCTGAGGACCTGATGACCCGTAGACACCGACCTGAGCCGGCAGGAGATCCGACATTTCCAGGTATGACTCCGCTGCGCTGATCTGTGTTTGGAACAGGTGTATCAGATTATCCAGAGACCTTTACTCTAACCTTTATTTATAGAACACGCAGACAATCATCACGAGTCAGACCTCTCTGTCACTGAAGCTTCAGTGTTTATCCAGCTCTGCATCGGTCTGTAAACCTTTCTGCGTTCTAACCTCTCTCATTTTTCAAAAGCATCTCCAATATTGATCCTAGTTTGAGCACGTTTCTGCTCGTGGAGCTTATTAGAAACATGCAGAGGCTTTTTAGGTCGGGTACAATCACTTCTATCTGAACCAGTTCTCTTGCCCGCTTCCATCGCTGCAACACCTGTTGGTTTGACCTGATAACTGCTCTCATATCTGGCAAACCGAGGGGCGTCCAAAACGGCCGTGTGGGGGTGCCTTAAAACCGCCTACCTTCTCTGGTCCAAACAAATCCAGACCATTCAGGACCAGAATCTAAAGTTAGAAGGAGGACATACTGGCTGCTGCATTGTTGTCAGAGAAGCCAGCACTTCAACATAGCATGTTTCCTTAATGTCTGATCATAGAGTAAGCTCACTTTATCATTTCACTCACTACACATCTCACTGATTGGACCTTTAAGAGACACGAGGCTGAGCAAAGAGATCACATCAATGATCTGAGGCAGCTGAAGCTTCAGAGTCTGACGATCAGTTTGTATAAAATGATCTGATGAAGACTATATATGAACTTTGACCTCTGAAAAAGATCCAATAGCACGACATCATCTGATAAACACTGAGTTCTGTGTTCAGGCTCATACGACCACAGATGATAAATAAGCGACCACCTGGTTAAAAGAAAGTACCCGTACACATGTTGTGATGTTTGTCGTTGTTGCTAAGCAGAGAAGGTAAATCTCTGATCTCACGCCTCTGACCTCCGACCTGCAGAGGGAACCTCACAGACGAGTCGAGCAGACTGATACTGAGTCTGATTTTAAAATGATGCTCCTCTTCAGTGTGTCGTAAACTTTACAGGCACTGAGCGTCTCTTCGTCGCTGTGTGAACATGTCTGTGACAGCGGGCTATTTTTAGCTGCGGCTCCCGCCCACGCTTTCTGAGCATGTCCTGTTTGGCGAGAAACTGAGAGACGACGTGAGGGACGGTGGGAGGAGGAGACATGTTGCTCCTGTGAGCCGGAGGAGGGGCGGAGGAGGTGTGTGTACAGCTGATGATGAAACTGTGGGTCAGACACTTCTCGTCACTGTTGACCCTCACACACGCCATCTTATCACCTCCATGTTGGTCTGAAGGAACACAAAGACGGCGTGAATGATTTCATTATAGATATTATCACAGATCCATCTGTGCACAGCTGGAGCATTTCTATACACCGTTATATATCGTAGTGTGACCACAGAAGGCTGTTTGTAGTTTCAGTAATTACACGATAAGACACTCGGTGTTAAACGACCTGATAGGACGCGCTGCAGTAAGATACAGAATGACACGCTGTGATTTAAAACAACATGAGTGAGCTGGACCTGAGACTGAGGAGATATTCGCATATATAACAATCCCTAAGAGGTACAGTCGATGTTAGAGGTCTGAAATCAAAACAACAATCATTTCAGTATTTATTAAAGGTTTCTCTAACATGTGTCTCTAGTCTGTCTACAAACCCCTCAATGATGAGTAAAGTCCATCCTCTCCGTCTTTTACCTGCTCCACTTTTCAGGAAATGTGTGCTCAAACAGGCCGTTTGGAGATTTTCCCTTCATGACATCACAAAGGGCAGTAACCCCTCCCCCAGGTGGGTGACACTCCCACAGCTAGGTGTTTGTTCCGCCCTCTGAGTCTGCCTTCTCACCGTAAACAATAGGGCATGGAGCGAGAAAGCCCGAGCCACCCGAGCCCTTCCAGAGAGGGGCGTGGTCAGACACAGCTCATTTACATTTAAAGCTACAGACACAGAAACAGCCTGTTCTGAGCAGGGCTGAAATAGAGGGGTTTATAGGCATGATCAAATACAGGATCAGAGTGGATTTAGAACAAGACACTACACACACATGTTTAGAGGAGCTCTGAGACTTATTTACACTGAAGAGGAGGAGGAGGATATGGGACCTTTAAAGCTGCACAGTCAGAAAGTCTGTCATTAATATGTCAGAGATCAATAAAGTAAAAACATTCAGAAGTGAGCGTACAGAAACGCTCTGAATCTAAACAACACGAGGCTCAAACTTCATGAAGTCGTCGTCTTCCTCTGTTTGTTAAGTTTCCACGTCTCCTCTGTTCTCTCACTTTCACCACAGCTTTGTGTTTCTGTGGTGAATGTATGAAGTTTAGATTTAGACCCCCCCCCCCACACACACTTTGTGTCGTGGTGTTGGGGTCCTCACTCTGCTCTCTCTCTCTCTCTCTCTCTCTCTCTCTCTCTCTCTCCTTTTTAATCCTGAGTCTAAATGAAAACTGAAACCAGAAACCTCTGCAGCTCCAGATGTTGTTGGAGCTGTCGGGTAGGTTTCTCTCACTTTAATGTAATCAGGAGTTCAGACTCGTCTCCTACAGGTGGGATGTTTTCAGCAGTAGAACCCGTTCAGTGTGTGAGTCTGTTAGGGTGTAAAAAAAAAACCGAGTGTATGCAAAGTGCGGCTGGTGGCGAGGAAAACCCCGTGTGGTTTCCTAACTGCCGGCTCTCGTCTGCTCATCATCTTCCTGTGTGTCGTTTCTGACCTTTTTCTTTTGCTCTGGCTCGCCCCCCCCCCCTCCCCCCCCCCCCGAGTTTCACTGAGCTGACGGGACCGTGATAAGAGAGAAGAAGAGAGTCAGACGAGGGTTGTTGTGTCAGAGACGTGCTGTGAAGAGAAAGGATAAATATGAACACAAGCCACGATGAGAAGAGAACAAACACACTCATCATAGTTATGGTTCATTCTGTGATGGTGAAGCCTGATGCTAGAAAACAAAAACATAGATTCTCCTTAAATGGGGGGACAGACCGGGAGAGGAGACTTGGTGATAAAAGCTCGATGAATCACCCGGCACTAACGGAGATCTATTATCAAGTTCTTGATATGTAACAATAAGTAACTCTGACACCTGATGTACTAAAGGTGTGAGTGTCTTAAAACCTGCGCCAACTTGAAACCACCCTCAAAAAATGTGCTATCTGATGTACTAACAGCGTGCAGTGAGGATTGTGTCTTTCATATGAGCAGAACAACACGCATTGTCCATTCAGCACGTTTGTCTTCATGAATATGTAATATGGAGCGTTTCTGTCCGAGTGTGTAAAATACTGGGAGGAGAAAATTCAAATAAGTTAAGTTAGTACACGCATTGTGATTTACCAAGCCTGGTGAAAACTGCGGTGATTGTGACGGAGTCTGAATTTAACACGTTTGAAAGGAAGGTGCTAATCCAGGAGCCCAGTGTTACACACAACAGGCTGCAGTTAGGAGGAGACATAGGCTCAATAAAAGAAGAAGATCACTTCCCCCCCCCACACGTGTTAACATGTTTATAATGACAGAAAATAAATTATGTTGATTCAATAATAGTGAACAAAGAGAAACACCATGATTAAACTAATATAACTGAACATTCACAGCCTCTGCATTCTAAAGAATTTACACATTAACATTTATGTCTTCCTATTTCCCTCTTCTCTCCAACATTACATTTTAAACTGGGCATTTCCTTTTTCTCGGGTTGCCCCTCTCTCCCCCAGCTCGCCCCCTCCGGTGCGCTCCTCTCCCTATCGCGCTCGTCTCCAACCTCTACAGCCCCCTGCTGCTACGCTGTAGGACACTTGGATTGGGGGACCTCACCACTGCTTGTACCCCCGTCTTCGAGACCTCTTGTCTGGTCATTTATGTCCGATCAGACACAGCGCTGGCCAGCAGTCTGGTGCTCAACAATAGCCCCAGTGTCGCGCCTGAGCGCCGGTGCCACAGAGGACACAGCTCGCACCTCCTGCGCAATGTATGACAATTCATTCAAAGGATGGAGGGAAGAAAAGATCACTATAGCCCCCTTCTCAGGGGGCAGCTCCGCCTCCACGGAAGAGTTCAAATCAGATGGCATGTAAACATGCATGCTCAGGGCCATATGACACATCATTGTAATCCTTAAAAGCTCAGCTAACTAGCAAGCAAGAACAATTCCACCAAAACAAAACACAACTCAAACCCCAAGCAACAGCCTGAAGGAATGTCAAAAAGCATTTTTCGTCTAAACGCAGTTATTGTCTAAAACACAGCAACCTAACTATCTTACATTACATGCCAGATGCACAAATGACCACTTAAATGAGAGCTGAGACTCCACAGATTCTAACAGTATCTTGTTTTCACTCAAAACCAAATCTCACTGCGTAAACAGCAAAAAAACAGAAAAAGCAAAATTAACTTTTTCCGGTTACAACCTAAATTTCTGTCTTACCTTTGTTATTTTTGCAATCAAACGTTTTCATTGTCCAATAAATCCACATGTAATTGATAGTACAATGTCTCCTGGTAAATTTGAGACTATTCAAGCTTCACTACCTCGATTTGTCACGGCATAAGGGAGGAATTGCTGCATATGTAGCTACATGCGCTCTCTTGGAAAAGGCGGTCTTTGTCTCCATCTAGTGGTTCAATAGTTGTAATGACATGTATTTACTCAGTTGCATTCGCTTCTACAGTGCTGGAGCTTTCCATAGGGGGGGCTGGGCTTCTGAATTGACCAATAGGATGCAGAGATAACATTTTGCGTATCGGTTCTGTTGCTAAGGCTAACAGGCAGATTATCACACTCCAGAACGCATAGCGCACGGCAGCTACAGCGAATATAGCACACGCCGCGAACTTTGAGCCACATTCTGGTGGTTTCAAAAAAGTTAATTAAAAAAGGTGTATTTTACATTGAATACATATCTATAATGACATCTAAGTAAATTAAAATCAGTTTAACAGCTTGATACCTGAAACATTTGAAATGGCACAGATGGTGCCAAACTGTGCCCAAATGTCACAATATAAATTCCGCCTGAACATGCTTGTACTAAAGCCTCTGTCATTCTGCTCTACTTCACTTCATTTAGCTCAAACTTTGCACTGGTAATGTCAGGATGTTTATTTATGGATTCCAATAGAGCTACAGAGGCTGCTGCAGCGTTTCACAGGTAATATTTACTCCTAAAATAAAATAAAAATGTAGGCGGACATAAAATCTTACATTTATGCTATGTTCCATCTGTATTTACTCTGTCACAGTAACAGATATACAGATGCTCACACTTTATAGGTACATCTCTAAAGAGTTATCTTTATTATGATACCAAGGTTATTCTTATAGACCTTGTGGCTGCAGAGATATACTCTGTTAAGTTTGGGTATGTATTTTTCGAGAATGAACCTAAGAAAAGGGCCTAGTGATCAAGAGGTTAATGCCGAGGTTTTCTTATAATCCAAATGTTCTTTTTGTTATATTCAGATTTATCTGCCTCTCCCACTAATACCTATTTTACGCTTGCAGTCATCCTGCTTTTAGTCCAAACTCTCCGTGACGTTAACCAGCAGAACACACAAAAGCCTGACTTAAATACTACCGCCTCCACAAGGTTTACCCCCCACACCCGTTATCATTCACGCACATTTTCTTAGTAGATCACCCGCAAAACGCCCACCAACCAAACGTGCAATTTTATGGACTGAACACGCAATTTAGTACTCTTTACTTGGGGTCTTAGTAAATCAGGCCCTTAGTGTTTAAAATGGGTACTGCAGTCCAAATTAAAAACATTATAGAGAGCTGTCTCCCCCCCCCCCCTCTAGAGTGGATGCTCACGCAGGTCACCATGTGGTGGACACTGAAGCTTCAGTGTTTATCCAGCTCTGCATCGGTCTGTAAACCTTTCTGTGTTCTAACCTCTCTCCATTTTTCAAAAGCATCTCCAATATTGATCCTAGTTTGAGCACGTTTCTGCTCGTGGAGCTTATTAGAAACATGCAGACAAACAAATGCAGTGTGTGTGTGTGTTTGTCCTGCAGTGTGTGTGTGTGTTTTGGATAGCAGCCCGCAGCTCTGTGTGATGACCACTCACCCAAACTAGAATGTGTTGAGTCAGCTGCTCTGCAAGCCTCTGTCCCTCCCCACGAGGCTATTTATACACACCCAAACCTGCCCCACACATACCAACAAACACACACACAGACACAGACACACACACACACACACACACACACACACACACACACACACACACACACACACAGAGCTGGGCAGACTTGAAAGTGTCCTGTAAACAATAGTAAAGACAAACAGAGGGGGCGGGGCTTCAGGGTTACTCAGTTTGATCTGACACAGTGAGGAGGAGGTGACAAGCGGACTCAGAGTCTCAGAGACGCTTCCACTGAGGGTCTGGGGAGATCCTGGACTTTAAAGAACTCCCAGGATCACATGTAGGACGCTGAGGTAGGACAGCAGGTCAGTGTGGTTTGATTTCTGCTTCGTTATTCTGCAGACGCTTGAAGGTGATTGAAGTGTCGAGTGAAAGAGACGGAGAGAGTCTGACTGAGAGTGTAGTGAACACAACAGTCTGTGCCCCCTTTACAGACGAGGAGGGTTTAAAGCCTTCAGTTTGTGAACACATGTTAGCTTCATGCTAATGTTGTATAGTTGCTCCACTGGTTCAGAGGGACTGGTTTGCTTTAGGCGACATGCTGTCAGATTTTAACTGTGCCTCGTCTGATGTTTTGATCGTGGCGTTTGGGTTAGAAGTCTGAAGTGAACTTGAAGTTGGACGATTTCAGTTTGAACAAGTCGACGCAAAGACGGTGACTCTTCACATGTCAGCGCTCTGCAGCCTGACCACCTACAGTTCATTGGTTATGAAGGGGTTACTGAGTTACTAGGCAGAGTCCCATGTTTGAACTGTGAGGTTTCATTGGCTGAATCCCATAATTATCTGGTGAAGATAACTGTAACCTCTGGATGTGAGGGGTTAACTCAGAGTGTGTTGGTCGTGAATAATGTCAGATACTTTTCATCATTGTGTTTAAAAAACTCTCTCTGTTACTTTCATGTTGGATTCAATGTAGAAGATGTGAAGCTTTAAACTAAACTTCAGCTCTTCACTCACATGTCAAAGACAGAGCGACTAGGGAGCGCTGATGGCCAGGCGGCTGTGTCGCGTGCCCCATGTGCGGAGGCTGTGGTCCTCGCGCGGCGGCCGTTGGTTCGGTTCCAGTCCCGGCCCTTTGCTGCATGTCGTCCCCCGCTCTTTCTCCTCCCGCCGTTTCCTGTCTCTCATGAGCGCCCTCCAGCAGACTCTACAGATCTGAGACCTGCTCTGCACAGTTCAGGGTTTTGGTTTCGAGCCGCTTTGTTTCCAAATGTTGAAAATGTTCTTGTAGCCTCGACGGCATTGGAAACCTAAAGGTTCTATAAAGGATAAATGAAGGTTTGATTTGCTTTAAATTCTGGCAACATGACGACTATACATTTGATCCAGGAGAAATAGTTCAGATTTATTTTCTTTATTAAGCGATGAACTCGTGTTTAAACTTTCCAGCTGTCTGCACAGCAAAGCCTTCCATTTGACTTTTTCTACAAGAGCAGCTCGTGTGTTTGCACGCTTTATGTCGCTCTCACTACCCTGACTGTGTGTTTGACTCTTTGTGACCCACACTGAGTGCTGTACCTGAACACATCGTGTGCACATAGATACAGACTACCACTGGAGCTGCTGCTGCAAACAGCTCAGCACTACACCCTAACCCTAACCCTCTATCACGGATACGACATACAGATATGAAAAAACAACAGTACCAACACAGTCAGTCTGCATGTGTTGAAGCTACTGCAGAGTTTGAGACGCGGAGGTTTGGGGTCCATGTTTGTATGAATCATCCTTTTGACGAGTGATGCAAACAGGTCGAGTGTTCTCCATGATGATCTCACGCCAGTTAACCTTAGAGGGCGTTTTGTCGCTTATCCGTAACAGAAAGATATTCTTCCTCGTAGCACATGTGAGGATATCATAAAGTCTGCTGGAGCGAGTACAAACAACAGCACCTGGACTCAGTGACCCAGGAGTCAAGAGAGAGAAGATTCAGACCCAACGTCACACACAGAAAGTCTCTCCAACACGCCTGAAGACACGACGAGGATCTTTATTTACACTTTTAATGACTGTGAGGCTGGTTTGGAAGATCCACAACTAAACAGCCTGTCTCAAACTGTTGTACTAGTGTTGTGTTGTTTAATATGTTGTGTTGTAGAAAAGGACTGCTGTGTGTGTGTCCTGGTTGGAGCTGTTAGCGTGCGTCCTGGTTCTGTCCTGCAACAGTGGTCATTCAGTGAACAGTCTGAGTCAGTGTGCAGGAATGTTTGGTCACTGAGCAGAAACGTTTCTAACTGGTGACACCGGCTGCTGTCATCTTCTGTGTTAGTCGGCCTTCATAAACGTGTTGGACTTTAAACACTTTGACATACGTTCAACACATTTCACCTCATAATAAAAACTCCAGCTTCACCAGCAGGACAACATTCTTAAACAAGGATGAAGCCTGAGTGACGTCACCCGTCTGTTCCTGCAGGGGGCGCTGGAGTCCCATCGATGGCGGTCTCCATGCTGGAAATGCTGTCTCAGCCTAACTTTCAGTCAACCTAACGACAGGCTGAGAGCTGGAGCTGAGGCGGGTTTTAAGACTCCTGACAAACCGTTACACCGCGCCCACCTGTCAATCAGGTCAGCTACACGCCTTATTGTGAATAACTCTTATCCTTCATCAAATCAAAACTGATGAGTCATCAAAACATTCACCCCCCGTACAGTGTGTGCTGATCGAGACATGAGCTAATCAGACCTATTTGGTTTTTTGAACCAGGCTGTAAACATGTTAATGTCTGCTGTAAAAACAGGCTTTTTAGAATGGGTGTGTATGTGACTTCCTGAGCTTCTGCAGCCAGCCTCTAGTGGACACTCGAGGTACTGCACACCAGAGGTTGCTGTTTGTTTCACACAAACGTTTCTCGCTTTTTTCCTCCCTGAGTTTTTATGCTTTTTAAATTCAATCTTTATTGACACCGTTCCCACGTGCAGGGGCAGAGTAGAAAAGAAGGGGTTAAATCAGAGGGGTTAAAGGTTAGCTTTCCCCTCCCTGATCTGTCCTGCAGGTGACCTTAAAGTCTGAACCTGTTTTAACATTCAGGCAGAAGCTACCCCCTGAATCTGACCTCGAGGTGTCAGCTTCAGTCTCATGACATGGACTCAAGTGAGACTAGGCTCATAAATCTGTTAGCTTTACACTCGTGTCTTAACTTTCCTCATAGCTGATTAATCGACCGCCGCTTTCTTCTCATGTTGCATGAGCAGGAGGGAAAGGTTTGTTTGGCAGCCTGACGATTACATTTAGATACACTCACACCAGACGATCTCTACCAAGCCCGTCTGACCCCCAAAGTCCAGTTCATATGACCAGTGTGAGTGGTCCGTGTTGGGCTCAGGCATGGTTCACTTTCTTGGCCAGGGCCCGTTTAGAAGAGGTGGACTTCAACACGGTACGGTTGCTCATGCACGAGCACAAGCACAGATATTCAGCGTGGACATGACGTAAAGCCTAATCGATGCAACACAACGCAACGACAACAATTATTTTAAACGATACCGGTAAAGGGTTCACGTTGGTCCGATGCAGAGGTTGAGGGTTTACTTGAAAACAAGCTGGATAAAACTGGATAAGACGTCTTTGGGAAAATCCACGACAGTATTATGAGGTGATGCGGTTTGTACAAGAGGTAACCGTGCTCAGGTACGGTTGGGCCTGGAGCAGTGTGAGTGCAGGACAGCGGCGGCGGGCACTGGGGCATTTGGTGACCACCATCATAGGGCTTCAAAAGTGTGTTTCAGAAACCAATGGATGATGTCACTGAGACTACGTCAATGTTTTCGACAGTCTATGCCCACAACACAGTAATTCTGGTAAGTGGGTGTAAGGGACATTGCTGCCTGTAGAGGGCAGTAGTTGGATCTTCAGCTTTAAGAGGATACCTTAAAAGTGACAGAAAGTTTGTTCTGTAGAATCGAGCTCCAGAAGCAAAGACAGTGCCTGCCTGCTGAGTGACTATTTTAAATTCACGAGTGTGCACACGTCTCTGCTTTCAGTCTGCATGTGTGTTCCTGCCCCGTGTTGCAGCGGGAGGGCTGAATAATGCCCCCAGGGGCAGATCTGAGATCAGACGTGTTGCCACAGTATTCAGCTGACCTCAATGTTCAGTCAAATGCATGAAGAGGCAGAACTGAGGAGATAATGGTGTTTAATGAGACTCCGCCTTTTTCTGGTGAACTGCACACAGACCTCTAACCCCCCCTAGGAAGGGAATGTCGGGGAAACCTCAGGTAAAGTGGGCGTGAAAAATGTGCATCAACACACGCAGCTCAGCCTGAAATGTTCGGTTTAAAAAACGCCATGACTTTATTTTGTTCAACATCTCGACTCTTTAGAATATGACAAACAGTGAAACACAAACGTCCTTCAAAGATTTAAGACTGGCCCCAAAGTCTTTACAACCATCTGTGACTCCAACACGTTTGTAGAGAATACTTCAACAGTTAAGGCTCGTATTAAAGCAGTGATTGGAGGTCTTCTTAGCGGTGAAGAGGGGCAAACTGAAGTGTTCCAAACACGTACTTCTTGTTCCTTTTCTTTCTGAGGTGATCAGAGTCGAACCTGCAGGCTGCCCGAGTTATTAGAAATCAAGTCATAGGAAACAGGTGAACTGAGAGTTTCTAACATCGTGTACGACGTCACCAGTTCCCCCCCCCTCCTCCTCCTTGAACTCACTCATGTCTTCCGTCTTTGCACTCTGAAGGAGGAGGGTACAGTCAAGAGAAAAAAAAGGTATGCAGGCGTGCAGAGGAAGTGGAGGATTTGTTGTGCAGCAGGGCGGGGTGCAGAGCTGATTAGACATGAGGACGTGAAACATTAGCTCTACAGACACAACGGGAGGGAAACTACACAGACTGCCTCGCTCTTTATCACAGCAATAAAAAGTCCTGAGCAGAGTGAGCAGGAAACATTCATGGACACTTGTTGTGTTAGATAATGAAGAAGCTTTAACAAGCTGCTCTGTGAAACAGAATCTGTTGAGAATAACGTCCTGTTTTTGGGCTCCAGCGGTCACTGATGCACAGCTTTGGCACGTCAGGAAGACAAACTGACTCACTATCTGAGAGAAAAGGAGGGAGGGAGGGAGGAAGAGGGAAATGTAAGAAGGAGGGAGGAGAAAAACAGGGAGTGTGTAAGAGGCGCTGTGAAGATTTGTTGGCTCTCAGTCAGTGTGTCGCTCAGGGATTATATTCTGTTCCAGAGCGTGGATTATGGGAGCAGGGTGTCCGATGTGCAGCAGATTGAGTCCAACACATGGTAACGTAGAGAAACACACGTCTCTCCTGAGTGTCTTTAGAAGCGTTCATTGTGTCTAACCTGTCACTGGAAGGTGCTTCCTTCATTTCCTTGTTTGACAGGAGCTCTGATCAGACGTGTGACGTTTGTCTTTGGCCTGCGTGTCGTGTTTTTTGTTGCAGTTTCTATCCACATTTCTCTGCTGGTTTCGCCTCCTGTATTTAAAGTCACGTGCGTGTTGGCGTGGACTCTACCCTCTCATCCACTTGTTTGTTTCTGTGTCTTGTCATTAGTGCGTCACTAAGCCGTCATCAGTGTCAGAGGATATTTCAGAAGCTGTTCTGTGATTTACATCCATGACGTTGTTAGATTTGTTGCCTTTGCTGTTGGTTTCTCCTCTTCTTTGCTTCCTCTCTTTTTCTGCCTCTCGTCACCTGTACACAGGCCGCTGAGACATGCCCAGGCACTGCCCAGGTATCGGTATGCGTCAAAGAGTGAAGTCTACTTCTCCAGCCGTCAGTTATCTTCCTTCATTCTTTGTTCAAAGAGGAATCATCTTCACTTTCCTGTGCAGAGGATCACTCGTTCATCCATCCATACGTCCTCACACGCTGCACCCTTTAAAACACTTTCAGCTTTAGTGACTGCTGTTGGACAATCTTTGCAAAGACTCAGGAAGTGATGTCACTCGAGTCAGACTGAAGACTGAAAATGTCTAAAAATGTGAGTCAGCTCACCTGAGCACGCTCTCATGATCTCTGCAGCTGGCTAGCTCCTCTTAGCTACATTAGCTTCTAGTGGCACAACAAATCTGTGACATAACTGTTGTGAGTCCAGGTGCATTGTGGGTAATGTGGTCGAATAGGAAAAGTGCTTTATTTCTGCTGCATTGTTATGAAGTGAATCTGAAACATTCACTTTAAAAAAGATAAACCATGTTTTGATTACTGACATTCTCGTTGTTTATTTATGTACACTGGATCCCCATTCGTGGTTACCGTAGTAACAACTCTTCTTCCTGGTCCATGCAAACAGAACCAGGTCAACTTCACAACATTAGTGAAGATGAAACCCAATCACAGACGAGCACAGGACTGATGATGTCACGAGCTCGTAGATGTTTGAAACAGCAGTTTATCTCAGACGTGTAAAAACCAATATTCACGTTTCTATACGAGATGTTGGAGCAGACCAATCAGAGCTCGTCTTTAATGACAGTGACCGTGTAAACCAAAGTAATGAATGATGAAGAGAAACAGCAGCCGACGTGATGACCACATGTTTTATTCTTTACGTCATCGTCACCATCGTGATGGACGAGGTTTCTGGTGGAGTTTTTATTGTGATGTCTAAATGTCAGGACGACTTGACCTTCACCTTCGTGATGTCATCAACATCATTTCTATTACACGACCGTCACGACTTCTTTGATCCACTTTAAGTCATTTGTTGATGGAGATAGAATTGTCTCAAAAAGATTTCTACATATGGAAATGATATGTAGAAATATGCATTTATAAATATACAAATCAATAAAGTCATTTGTATAAATAAACGTGTCTTTGTAAATATATCGTGGAGATGTTAAAATAAATAAACTGGACTTTGTGTGGATTCTGTATTTGTGGATCTCTTTTGAGACATTCTTACTGCACACTGCTAACACACCCTCCCCTGAACAACCAGTAGAGGGCAGTGTTGTGCAGCCACCGCTGGTCATGGTTATGGTTAGGTACGCTGTTATCCAAATGTAGCGTCTATGACTGCTGCAGGATCAACAACATGGAACAGAACACTAACTGGATGGGTAAGTAAGAACTAGTGAGTATGAGTCCACTAAGTCAGAGTACACACAGATGTTACTGATGTTGACATGACGTCTGCGAACGTTAGCCAGCTAGCAGCTAGCTCTGAGTCCCTGAGTAATACTTTGATCTTTAGCTTCATCATCATCATCATCATCTGTCTGTGCACTGACTGAGTGTCTACCAGAAACAGTCATCACTAGTTCTTACTTCCACTTTAGTTTTTTTAGGTGTATTTATTGAAGTTGTGTTTATTTTAACAAACAGACATAAACACAAAATCCCTCCCAATAAAACTTTATCCTACAAAATAAAATCCTACACAGTAAATAAATACAAACGCAAAATCACAATTAACTGTAAAAAAAACAAAAACAAATTATATATCCAGAATATTCAGAAAAATAAAGTTCAATAAAATAAATATGAATACATTAATGTAAAAAATATACATGTGTATGTACAAGCAGCTGTTTTAAATGTTCTACATGTGGTCATCAGCTCTCATTATTTAACCCATGGTCCTCTAAGTTATCAATCATCTTAAAGTGCATCATGTGCACTTCTTCTGTTCATTAAAGTCACAAAGAGCGTCCACATCTCTTAGAACTCCTCCACCTTGCCTCTCATTATGTACGTCATTTTTTCTAAGGCCAGGTTGTCTGACATTAGGTCTCTCAGTATCCTTCCACTTTAAAGCAATTACCCGTTTGGCCTGTGACAGAAAGTAAGCAGTTTGTGTTTCCTTACATTTACAGAGAACTCTTCAGGGTCTTTGTGTAATAAACAGAGTTTCGCTTCAATGGGAACAGCACTGCCTTTTCATTTAGAAATCCTTTCCAGAACCTCTGGAGTTTTGGACATCCACATACAATGCAAGAGGGTACCAAGCCCCCCATTGCATTTAACACAGACATCAGGAATACTGGGATTACAATGATGCAGTTTAACAGGTGTGATGTAAGAACAGCCACCTGTACTGTAACAGTTTACATCTAGTATTTAGAGTTTGTGTTTGGGCGTGAAAGCACGCCTTTTCCCAGTCCTGGACTGACATGTCCAGTTGCAAATCCTTCTTCCATGCAGATAAATACGAAAGGGAGTTCTCTTTAGAACCTGCTAACAATATACTGTAAAACTTGGACAACTGACCCCTGCCATGTAGATTGTTTACCGTAAGATGTTCAAGAGTAGACAGTGGGGGTTCCAAAGTTGTTTTATTCTGAGAAAAAATAAAACTCCTAATTTGTAAGTATTTGAAAAAATGTTTCCTGGGAAGATTGAAATCTTACCCATCCAGTTAGTGTTCTGTTCCATGTTGTTGATCCTGCAGCAGTCATAGACGCTACATTTGGATAACAGCGTACCTAACCATAACCATGACCAGCGGTGGCTGCACAACACTGCCCTCTACTGGTTGTTCAGGGGAGGGTGTGTTAGCAGTGTGCAGTAAGAATGTCTCAAAAGAGATCCACAAATACAGAATCCACACAAAGTCCAGTTTATTTATTTTAACATCTCCACGATATATTTACAAAGACACGTTTATTTATACAAATGACTTTATTGATTTGTATTTTTATAAATGCATATTTCTACATATCATTTCCATATGTAGAAATCTTTTTGAGACAATTCTATCTCCGTATTTGTTCGCCGTTTGTTCGCCGTTTGTTCGCCGTTTGTTCCCCGTCCCGCTGGGTCTTAGGATTCAGGAAAGGTGGGTGCAGAAAGTCTGAGTGTCTGAGTCCGTTTTTCCTTTAAATGTTCATTCACTACCACATCTGAACAACAGAACCGGCGAGCTGACGTCATGTGATCGTCTCGACATCAAAGAGAGAGAGAGGAAACAAGATGGAGGACGCAGGTCGTCACCATCTTACAAATAGAATTAAAAGTCCGACCGTACGGCTTTGACGTCCATTCAGACGTTTCTTTCTGCACTCTGATAGAAAACGAAAACGTTTCCATCACGCAGATCTCGTGTACGATATTCATCCGTTCCTCAACGCTGGGCGGAGCTAACATTAACCATTTTCTCACCAATAGAGCTCAACAGTGACCGCCCACTTTTGCTGCAGCTCTATCCGAAGTAAATTTCCCCGTTCAAATCCTCCTTTGACATTTCACAAAATCTTTATATCGAGAGAATGGAGCCTGTTACCATGACAACCAGCTACCACAATACTCCTAGCTATAAAACATTTGATTCGGAATAAACCGTGTTGTTCTTAAAGCGAGGTCGATATCAGACGAACTTGTGTCTCCTACAGGAGCATCAACCGTCGTTTCACACTCAGGTCGCTCGTGGTCACTCGACCTGTGATGGTTATGACATCACGGCTCATAATCAAATCAGCTATGGAGGAAAATAACGGGATTTGAACTTCACTGTTGAGCTCTATTGGCTATAAGATCCATTCAAACAGAAGATCAGCCAAATACAAAGTTTCACAATCGAAGCGAGTGTTGGCTTCAGACAGATTCTTTATCCGTCGGTGGATAAGTTTGAACAACCTGACAGAGTTAGGGTTCAGTTACTAGTTCTCTGTGTTTGGATGTTTGTTGGTTTGCTGGTGAGAGGTAAGAGTTCTCGGTCGTGGTTTCTGGTTGGACTTGGAGACCTCTGGAGAGGTCACGGAGAGGTCACGGAGAGGTCACGGAGGGACGATGTGTTTGTCGGGAATGTTGAGGTCAGACTTCCAGAGACCAGCTTAGACTGAGAAACGTCTCGGGGAAACACTTCTGATGAAAGATGACAGACGACAATCATCTGGTTAAAACAAGTTCTGCTGTCCTTTAAACACAGAAGCTGCTGTCGCTAGTTTAACCCATTAAGTACAGACGCTACGATTTTGAGCCAATCGTGGTTATATTCGTGGTCGTGGCTCCAAACGGTGGTCCTAAGTCGCTCTGTGAGAGAGGACCAAAGAAAGCCTGCGACAAATATCTGACAGAACTTAAGGACGATCATCTGCCGCCGCTTTTTTACAGCATGTCTGAGACCACCCACGCCGCCTCCCGTCCGACAGGGCAAACTTGACGCTGTGAGCGACGAGTGTAAACAGCGCACAGACTCTGTAAGATGCACACTCTGTCTACAGACGTTGTTTTTATCCTTCGAAGGAGGATTCAACAGAGGCTACGAGAGAGAAGCATAATGAAACGTCCGCCAGGATCAAATAATGCGACAGGATGAAAACGTAAACATGAACCCGTCACCACCTGTAGGCACCTTGTTACTGTACGCGTGT
>CM036545.1:472500-560000 GCA_020745685.1 Tautogolabrus adspersus
TAAGAATCGTTTTTGATCTTTAGTTTTTTAGTCTCTACTTATATTTTTATTCCTGCAGGTTTACTCGTTCAGGAGAATCAAACATTTCTTACACGTTGTGTCTGAGAGGGAGGAGAGAATGCTTCCATGTTCATACACATTCACTCACTGATGGTAGAGGCTGCTGAGTAAAGAGTCCATCAGTATTAACTCATCCATTCATACACATTCACTCACTGATGGTAGAGGCTGCTGAGTAAAGAGACCATCAGTATTAACTCATCCATTCATACACATTCACACACTGATGGTAGAGGCTGCTGAGTAAAGAGTCCATCAGTATTAACTCATCCATTCATACACATTCACTCACTGATGGTAGAGGCTGCTGAGTAAAGAGTCCATCAGTATTAACTCATCCATTCATACACATTCACACACTGATGGTAGAGGCTGCTGAGTAAAGAGTCCATCAGTATTAACTCATCCATTCATACACATTCACTCACTGATGGTAGAGGCTGCTGAGTAAAGAGTCCATCAGTATTAACTCATCCATTCATACACATTCACTCACTGATGGTAGAGGCTGCTGAGTAAAGAGTCCATCAGTATTAACTCATCCATTCATACACATTCACACACTGATGGTAGAGGCTGCTGAGTAAAGAGACCATCAGTATTAACTCATCCATTCATACACATTCACACACTGATGGTAGAGGCTGCTGAGTAAAGAGTCCATCAGTATTAACTCATCCATTCATACACATTCACTCACTGATGGTAGAGGCTGCTGAGTAAAGAGACCATCAGTATTAACTCATCCATTCATACACATTCACACACTGATGGTAGAGGCTGCTGAGTAAAGAGACCATCAGTATTAACTCATCCATTCATACACATTCACTCACTGATGGTAGAGGCTGCTGAGTAAAGAGTCCATCAGTATTAACTCATCCATTCATACACATTCACTCACTGATGGTAGAGGCTGCTGAGTAAAGAGACCATCAGTATTAACTCATCCATTCATACACATTCACTCACTGATGGTAGAGGCTGCTGAGTAAAGAGTCCATCAGTATTAACTCATCCATTCATACACATTCACTCACTGATGGTAGAGGCTGCTGAGTAAAGAGACCATCAGTATTAACTCATCCATTCATACACATTCACTCACTGATGGTAGAGGCTGCTGAGTAAAGAGTCCATCAGTATTAACTCATCCATTCATACACATTCACACACTGATGGTAGAGGCTGCTGAGTAAAGAGACCATCAGTATTAACTCATCCATTCATACACATTCACTCACTGATGGTAGAGGCTGCTGAGTAAAGAGTCCATCAGTATTAACTCATCCATTCATACACATTCACTCACTGATGGTAGAGGCTGCTGAGTAAAGAGACCATCAGTATTAACTCATCCATTCATACACATTCACTCACTGATGGTAGAGGCTGCTGAGTAAAGAGACCATCAGTATTAACTCATCCATTCATACACATTCACTCACTGATGGTAGAGGCTGCTGAGTAAAGAGTCCATCAGTATTAACTCATCCATTCATACACATTCACACACTGATGGTAGAGACTGCTGAGTAAAGAGTCCATCAGTATTAACTCATCCATTCATACACATTCACACACTGATGGTAGAGACTGCTGAGTAAAGAGTCCATCAGTATTAACTCATCCATTCATACACATTCACACACTGATGGTAGAGACTGCTGAGTAAAGAGTCCATCAGTATTAACTCATCCATTCATACACATTCACACACTGATGGTAGAGGCTGCTGAGTAAAGAGTCCATCAGTATTAACTCATCCATTCATACACATTCACACACTGATGGTAGAGACTGCTGAGTAAAGAGTCCATCAGTATTAACTCATCCATTCATACACATTCACTCACTGATGGTAGAGGCTGCTGAGTAAAGAGACCATCAGTATTAACTCATCCATTCATACACATTCACTCACTGATGGTAGAGGCTGCTGAGTAAAGAGTCCATCAGTATTAACTCATCCATTCATACACATTCACACACTGATGGTAGAGGCTGCTGAGTAAAGAGTCCATCAGTATTAACTCATCCATTCATACACATTCACTCACTGATGGTAGAGGCTGCTGAGTAAAGAGTCCATCAGTATTAACTCATCCATTCATACACATTCACTCACTGATGGTAGAGGCTGCTGAGTAAAGAGACCATCAGTATTAACTCATCCATTCATACACATTCACACACTGATGGTAGAGGCTGCTGAGTAAAGAGTTCATCAGTATTAACTCATCCATTCATACACATTCACTCACTGATGGTAGAGGCTGCTGAGTAAAGAGTCCATCAGTATTAACTCATCCATTCATACACATTCACACACTGATGGTAGAGGCTGCTGAGTAAAGAGACCATCAGTATTACCTCATCCATTCATACACATTCACACACTGATGGTAGAGGCTGCTGAGTAAAGAGTCCATCAGTATTAACTCACCCATTCATACACATTCACTCACTGATGGTAGAGGCTGCTGAGTAAAGAGTCCATCAGTATTAACTCACCCATTCATACACATTCACTCACTGATGGTAGAGGCTGCTGAGTAAAGAGACCATCAGTATTAACTCACCCATTCATACACATTCACTCACTGATGGTAGAGGCTGCTGAGTAAAGAGACCATCAGTATTAACTCATCCATTCATACACATTCACACACTGATGGTAGAGGCTGCTGAGTAAAGAGTCCATCAGTATTAACTCATCCATTCATACACATTCACACACTGATGGTAGAGGCTGCTGAGTAAAGAGACTATCAGTATTAACTCATCCATTCATACACATTCACTCACTGATGGTAGAGGCTGCTGAGTAAAGAGACCATCAGTATTAACTCATCCATTCATACACATTCACACATTGATGGTAGAGGCTGCTGAGTAAAGAGTCCATCAGTATTAACTCATCCATTCATACACATTCACACTGATGGTAGAGGCTGCTGAGTAAAGAGTCCATCAGTATTAACTCATCCATTCATACACATTCACACTGATGGTAGAGGCTGCTGAGTAAAGAGACCATCAGTATTAACTCATCCATTCATACACATTCACACACTGATGGTAGAGGCTGCTGAGTAAAGAGACCATCAGTATTAACTCATCCATTCATACACATTCACACACTGATGGTAGAGGCTGCTGAGTAAAGAGTCCATCAGTATTAACTCATCCATTCATACACATTCACTCACTGATGGTAGAGGCTGCTGAGTAAAGAGACCATCAGTATTAACTCATCCATTCATACACATTCACACACTGATGGTAGAGGCTGCTGAGTAAAGAGACCATCAGTATTAACTCATCCATTCATACACATTCACACACTGATGGTAGAGGCTGCTGAGTAAAGAGTCCATCAGTATTAACTCATCCATTCATACACATTCACTCACTGATGGTAGAGGCTGCTGAGTAAAGAGTCCATCAGTATTAATTCATCCATTCATACACATTCACTCACTGATGGTAGAGGCTGCTGAGTAAAGAGTCCATCAGTATTAACTCATCCATTCATACACATTCACTCACTGATGGTAGAGGCTGCTGAGTAAAGAGACCATCAGTATTAACTCATCCATTCATACACATTCACACACTGATGGTAGAGGCTGCTGAGTAAAGAGTCCATCAGTATTAACTCATCCATTCATACACATTCACTCACTGATGGTAGAGGCTGCTGAGTAAAGAGACCATCAGTATTAACTCATCCATTCATACACATTCACTCACTGATGGTAGAGGCTGCTGAGTAAAGAGTCCATCAGTATTAACTCATCCATTCATACACATTCACTCACTGATGGTAGAGACTGCTGAGTAAAGAGACCATCAGTATTAACTCATCCATTCATACACATTCACTCACTGATGGTAGAGGCTGCTGAGTAAAGAGTCCATCAGTATTAACTCATCCATTCATACACATTCACTCACTGATGGTAGAGGCTGCTGAGTAAAGAGTCCATCAGTATTAACTCATCCATTCATACACATTCACTCACTGATGGTAGAAGCTGCTGAGTAAAGAGACCATCAGTATTAACTCATCCATTCATACACATTCACTCACTGATGGTAGAGGCTGCTGAGTAAAGAGACCATCAGTATTAACTCATCCATTCATACACATTCACTCACTGATGGTAGAGGCTGCTGAGTAAAGAGTCCATCAGTATTAACTCATCCATTCATACACATTCACACACTGATGGTAGAGGCTGCTGAGTAAAGAGTCCAGTATGGTATTAAATGGTATTAAAATAGCCACGCCCCTTTTGTGTCCTGTTTTAAAGGATGAATAGTAAGTATGTCATTATTTGTAGTATTACCTGTCTTTTCCTTTTTAGCCTTTGATATCGTGTTGCTCCTTTTTATAGGGCTTGTCAGGCCGTTAACATTCAGAGTGATAAATTCCTTCTTATGCATATATACAAACAATGAACAGTAAGCATAGAACAGCTATAACATTGTGCTTCCAACAAAGAGGCTGTATCTAAACCTCGTGTGTAGGGGTACCTGTTCCTGCCAGTAGGTGGCGGGGTCCCCTCAGGTTGGTTGCTTGGCTGGCTGTCACTCACACTCTGTGGACTGACTACCTAACTTTCAAATTAAATTAAATTAAACTGACAGATAAAATCAACCAATGTCTTCTGTAGGCTGGCAAGGGTCTAATAATAATAACATAAACCATTCCAATGCCTTTGAGCAGTGCAGCCTACCGTCTTTGTCCTGGCACAGATACTAATGATGAGTCCAGAGTTGGAGAGTGTAACATTATAGGGGAGTTACTGAATGAACAGTGAATTAGCAGTCCTCTGCGTCCGTTTCAGACGGTCGTTGAGATCCACGAAGCTTCTCCCTGATCCTCTGATGGCATTCACCTCTGCCTTTACGCCGGTTGCTTTTCACCTTTTCCCAGCGGGAGCTCAGTCGCGTAGTTTCTCCCAGTTTGCCCTCGGACCTCAGAAGTATCTGGAAGCCGTTTGCTCGTAGGTCCTCGGCGGCTTGGTCTGCGCTCTCATATGTGACTCTCCCTGACTCCAGGAAAACACGCATTTTGGTCATGGGTGTGTGGAATCTGATGCCCCCCTCTTTCAGTACTTTCTTAATTGACAAGTATTCTCTCCTTTTATCCATCACACTCGCTGCATAGTCGTGGTCGAAAAAAACCCTTTTCCCATCTACGGTGATGAGTTTTTTCCACGCCGCGCTGATTATCATCTCTTTAGTGGTAAATTTAAGGAACCTCACAACCGTTGATCTCGGGGGAGCCGTGTCGGCGGGTCCGAGTGCTCTATGTGCACATTCAATACCTAGTTCTTTCAGACCGGTGCTCTCACCCAGTTCAGTTTCTATGAGGTTCTCCACAAAGTGGACCATCGAGGTCCCCTCGGCTCCTTCCTTCATACCATAACTCCGGATGTTATTGCGGCGTGAATGTCCTTCGGTAATCTTTGATTTTAGTTCAAGCTGGGTTTTCTGCATCTGGGTTAAGACCTCATCGATTTCCACGCCAAATGTTTCCACCTCTCCAATGCGCTCTTCGGCTTCGCCGAGTCTCTGTGATGTAGCTTCTATTTTCCCCGCGGTCTCCTCCAACTTCTGGTTTGTGTCCGTTTTCAATTCACCGAGCTGTTTTTTAATATCTTCTTGGAAGTTGCACTGGAAGTCCGATAGCTGTTTGGAAATCTTGTTTTCCAATTCTGATATTGCTTTGGCCATGGTTTCGTTATGGTGTCGCGGATGGAGGCTAATGATACCGTTTCTCCTAGCATAGCCTCGTCGCCACAGTCCGCATCATCCATATCAGCGTCCTTCTTTTTGCTTCTTAATGACATACTACGGCCCCTCTCGTCACCCCCTGGCATTATTATGTGCCAAAAGACACTTTCAGAGTAAATCTCCTGGATTAAAACGGGGAAATGGTTGTTCAGTCGAGAGCTGATTTTTCACGCTGGCATCTGTACCCTCGTGCCACCGGAAGTCCCACTTATATGATGTTTAATGGTGTTTCTAGCTGCTCATGTGAGGCGTTTCCTGTTCTCCTCAGGTTCCTGCAGCTCGGAGCGCTCACAGGACAGCGATGCCTTCTCTCCCATCAGCCCCCCCTCCAGTGTCTTCAGCCCCACCCTCCCTCTCCAGCCCACCACCAACCACGGCCGCTCCATCTCCATATCAGTGGTGCCTTGCTCAGAGGAGCACCGGACGTACTTATCAGCCGAGGAAATGACGGACGCCTTCGCCCCTGAGCCGAGCACGCCCGGCCGAGCCTCAAAGTCACGTACCTCCAAGCCCTCCCAAACACCCCCACCACCTTCACGCAAACTACTGCAGCTTTTCCCCAACATCAACATGACCCGAAGTAAGAGTCACGAGTCGCAGCTGGCCAACCGCATTGAGGAGCCAGCGGTTCACAAGTGAGTCTAAAAACCAACATGGACGTCATGAGGCGTCATGGACGCCGGTTCTTAAAGGTTATTTATGTTTCTAAGGTTATTTTTGGGCTGTTATGCCTTTATCCAGAGGAGAGGACAGTGGGAAGAGGAGGAGAGAGTGAGGGATGTCAGAATCCAACCCGGGCCTCTGTACATGGGGTGTGTGATGTAACCGCTAGGCCACAACACAAAACAGAGGCAGCAATGAGCCCACTGAAGGTCTCTAAGTGCAACTGCACTGCACACAGTGCTGTTACGCCTCCCCCACTAACAATCCCCAGGTGTCCCTTTAGGATGTGAGTTCACTCACACAGGTACAAGTCTGTGCATGACCGTTATCTGATCGGGCTCACCTGTTACCGATGAGCTGACGCCTGATTGGACCGTGCATGTCATATTGGAGCAGAATCCAGTGGACTGACTGACCTATCAGAGAACCTGCTGTTCTTATCCGTGCCTCTGTGTTCTCTTAGGGTCGGGAAGAAGAATAAAGTTTTAGCTGCGATTCACATCAACGGCTCGGGAAACTCTCCTGAAGACTCGGCCCTGTGCTCGCCTCCACTGTCTGCACGGACACCTGGTCCTGTCCCCTCATCCGCCCCATACATGATGACTGCACACCCCCCCTGCTGCTGGACGGTGAGCCCACACATCAAACCTCTGCTCAGTCTGCGCCGCAGTGCTTTGTGATTCCTTTAACGTGAACAGTTTAATGTTGTCTGCAGGTGTGAGCGTGCACAGGAGCTCGCCGCAGACTCTGAGGAGAGACATCGGCCTCGCTGTCACACACAGGTTTGTTTCCATCGTGGTCATTCTACTGTGGTCAGAGGGTTTTAGTGACTGTTGGCTGATGTGGTTATTCTTTGTCTGAAACGATATCATGTTGAACAGTTGAAGATGTGAATGTAGCTGCAGGTGAGTAAGGCTTAGTTGGAATTGGTCCGACATCAGACCCGTACTGGACCGGCAAAGACACCGTGTCCTGAGATCTAGCTTTAGGTTAAGTCTTTATTGGTTTGTGCACTTCCTGTTGGTGTTAGCCGAGCCTCTCTTCATCTCATCGTCTTTGGCTTATTCAAAACGCCGCAGCTCGTCTTTTACCTGCAAACACACAAACATTGTAAAGTGGAATAATTGAAATGGAAGTTTTTTAGTGCTTCACATTGTCCCCCTTTAATTCCTCATTTCTTTTAAATACACAAAAACTTTCTGTCGTTGTGATGAAGATTGAATTTGTTTTGTAGATTTTCCACGAAGTCGTGGCTCTCTCAGACGTGTCAGGTGTGTCGAAGGAGCATGATGTTTGGAGTCAAATGCAAACACTGCAAGTAAGACAGTTTAAGTAAGAAACTACAAGAACAATGTGTCCAATGATTCCAGCCTCAGATGTTCTGTTCTGTGTTTGCAGGTTAAAGTGTCACAACAAATGTACCAAAGACGCTCCCTCGTGTCGGATCTCATTCCTCACAAGTAAGAAACACGTTTACATCCATCGGCGTCCAGATATGAGTCTGTGCAGAGAACTTATATGATTCATCTCTAAGTCTTTAAAGGTCCAACCAGTGAGATGTGTAGAGAGTGAAATGATAAAGTGAGCTTACTCTATGATCAGACATTAAGGAAACATGCTATGTTGAAGTGCTGGCTTCTCTGACAACAATGCAGCAGCCAGTATGTCCTCCTTCTAACTTTAGATTCTGGTCCTGAATGGTCTGGATTTGTTTGGACCAGAGAAGGTAGGCGGTTTTAAGGCACCCCCCACACGGCCGTTTTGGACGCCCCTCGGTTTGCCAGATATGAGAGCAGTTATCAGGTCAAACCAACAGGTGTTGCAGCGATGGAAGCGGGCAAGAGAACTGGTTCAGATAGAAGTGATTGTACCCGACCTAAAAAGCCTCTGCATGTTTCTAATAAGCTCCACGAGCAGAAACGTGCTCAAACTAGGATCAATATTGGAGATGCTTTTGAAAAATGGAGAGAGGTTAGAACGCAGAAAGGTTTACAGACCGATGCAGAGCTGGATAAACACTGAAGCTTCAGTGTCCACCACATGGTGACCTGCGTGAGCATCCACTCTAGAGAGGAGGGGGGGGGGGGGGGAGACAGCTCTCTGTAATGTTTTGAATTTGGACTGCAGTACCTATTTTAAACACTAGGGGTCAGAGTTACATATTGCTCCCTTATTAAATGTCTTGTGAAAGAGGGGCAGGTTATAGATGATTCTTCTTTCTGCTCCTTTTTCAGATGTTATGTTTGTATTGAATTGTTTTGTTTGGTCGATGAATTAAATTCACTTACAAAATAAAATAAGAGAGGAAGCTCTGTGTTGTTTAAAGACATGAAACATGTTGAACTATTCCTTTAATCTGTCCTGCAGTGCCGAGGATGCGGAGAGCAGAATCAGTTCCATCAGACATTAATAATCGAATCGATCACTTAGCAGAGATCCCGCTGCAGTTTGGGACTTTACCGAAAGCAATCACAAAGAGGGTAAGTTCAGATTTACAGACCTATATTTAATGTCATTATCTTTATTGAACTGCTCAAAAGGTAAAACATTAAACTGTGTGTGTGTGTGTGTGTGTGTGTGTGTGTGTGTGTGTGTGTGTGTGTGTGTGTGTGTGTGTGTGTGTGTGTGTGTGTGTGTGTGTGTGTGTTCACAGGAGCCCCCTCCCAGTTTAAACCAGTTGGACTCCAGCAGTAACCCGTCCTCAGCCACTTCCTCCACCCCCTCCTCCCCCGCACACTTCCAGCAGAGTAACCCCCCCCAGTGTGAGTGCCACCCCCCCTCCCCACCCGTCACCGCAGGGCTGCCGTGATGACCGCTTCCATTTCCCAGGTACATGCACCTCCATCCATTATCTATATCGCCAGAAGTATTTAAGTTGAACATCTCCTGCAGTATTCTGAAGTTTGAATTCCCCACAGATGTTCCTGCTTCTTCTCATCCAGCTGTTCAACACGTCGGCAGCTGCTACGAGCCGGGGTAACACACTGAATTTACTTCATTATGTCATATTTATGGAGTCAGACGCTCGGTCTGTAGGAGCTCAGGTTGGGAACCAGAGGGTCGCCGGTCAGAGTCCCGGTACGGCCCAGTCTGGACATCTCACCATCAGTCCAAAGGATCCTGTGTTTCTACAGTGTGTGCGCAGCATGTCTCAAAACTTTAATTTCCTCTCGAGGAATAATAAAGTCATCAATCAATCAATCAATCAATCAATCAATCAATCAATCAATCAATCAATCCATCTTTATTTGTATAGCGCCAATTCATAACAAGTGTTATCTCAAGACGCTTTACAAAAAGCAGGTCAAAGACCTTACTTATTGCTATATTATAAGGACCTAGCTTAATCCGTCATAGCGTGGCAAGAAAAAAACTCCCTTTAACGGTCAGAAATCTTCAGCAGATCCGGGCTCATGACGAAACAGACATCTGCTAAACTGCACTGGGCTTGGAAATGGGATGGGGGGAGATGGGATAAGATGCAGGAAGAAGGATAGGATCGGGGGGGATTGGTTGTTCGGGCAGGCCATCCTCACCAACATTCCCGAGGAACCTAAGAGAGCTCAGGGAGAGTGCCAGTTTGGCACCTTGAACTCTTCTCTCTCTCTCTACCTCCAATAGTACATTTAGAGACTGTAGGTACCACGAGCAGGCCTGATAACTGAAGGCTCTACCTCCCATAGTACATTTAGAGACCGTAGGTACCACGAGCAGGCCTGATAACTGAAGGCTCTACCTCCCATAGTACATTTAGAGACTGTAGGTACCACGAGCAGGCCTGATAACTGAAGGCTCTACCTCCCATAGTACATTTAGAGACTGTAGGTACCACGAGCAGGCCTGATAACTGAAGGCTCTACCTCCCATAGTACATTTAGAGACTGTAGGTACCACGAGCAGGCCTGATAACTGAAGGCTCTACCTCCCATAGTACATTTAGAGACTGTAGGTACCACGAGCAGGCCTGATAACTGAAGGCTCTACCCCCCATATGACATTTAGAGACTGTAGGTACGACGAGCAGGCCTGATAACTGAAGGCTCTACCTCCCATAGTACATTTAGAGACTGTAGGTACCACGAGCAGGCCTGATAACTGAAGGCTCTACCTCCCATAGTACATTTAGAGACTGTAGGTACCACGAGCAGGCCTGATAACTGAAGGCTCTACCTCCCATAGTACATTTAGAGACTGTAGGTACCACGAGCAGGTCTGATAACTGAAGGCTCTACCTCCCATAGTACATTTAGAGACTGTAGGTACCACGAGCAGCCCTGATAACTGAAGGCTCTACCCCCCATATGACATTTAGAGACTGTAGGTACCACGAGCAGGCCTGATAACTGAAGGCTCTACCTCCCATAGTACATTTAGAGACTGTAGGTACCACGAGCAGGCCTGATAACTGAAGGCTCTACCTCCCATAGTACATTTAGAGACTGTAGGTACCACGAGCAGGCCTGATAACTGAAGGCTCTACCTCCCATAGTACATTTAGAGACTGTAGGTACCACGAGCAGGCCTGATAACTGAAGGCTCTACCTCCCATAGTACATTTAGAGACTGTAGGTACCACGAGCAGGCCTGATAACTGAAGGCTCTACCTCCCATATGACATTTAGAGACTGTAGGTACCACGAGCAGGCCTGATAACTGAAGGCTCTACCTCCCATAGTACATTTAGAGACTGTAGGTACCACGAGCAGGCCTGATAACTGAAGGCTCTACCTCCCATAGTACATTTAGAGACCGTAGGTACCACGAGCAGGCCTGATAACTGAAGGCTCTACCTCCCATAGTACATTTAGAGACTGTAGGTACCACGAGCAGGCCTGATAACTGAAGGCTCTACCTCCCATAGTACATTTAGAGACTGTAGGTACCACGAGCAGGCCTGATAACTGAAGGCTCTACCTCCCATAGTACATTTAGAGACTGTAGGTACCACGAGCAGGCCTGATAACTGAAGGCTCTACCTCCCATAGTACATTTAGAGACTGTAGGTACCACGAGCAGGCCTGATAACTGAAGGCTCTACCCCCCATATGACATTTAGAGACTGTAGGTACGACGAGCAGGCCTGATAACTGAAGGCTCTACCTCCCATAGTACATTTAGAGACTGTAGGTACCACGAGCAGGCCTGATAACTGAAGGCTCTACCTCCCATAGTACATTTAGAGACTGTAGGTACCACGAGCAGGCCTGATAACTGAAGGCTCTACCTCCCATAGTACATTTAGAGACTGTAGGTACCACGAGCAGGTCTGATAACTGAAGGCTCTACCTCCCATAGTACATTTAGAGACTGTAGGTACCACGAGCAGCCCTGATAACTGAAGGCTCTACCCCCCATATGACATTTAGAGACTGTAGGTACCACGAGCAGGCCTGATAACTGAAGGCTCTACCTCCCATAGTACATTTAGAGACTGTAGGTACCACGAGCAGGCCTGATAACTGAAGGCTCTACCTCCCATAGTACATTTAGAGACTGTAGGTACCACGAGCAGGCCTGATAACTGAAGGCTCTACCCCCCATATGACATTTAGAGACTGTAGGTACCACGAGCAGGCCTGATAACTGAAGGCTCTACCTCCCATAGTACATTTAGAGACTGTAGGTACCACGAGCAGGCCTGATAACTGAAGGCTCTACCTCCCATAGTACATTTAGAGACTGTAGGTACCACGAGCAGGCCTGATAACTGAAGGCTCTACCCCCCATATGACATTTAGAGACTGTAGGTACCACGAGCAGGCCTGATAACTGAAGGCTCTACCTCCCATAGTACATTTAGAGACTGTAGGTACCACGAGCAGGCCTGATAACTGAAGGCTCTACCTCCCATAGTACATTTAGAGACTGTAGGTACCACGAGCAGGCCTGATAACTGAAGGCTCTACCCCCCATATGACATTTAGAGACTGTAGGTACGACGAGCAGGCCTGATAACTGAAGGCTCTACCTCCCATAGTACATTTAGAGACTGTAGGTACCACGAGCAGGCCTGATAACTGAAGGCTCTACCTCCCATAGTACATTTAGAGACTGTAGGTACCACGAGCAGGCCTGATAACTGAAGGCTCTACCTCCCATAGTACATTTAGAGACTGTAGGTACCACGAGCAGGCCTGATAACTGAAGGCTCTACCCCCCATATGACATTTAGAGACTGTAGGTACGACGAGCAGGCCTGATAACTGAAGGCTCTACCTCCCATAGTACATTTAGAGACTGTAGGTACCACGGGCAGGCCTGATAACTGAAGGCTCTACCTCCCATAGTACATTTAGAGACTGTAGGTACCACGAGCAGGCCTGATAACTGAAGGCTCTACCTCCCATAGTACATTTAGAGACTGTAGGTACCACGAGCAGCCCTGATAACTGAAGGCTCTACCTCCCATAGTACATTTAGAGACTGTAGGTACCACGAGCAGGCCTGATAACTGAAGGCTCTACCTCCCATAGTACATTTAGAGACTGTAGGTACCACGAGCAGGCCTGATAACTGAAGGCTCTACCCCCCATATGACATTTAGAGACTGTAGGTACCACGAGCAGGCCTGATAACTGAAGGCTCTACCTCCCATAGTACATTTAGAGACTGTAGGTACCACGAGCAGGCCTGATAACTGAAGGCTCTACCTCCCATAGTACATTTAGAGACTGTAGGTACCACGAGCAGGCCTGATAACTGAAGGCTCTACCTCCCATAGTACATTTAGAGACTGTAGGTACCACGAGCAGGCCTGATAACTGAAGGCTCTACCCCCCATATGACATTTAGAGACTGTAGGTACGACGAGCAGGCCTGATAACTGAAGGCTCTACCTCCCATAGTACATTTAGAGACTGTAGGTACCACGAGCAGGCCTGATAACTGAAGGCTCTACCTCCCATAGTACAGTTAGAGACTGTAGGTACCACGAGCAGGCCTGATAACTGAAGGCTCTACCTCCCATAGTACATTTAGAGACTGTAGGTACCACGAGCAGGCCTGATAACTGAAGGCTCTACCCCCCATATGACATTTAGAGACTGTAGGTACGACGAGCAGGCCTGATAACTGAAGGCTCTACCTCCCATAGTACATTTAGAGACTGTAGGTACCACGAGCAGGCCTGATAACTGAAGGCTCTACCTCCCATAGTACATTTAGAGACTGTAGGTACCACGAGCAGGCCTGATAACTGAAGGCTCTACCTCCCATAGTACATTTAGAGACTGTAGGTACCACGAGCAGGTCTGATAACTGAAGGCTCTACCTCCCATAGTACATTTAGAGACTGTAGGTACCACGAGCAGGCCTGATAACTGAAGGCTCTACCCCCCATATGACATTTAGAGACTGTAGGTACCACGAGCAGGCCTGATAACTGAAGGCTCTACCTCCCATAGTACATTTAGAGACTGTAGGTACCACGAGCAGGCCTGATAACTGAAGGCTCTACCTCCCATAGTACATTTAGAGACTGTAGGTACCACGAGCAGGCCTGATAACTGAAGGCTCTACCCCCCATATGACATTTAGAGACTGTAGGTACGACGAGCAGGCCTGATAACTGAAGGCTCTACCTCCCATAGTACATTTAGAGACTGTAGGTACCACGAGCAGGCCTGATAACTGAAGGCTCTACCTCCCATAGTACATTTAGAGACTGTAGGTACCACGAGCAGGCCTGATAACTGAAGGCTCTACCTCCCATAGTACATTTAGAGACTGTAGGTACCACGAGCAGGTCTGATAACTGAAGGCTCTACCTCCCATAGTACATTTAGAGACTGTAGGTACCACGAGCAGCCCTGATAACTGAAGGCTCTACCCCCCATATGACATTTAGAGACTGTAGGTACCACGAGCAGGCCTGATAACTGAAGGCTCTACCTCCCATAGTACATTTAGAGACTGTAGGTACCACGAGCAGGCCTGATAACTGAAGGCTCTACCTCCCATAGTACATTTAGAGACTGTAGGTACCACGAGCAGGCCTGATAACTGAAGGCTCTACCTCCCATAGTACATTTAGAGACTGTAGGTACCACGAGCAGGCCTGATAACTGAAGGCTCTACCTCCCATAGTACATTTAGAGACTGTAGGTACCACGAGCAGGCCTGATAACTGAAGGCTCTACCCCCCATATGACATTTAGAGACTGTAGGTACCACGAGCAGGCCTGATAACTGAAGGCTCTACCTCCCATAGTACATTTAGAGACTGTAGGTACCACGAGCAGGCCTGATAACTGAAGGCTCTACCTCCCATAGTACATTTAGAAACTGTAGGTACCACGAGCAGGCCTGATAACTGAAGGCTCTACCTCCCATAGTACATTTAGAGACTGTAGGTACCACGAGCAGGCCTGATAACTGAAGGCTCTACCCCCCATATGACATTTAGAGACTGTAGGTACGACGAGCAGGCCTGATAACTGAAGGCTCTACCTCCCATAGTACATTTAGAGACTGTAGGTACCACGAGCAGGCCTGATAACTGAAGGCTCTACCTCCCATAGTACATTTAGAGACTGTAGGTACCACGAGCAGGCCTGATAACTGAAGGCTCTACCTCCCATAGTACATTTAGAGACTGTAGGTACCACGAGCAGGCCTGATAACTGAAGGCTCTACCCCCCATATGACATTTAGAGACTGTAGGTACGACGAGCAGGCCTGATAACTGAAGGCTCTACCTCCCATAGTACATTTAGAGACTGAAGTTTCCCATGAGCAGGCCTGATAACTGAAGGCTCTACCTCCCATAGTACATTTAGAGACTGTAGGTACCACGAGCAGGTCTGATAACTGAAGGCTCTACCTCCCATAGTACATTTAGAGACTGTAGGTACCACGAGCAGGCCTGATAACTGAAGGCTCTACCCCCCATATGACATTTAGAGACTGTAGGTACCACGAGCAGGCCTGATAACTGAAGGCTCTACCTCCCATAGTACATTTAGAGACTGTAGGTACCACGAGCAGGCCTGATAACTGAAGGCTCTACCTCCCATAGTACATTTAGAGACTGTAGGTACGACGAGCAGGCCTGATAACTGAAGGCTCTACCTCCCATAGTACATTTAGAGACTGTAGGTACCACGAGCAGGCCTGATAACTGAAGGCTCTACCTCCCATAGTACATTTAGAGACTGTAGGTACCACGAGCAGGCCTGATAACTGAAGGCTCTACCTCCCATAGTACATTTAGAGACTGTAGGTACCACGAGCAGGTCTGATAACTGAAGGCTCTACCTCCCATAGTACATTTAGAGACTGTAGGTACCACGAGCAGGCCTGATAACTGAAGGCTCTACCCCCCATATGACATTTAGAGACTGTAGGTACCACGAGCAGGCCTGATAACTGAAGGCTCTACCTCCCATAGTACATTTAGAGACTGTAGGTACCACGAGCAGGCCTGATAACTGAAGGCTCTACCTCCCATAGTACATTTAGAGACTGTAGGTACCACGAGCAGGCCTGATAACTGAAGGCTCTACCTCCCATAGTACATTTAGAGACTGTAGGTACCACGAGCAGGCCTGATAACTGAAGGCTCTACCTCCCATAGTACATTTAGAGACTGTAGGTACCACGAGCAGGTCTGATAACTGAAGGCTCTACCTCCCATAGTACATTTAGAGACTGTAGGTACCACGAGCAGGCCTGATAACTGAAGGCTCTACCCCCCATATGACATTTAGAGACTGTAGGTACCACGAGCAGGCCTGATAACTGAAGGCTCTACCTCCCATAGTACATTTAGAGACTGTAGGTACCACGAGCAGGCCTGATAACTGAAGGCTCTACCTCCCATAGTACATTTAGAGACTGTAGGTACCACGAGCAGGTCTGATAACTGAAGGCTCTACCTCCCATAGTACATTTAGAGACTGTAGGTACCACGAGCAGGCCTGATAACTGAAGGCTCTACCCCCCATATGACATTTAGAGACTGTAGGTACCACGAGCAGGCCTGATAACTGAAGGCTCTACCTCCCATAGTACATTTAGAGACTGTAGGTACCACGAGCAGGCCTGATAACTGAAGGCTCTACCCCCCATATGACATTTAGAGACTGTAGGTACCACGAGCAGGCCTGATAACTGAAGGCTCTACCTCCCATAGTACATTTAGAGACTGTAGGTACCACGAGCAGGCCTGATAACTGAAGGCTCTACCTCCCATATGACATTTAGAGACTGTAGGTACCACGAGCAGGCCTGATAACCGAAGGCTCTACCTCCCATAGTACATTTAGAGACTGTAGGTACCACGAGCAGGTCTGATAACTGAAGGCTCTACCTCCCATAGTACATTTAGAGACTGTAGGTACCACGAGCAGGTCTGATAACTGAAGGCTCTACCTCCCATAGTACATTTAGAGACTGTAGGTACCACGAGCAGGCCTGATAACTGAAGGCTCTACCTCCCATAGTACATTTAGAGACTGTAGGTACCACGAGCAGGCCTGATAACTGAAGGCTCTACCTCCCATAGTACATTTAGAGACTGTAGGTACCACGAGCAGGCCTGATAACTGAAGGCTCTACCCCCCATATGACATTTAGAGACTGTAGGTACCACGAGCAGGCCTGATAACCGAAGGCTCTACCCCCCATATGACATTTAGAGACTGTAGGTACCACGAGCAGGCCTGATAACTGAAGGCTCTACCTCCCATAGTACATTTAGAGACTGTAGGTACCACGAGCAGGCCTGATAACTGAAGGCTCTACCTCCCATAGTACATTTAGAGACTGTAGGTACCACGAGCAGGCCTGATAACTGAAGGCTCTACCTCCCATAGTACATTTAGAGACCGTAGGTACCACGAGCAGGTCTGATAACTGAAGGCTCTACCTCCCATAGTACATTTAGAGACCGTAGGTACCACGAGCAGGTCTGATAACTGAAGGCTCTACCTCCCATAGTACATTTAGAGACTGTAGGTACCACGAGCAGGCCTGATAACTGAAGGCTCTACCTCCCATAGTACATTTAGAGACTGTAGGTACCACGAGCAGGCCTGATAACTGAAGGCTCTACCTCCCATAGTACATTTAGAGACTGTAGGTACCACGAGCAGGTCTGATAACTGAAGGCTCTACCTCCCATAGTACATTTAGAGACTGTAGGTACCACGAGCAGGTCTGATAACTGAAGGCTCTACCTCCCATAGTACATTTAGAGACCGTAGGTACCACGAGCAGGCCTGATAACTGAAGGCTCTACCTCCCATAGTACATTTAGAGACTGTAGGTACCACGAGCAGGTCTGATAACTGAAGGCTCTACCTCCCATAGTACATTTAGAGACCGTAGGTACCACGAGCAGGCCTGATAACTGAAGGCTCTACCTCCCATAGTACATTTAGAGACTGTAGGTACCACGAGCAGGCCTGATAACTGAAGGCTCTACCTCCCATAGTACATTTAGAGACTGTAGGTACCACGAGCAGGTCTGATAACTGAAGGCTCTACCTCCCATAGTACATTTAGAGACTGTAGGTACCACGAGCAGGTCTGATAACTGAAGGCTCTACCTCCCATAGTACATTTAGAGACTGTAGGTACCACGAGCAGGTCTGATAACTGAAGGCTCTACCTCCCATAGTACATTTAGAGACTGTAGGTACCACGAGCAGGCCTGATAACTGAAGGCTCTACCTCCCATAGTACATTTAGAGACTGTAGGTACCACGAGCAGGTCTGATAACTGAAGGCTCTACCTCCCATAGTACATTTAGAGACTGTAGGTACCACGAGCAGGCCTGATAACTGAAGGCTCTACCCCCCATATGACATTTAGAGACTGTAGGTACCACGAGCAGGCCTGATAACCGAAGGCTCTACCCCCCATATGACATTTAGAGACTGTAGGTACCACGAGCAGGCCTGATAACTGAAGGCTCTACCTCCCATAGTACATTTAGAGACTGTAGGTACGACGAGCAGGCCTGATAACTGAAGGCTCTACCTCCCATAGTACATTTAGAGACTGTAGGTACCACGAGCAGGCCTGATAACTGAAGGCTCTACCTCCCATAGTACATTTAGAGACTGTAGGTACCACGAGCAGGCCTGATAACTGAAGGCTCTACCTCCCATAGTACATTTAGAGACTGTAGGTACCACGAGCATTTAGGGACCGTAGGTACCACGAGCAGGCCTGATAACTGAAGGCTCTACCTCCCATAGTACATTTAGAGACTGTAGGTACCACGAGCAGGCCTGCATTCTGGGAGCGTAATGTTCTCGACGGGTAGTACGGCACTATTAACTCTTTAAGATAAGATGGTGCCTGAACATTTAGAGCTTTGTAAGTGAGAAGAAGGGTTTTAAATTCTTTTCTAGATTTTATAGGGAGCCAGTGCAGAGAAGCCAAACAGGAGTAATGTGGTCCCTTTTCCTAGTTCTAGTCAGAACACGAGCTGCAGCATTTTGGACTAGTTGAAGAGTCTTTAGAGATTTACCCGAGCACCCTGATAAAAGAGAATTACAGTAATCCAACCTGGAGGTAACAAATGCATGAACTAGTCTTTCTGCATCGTTTTGCGACAGGATCTGTAAATCTTCTTCTTTTTCTTCTTTAAAATATGGTTCTTAATCTTTTATACTTCAGTTGATGATGTTGGTTGGGAAACAGTTACATAGTCTGTCCAACAGAGGGTGCCGGACAGACTTAAGTTTTGATATAGCTTCATATGTTTGTTATTCTCAAGTGTCAAAATCAATCGTCAGATCACAGAAACAAGTTGAAACAGAGATCTGAAACATTCAGTTTCCATGCAGAGGAGAGGTGAGAACTTCATGTTGTGTTTGACACAATAAACCGTTTTTCAGCTGTAGAATAGCCGAGGTTAGTTATTTGTGAAGGAGGCAGAGAGACGGCGCGATTAATAAGGTGGAAATTGTGTTTTTTGTTTTTCCTGTCAGAGGGTCACAGGAAGTCGTCACCGAGAGTCAGCTCACCACAGCAGATAGAGGAGGGGTGAGCAACACACACACACACACACACACACACACACACACACACACACACACACACACACACACACACACACACACACACACACACACACACACACACACACACACACACACACACACACACACACACACACACACACACACACACACACAGACACACACCCAGACACACACACACACATAATGGCGCGCGGAATGGTTCAGCTGCTACACGCCGCACGTACGCACGCACATATGATTATTTCATTAAAGTCACACACGTACACACGCGCGTGCGGTGTGTAAGTACTACACGCAGCGTGACTTACAGACGCGTGTTCGTGCGTGTGTTTAATTTCATTTTTCAGTCACTTCAGGCAGACTGAAGTCCCGTACTCAAGCCGGGCAACAGTACCGATAGCCGGGCAGCCAACTCAACAAAGCCACCGGTCAACCAGACCTCATTTCTCAAAGTTGTGTGGTTTTTTATAGCCTACATGTTATAAAGTCGTGTTTGTGGACAATAGACAGCGGGGCATAGCCCCAGAGAAACGCTGCTCCGGTGATGTTGATCGGTATGGGGTATGATAATAAATCCACTTCCCCGTCCTCCCTCATCTGTGAGCGTCCATCTGTAGAGACCTCGGCGGGGATTCAGTGACCGCAGCCCCGGTATGCCTGGAGCCAAGCCCGGCACCTCGCTACGGTCCTCCCCGGAGTCAAACGGAACGTGCACCGTTTTAAACTATATTAAAACTACAAACTCTTAAACCAGGCAAGGCGATTGAAAACAAGCCTTCTCTCTGCTTTGTATAAACATCGGAGACAGAATGAAAATATTAACAGCAGATTTCAGATTTATCCTCTGATTCTCAAAGCATCAGAAACGATGAGAGCCTTAAAGAGACGTATTTACGCACAATATTGAGAATCAGCGGATGTTGATCAAAACCTGCTCACATGTTGTCACAAACACTCTGAGTGTCTCTGATGCTAACGATGTCTTCTTCAGGTATTTTAGTGCCAACATTAAAACATGATCAAATGTTTCCAAACCAACAGACGTGAACTTTTCCTTCAGCGTTGCTCACTGCAGTCTGATCAGCTCCCTTTAATATGAGCCTGGTAGTCCGTTCTTCTACCGGTCCATACTATCAGAATCTAACGCTGTCACTGACTTTTAATCTGTGCCATCTCTGTGCGTCATTTAAGGAAGCACACAGACACACAACTTAAAAGACGAAATGAAAAAAGGGCAATTCACTTGTTCTGTAACATGAATCTTATCTGTCTGTGTGATTCTTTGGTTTATTTTGGGCTGTTTGTTCAAAGTAAATGTAGCGTATTTAATCTTCTAAAATATGAATTTAACTTAATATAACCTCGTGTTTAGGGCACCACTCCCGGTTAACGGAAGAAAATAAACTTTAATGTTATTAGTTTATTAATTATCAATCTCATGTCAGAGTTGTGAACTCTGAAGAAGCTTCAATCAACAAAGACACGGACAATAGTTCTGAATTTGATGTTGAAATTGAATATAGAAATGGTAAACTAGAATGTATATAAATGAAACAGATGTCAGGAATATGGTTGTTATGACAGTGATGATGTAATTATGACATGTTATATCTCAGACTCTATAACTGAACTCGTATGATGAAATGATGTTTAGTAACGAGATAAGACGTGGTATTGTTTGAATGATTTAACCAGCAAACGAATAAAAGAGAAAAGGTGATTATCGAATCTTGGGATTAAATTTGGACTCAGATTCTGAAAGAGACACGACCAATCTTGATCTCAACGCCCGCTCAGAGCAGACATCCTTACTTTTGACGTCTTCTCGTACTTCCCCAAGTGGTCTAGCATCGGTACTCTCGGTCTCTTTGGGTCAACCAGCACTCTCCACTAGCCAGAAGCTGCCGTAGCCAGCCGGGTAAAGTCGGGTCCGTAGCTTTAAGGTGTTGAGGTCCGACGATGGCTTCCGGAGTTGGGTCGCGTCGTCTCCCAGCGGCTCCGAGTGGATCAAAACGGAAAAACTTTGAATAAGAAAGCGTTAAAAAGGCGTCGCTTGAGTAAGCTTCAACATGTGCGCGTAAAGTTACAAGACGAAGAAAGTTCAGCAGGAGTCGTTCCTACGCCGCGAAGGCTTAAAGATGTCTTGAAGAAGTTTAGAAAAGGACTGCAGTGAAGAAGGTGATGAGAAGAGTTGTTTTCTACTCTTATCAGTTTCTCGCAGGCGAGGGGGGGTCAAATGGTCACTCCCCCCATCACAGGGCGTCGTTTTAATTACCGAGTTTACTCAATAAGAACTTAAACATATATACGTCCCCATACATCCATTTAGATATGTATTACTGTCAGGTTCATACGGAGATGTGGGTCACATCACCTGGAGAGGATCAGCCTGTATTTGAACAAACAATGTTATACAGATATATTGAACATGTGATTATAAAGCTTACGTATTCATAGACTTCCTGGCCACAAGGGGGCAGTGGCACTCCACGTAAACTTCCTAATAAAAATGGGATTTATTCCCATTCGCTCACTAGACACCAGATTCCTTACAACACATTCAATGTGACCATTACACATATATAGACTCAGAAAGGCATGAATGTTCATGAAGAATTAAACTTTGTGGTTTAAACCAGAGTTCTTGTGCAGTGATTTAAATGATTGTCTTTCTGAGAAATTCCAGAGCTGCAAATGGTTCTGCCCCCCTGGTGATGTTAATAATATCCTCTCTCCCAAAGCTTGTCTGAGAGAGAGAGGCTTTCAAATTGTCAATCAGTTCCTTTGGTCTTGGTAGAAAGTAAACAAGATGTTAATCAATAGTCTGGGGGTCCGGCAGGAAAGGTTTTAAAGAAAGGGGCTGTGAATATCACTACATAAATATAAAAGCAGGTGTGTGTGTGAGAAGGCAGAAACCAAACATAAAATGTTTTGGATCACTGTTACACCACAGTCAGCAACGCTTATCACGCCGTCCCCCGCGCTGCACTGGGCCACTCTGACCACGTCATGGTCCACCTGATCCCTTCATACAAGCAGAAATTAAAGCTCTGTAAGCCTGTTGTGAGGACATCAAAGCAGTGGACCAGTGAAGCTGTGGAAGAATTAAAGGCGTGCTTAGACTGTACTGACTGGGATGCTTTCAGGACTGCCTCAAACAGTCTGGATGAGTACACAGAGGCTGTGACGTCATACATTGACTTCTGCCAGGACTTATGTGTAACATCACGCACTACAGTGAGCTACAACAACGACAAGCCCTGGTTCACAGCTAAACTCAGACGGTTAAGGCAGGAAAAGGAGGTGGCTTTTAGGAGTGGGGACAGGGAGAGTTTTAAAAAGGCTAAATACACCTTTAGCAGGGCGGTGAGAGACGCCAAGCGTCTTTACTCTGAGAAACTACAACAACAGTTCTCAGATAGAGATGCTGGCTCAGTCTGGAAGGGTCTCAGACAGCTCACCAGCTACAAGCCTAAAACCCCCCACTCTGTAAGTGACCTGCGTCTGGCCAACAACCTGAACGAGTTCTACTGTCGCTTTGAAAGACAATGGGACAGCCCAGAAACCAACGACTCCACTTCACAGCTCACCTCCCCCACCACAACAGGGTCTCAGGACTCTCAACAAGCCCTAACAGCCCTCTCTCACCACACCCCAGAGGTGTAAATAAGATCTTCATGAGACAGAACCCCCGCAAAGCAGCTGGACCAGACTCTGTCTCTCCCTCCACCTTGAAGCACTGTGCTGATCAGCTGTCTCCAGTCTTCACAGACATTTTTAACACCTCATTGGAGACATGCCACGTGCCAGCCTGCTTCAAGTCCTCCACCATCATCCCTGTCCCCAAAAAACCAAGGACCACAGGACTTAATGACTTCAGACCCGTCGCCCTGACCTCTGTGGTGATGAAGTCCTTTGAGCGCCTGGTGCTTTCACACCTCAAAGACATCACAGACCCCCTCCTGGACCCCCTACAGTTTGCCTACAGAGCCAACAGGTCTGTTGACGATGCTGTCAACCTGGCCCTCCACTCCATCCTCAAGCATCTGGACTCAGCAGGAACCTACGCCAGGATCCTGTTTGTGGATTTCAGCTCTGCTTTCAACACAATAATCCCGGCCCTGCTCCAGGACAAGCTCTCCCAGCTGAACGTGCCTGACTCCACCTGCAGGTGGATCACAGACTTCCTGTCTGACAGGAGACAGCAGGTGAAGCTGGGGAAGAATGTCTCGGACAGCAGGACCATCAGCACTGGCTCCCCTCAAGGCTGCGTTCTTTCTCCTCTGCTCTTCTCCCTGTACACTAACAGCTGCACCTCCAGTCACCAGTCTGTGAAGCTCCTCAAGTTCGCAGACGACACCACCCTCATTGGACTCATCTCTGGTGGGGACGAGTCTGCCTACAGGTGGGAGGCTGACCATCTGGTGACCTGGTGCAGTGAAAACAACCTAGAGCTTAACGCTCTGAAGACAGTGGAGATGGTTGTGGACTTCAGGAAGAACGCAGCCGCCCCCAGCCCCATCACCATCGGTGACTCCACGGTGTCTACTGTGGAGTCTTTCCGCTTCCTGGGGACCACCATCGCCCAGGACCTCAAGTGGGAGCTGAACATCACCTCCCTCATCAAGAAAGGACAGCAGAGGATGTACTTCCTGCGGCAGCTGAAGAAGTTCAACCTGCCAAAGACCATGATGGTGAACTTCTACACTGCCATCATCGAGTCCATCCTCTCCTCCTCCATCACAGTCTGGTACGCTGCAGCCACAGCAAGAGAGAAGTGCAGGCTGCAGCGCATCATCCGCTCTGCAGAGAAGGTGATCAGCTGCAGTCTACCATCTCTCCACGACCTGTACACCTCCAGGACCCTGAGGCGTGCAGGTAAGATTGTGGCCGACCCCTCTCACCCGCACATGGACTGTTTGAGACTCTCCCCTCTGGCAAGAGGCTGCGGTCCATCAGGACCAAAACCTCTCGCCACAAGAACAGTTTCTTCCCCTCTGCTGTCAGCCTCATGAACAATGTCCCTGCCCTCCCCCCCCTCCTCCCACATAACACAGACTCTCATCAGCCCCACAGTCAGAAAACATCACAGTGATGTGAAGGCTGGAACTGTTTTTATGAGTTACATTAACGCTCACTGGACTTTACATTCTTTTTCTTACATGCACTCCGTTTTTTATTATTTCCTTATATTTGACATTTAAAAAAAATCTATTTTATATATTGCTAATTGCTCTTTATATTATATATATATATATATTTTATTTAAGTTCTTGCTATTTTGGCTTTATTTCCCTGTTAACTGTTTTTGCACCAACACACCAAGACAAATTCCTTGTATGTGTAAATGTACTTGGCAATAAACCTGATTCTGATTCTGATTCTAAAGAACTATACATTTAAAAGCAGAAAAAGGAGATAAATATCAGAGTTCTCAGCATTTCATGTAAAACTGTGGACAACACAACATTTATTTTTATTCCGTTATGAAAAAGCTGAACCTCTGGTGGTAAAAAATGAAGCCAAAGTGTAAAACCCTGCAGTTCCTCGAGTGTCCACTAGAGGCTGGCTGCAGAAGCACAGGAAGTCACAAACACACCCATTCTAAAAAGCCTGTTTTTACAGCAGACATTAACATGTTTACAGCCTGGTTCAAAAAAACTAATAGGTCTGATTAGCTCATGTCTCGATCAGCACACACTGTACGGGGGGTGAATGTTTTGATTTGATGAGGGACAAGAGTACCTACATGTTTTTTTTATGTTCAGGGTTAGGGTTCAGTACACTGTGATCGTAGCTGCTGTGAAGAAGAACATATAACATTGACCCACTGTTCACTGTTTCTTACTTTGTCACGTCACTTTCGTAAAATCTTTTCAACTGACGTTAAATCGATGATTAATTTAAACGTTTGCTGTTTTTGTTCGTTACAGGACGAGGCAGAGGAGGAGAAATCAGCCAATCAGAGCAGCAGAACAAAGAGTGTCTCTCCTGAGGAGGGGGATGAGGACGGATTAGAGGATCTGCCTCCTTCATCGATATGTCGCCGTGGGGCTGTCGGCCGCTGGAGGGGCCCGATCTCCCGCAAGGCGAGTCAGACCAGCGTGTACCTGCAGGAGTGGGACATCCCGTACGAGCAGCTGCAGCTGGGGGAGCTCATCGGACAGGTGAGCACAACAAGTCCCTGAATCTGGGTAACAAAAACATAATAACCTGAACATCCAGCGTATTCATGTGACCGCGTGGTCGTGCAGGGTCGCTGGGGGAAGGTGCACAAAGGACGCTGGCACGGCGAGGTGGCGATCCGCCTGCTGGAGATTGACGGGAACAACCAGGACCACCTAAAAGTTTTCAAGAAGGAGGTGATGAACTACAGGCATACCCGACACGAGAATGTGGTGCTGTTCATGGGCGCCTGCATGGCCCCGCCTCATCTCGCCATCATCACCAGGTACAGCAGCAGGAAATGCACGTTTCAGACACAAATCATCAAAGATTTTACCGAATGTTTCCTCTTTATACACATGTTGCTCGTGTTTGTCTGAAGCTTCTGTAAAGGTCTGACGCTGTATTCTGTTGTAAGAGAAAGAGGTCACATGCTGGACATCAACAAAATCCGACAGATCGCACAAGACATCGTTAAGGTAAGAAACTTAACTTAATACGCACAAGACATCGTAAAGGTAAGAAACGTAACTTAATACACACAAGACATCGTAAAGGTAAGAAACGTAACTAAATACGCACAAGACATTGCATAGGTAAGAAACATAACTTATTACGCAAAAGACATCGTAAAGGTAAGAAAGGTAACTTAATGCGCAAAAGACATCGTAAAGGTAAGAAACGTAACTTAATACACACAAGACATAGTAAAGGTAAGAAACGTAACTTAATACACACAAGACATCGTAAAGGTAAGAAAAGTAACTTAATACACACAAGACATCGTAAAGGTAAGAAACGTAACTTAATACACACAAGACATCGTAAAGGTAAGAAACGTAACTTAATACACACAAGACATCGTAAAGGTAAGAAACTTAACTTAATACGCACAAGATATCGTAAAGGTAAGAAACGTAACTTAATACACACAAGACATCGTAAAGGTAAGAAACGTAACTAAATACGCACAAGACATTGCATAGGTAAGAAACATAACTTATTACGCAAAAGACATCGTAAAGGTAAGAAAGGTAACTTAATGCGCAAAAGACATCGTAAAGGTAAGAAACGTAACTTAATACACACAAGACATAGTAAAGGTAAGAAACGTAACTTAATACACACAAGACATCGTAAAGGTAAGAAAAGTAACTTAATACGCACAAGACATCGTAAAGGTAAGAAACGTAACTTAATACACACAAGACATCGTAAAGGTAAGAAAAGTAACTTAATACGCACAAGACATCGTAAAGGTAAGAAAAGTAACTTAATACGCACAAGACATCGTAAAGGTAAGAAACGTAACTTAATACGCACAAGACATCGTAAAGGTAAGAAAAGTAACTTAATGCGCACAAGACATCGTAAAGGTAAGAAAAGTAACTTAATGCGCAAAAGACATCGTAAAGGTAAGAAACGTAACTTAATACACACAAGACATAGTAAAGGTAAGAAACGTAACTTAATACACACAAGACATCGTAAAGGTAAGAAAAGTAACTTAATACGCACAAGACATCGTAAAGGTAAGAAACGTAACTTAATACGCACAAGACATCGTAAAGGTAAGAAAAGTAACTTAATACGCACAAGACATCGTAAAGGTAAGAAAAGTAACTTAATACGCACAAGACATCGTAAAGGTAAGAAACGTAACTTAATACGCACAAGACATCGCAAAGATTAGGAACTTAACTTAATACACACAAGACATCGCAAAGGTAAGAAACGTAACTTAATACGCACAAGACATCGTAAAGGTAAGAAACGTAACTTAATACGCACAAGACATCGTAAAGATTAGGAACTTAACTTAATACACACAAGACATCACAAAGATTAGGAACTTAACTTAATACAAACAAGACATCGTAAAGGTAAGAAAAGTAACTTAATACGCACAAGACATCGCAAAGATTAGGAACTTAACTTAATACACACAAGACATCGTAAAGGTAAGAAACGTAACTTAATACGCACAAGACATGCCAAAGATTAGGAACTTAATTAATACAAACAAGACATCGTAAAGGTAAGAAACGTAACTTAATACGCACAAGACATCGTAAAGATTAGGAACTTAACTTAATACACACAAGACATCGTAAAGGTAAGAAATGTTACTTAATGCACAAGACATCGTAAAGGTAAGAAACGTAACTTAATACGCACAAGACATCGTAAAGATTAGGAACTTAACTTAATACACACAAGACATCGTAAAGGTAAGAAATGTTACTTAATGCACAAGACATCGTAAAGGTAAGAAATGTAACTTAATACACACAAGACATCGTAAAGATTAGGAACTTAACTTAATACACACAAGACATCGTAAAGATTAGGAACTTAACTTAATACACACAAGACATCATAAAGGTAAGAAACGTAACTTAATACGCACAAGACATCGTAAAGGTAAGAAACGTAACTCCATACACACAAGACATTGTAAAGGTCAGGAACTTATTGGTCCGATTTTATATCGGCAACAACACACCTGTCGGCTGTTTTATTTTACTTAATTAGGAAAAGTCTCATTGAGATTAAGAATCTCTTTTACAATAGCGTCCTGGCCCAGACAGGCAGCAGCACTTAAAGTAACGACTAATGAGTCTTTCTAAATGTCTGTAATTATAACGTTGTTTTGAATCTGGAAGTAACTGGATACATAACTAGTTATCGCAAATAGTAGTGGTGTTACAATAACGCGTTACTTGGTAACACCTTAGCCCCAACACTGCTAATGTCATCATGATAATAGTTCTGTTCACATGACAGAAATGTCCAAGCCATAAACAATGACTGGTTTCTGACAGGGAATGGGATACCTGCACGCCAAAGACATCGTTCACAAAGACCTAAAGTCCAAGAACGTTTTCTACGATGCCAACAAGGTGGTGATCGCAGACTTCGGCCTGTTCGGGATGTCCGGAGTGGTTCAGGAGGGCAGGTAGGAGGGACTTAATGAAATATACTGTGTCTGTATCTCTGCTCGGATCACACCGTTGTCTTCATGATCGTGTTTTTGCGTGTTTTTAGGAGGAAGAACGTGCTGCGGATACCTCGTGGCTGGATCTCGTACCTCGCTCCTGAGATCGTTCAAAACATGTGTCCAGAGGAGGGCGAGGATCAGCTGCCGTTCTCCAAAGCTGCAGACGTTTACGCCTTTGGGTAATTCAACATTTTTGAATTAGTTATATTGTCATTGTCATAAATAGACGTGAAAATTCAAGTTTTCTTTACAAGTGTTAGACAACAACTTGAACAACAACGAGGCCCTCTTATTAAAGTGGACAGTTGATCATGGAGGTGTTCAAAACCCAGTCAGGTCATCAAACAGCTGGAGAACAACAGACTTGTGAAACAACGAGGCCCTCTTATTATGTTATGAACCAGAGGTGTGTAGAGATCATCACAAATCCAACTCTGTTAACAAAGACGTTAACTTACATATCAGTTCATTCCTATGGCCGTTAAAGTCATGTTAATGTGAACCGGTCATTTAAAACAACAAAACCAAACATCAACGTTTTATCATCAGATCATCAATGCATCAAGAAAACGTCTCTCTTACTTTGTACACAGGGTTATTGGATATAGGACATGAAGGGTCCATCGTGTGTGTGTGTGTGTGAGGGTCGTCACTCTGATTCTTGTTTTCTTGTTTTTTTTAGTACGATCTGGTATGAGCTGCAGGTGGGGGACTGGCCAATCACTGACCTGCCTGTGGAGGCTAAAATCTGGTTGGCGGGCAGTGGGGAAGGCATTAAGAAGGTTCTAGCAGATGCCAATCTGGGGAAAGAGGTCATGGTGAGTCTGCTAAATGTCAGTTTGATTCATATAAAGCCAATCAGTGTAAAGTTTTAACATGGGGCTCTATGGGGACTGACTCGCTGCAGGAGACAGACTCTAGTGGACACTGGAGGAACTGCATCAAACTTAAACTCCAGTTAGTTTTTTAAAAGTAATTCTGTGTATCATCTGCATAACATCAAACAGCAAAGATGTTCTGCAGACTATTTGCAGGAGGGAGAGTGTACAGGCACCTTTTAGACCAGGATAGAGAAGAAACTACCTCATTCTTTAATCTTTAGTTATTAAAGCCATCCATCTAACGTTTGAATCCTCCTCTTTGGCCCTACAGGAAATCCTCTCCACCTGCTGGTCCTCCGAGGCCAACAGCAGGCCGACATTCACTCTGCTGGCCGACATGCTCGAGAGACTCCCCAAACTGAACCGCAGGCTGTCTCACCCCGGACACTTCTGGAAGACTACAGAGTACGTATCATAGGACGAGGAGAAGATTTATTCATCCTTCATCCTCGATGTTCATCCAGCAGGAAGCCGCCTGCAGCAGCGTTCTTACAAACACTGAAAAAGGGAGTCAGACAAAAGAAACCTGCAAACAGCAACGTCACGGAAATGTTGTAAATAAGATGTGTAAAGAAATGTGAATATTCAGACTTTGTCCTGCTGACTATCTACTTTGATAATGACCTTCTGAAATGTGACTAATACATTATATTTTAGGAAAGATCCAGTAAAGATGTTTTCATACATGCACTCCTGAAAAGTTCAGGCAGGTCGTCACACGTGCACCTCACAGGGAAAGAGGGGGGGGGGGGGGCTGGTGGGATATATTCCAGGTAGAGTTGGAGCTGATTTGCGTTTAGCTCACCCTGACGAGGGCTTAGGACTAGTGCTTTGTTTTTTGCCATTTCTTCTGCTCCTTTATCTTTTTCCCCTCAGACATTTTCATCCTGTTTCTCACCCTCCTCCTCTCTTTGGTTTCTTCTTCTCCTTGGGCTGCCGACTGCGTCCGCCTGGTCCTGATGATCTGAAAATTCTGCTTCATCTATCTCCTCTGTTTGCTCGTCTCTTTCTGCTCTCCTCAAACACTCCTGGTGTCTGTCTCCTCGTCCTGATGAAGGCTGTGGGATCATCACCATCATCACTGTCTGAGTGACCACCAGCGCCTTCAGGCACACTGTCCTTACATGTACAAATACTGCAGCTGAGAGCCGCAGGGAGTCTTCATACTTCTTTTGTATTGTGGTTCTGCTTTCCCCAGCTGCTCCGGGTTCAGTGTAGACATGAGTACCAGGTATAAACCAGACTGGCCTCTCTGATTTAGACGTATTAAAGTATTATTGTATGAACTGCTGATTCCATTGTCCTCCGTCATCTTTAAAGTGTCAGACATTAATAATCGATCAAAGAGTTTAGGAGAACAAAGGGCTGCAGGGTGTGATCACAGGTACGTGTGTGTGTGTGTGTGTGTGTGTGTGTGTGTGTGTGTGTGTGTCTGTGTGTCTATGTGTGTGTGTGTCTGTGTGTGTGTGTGTGTGTGTGTTGGTACATCTACACACTGAATGTAAAGGGCTGCAGAGCTGCACGTTGTATTTCAAATTCTCTGTTTCAGGTTTCACTCCTTTGTAAAGGGTACTTCATGTTTCTGTGACTCTGTGCAGACTGTCGTTGGTGGACTGATTGGGGGGGTTTTCGGGGGTGTGGTGATATTGTGTTGAGTATTTTTGTACAGAGAGAACAGCTGAAGATAATAAAGTGTATCTTCTGAATCTCTGTCTTTGTGTGTCAGATTGATCAGAAATCATTCCAACATCTTCAAACCTTAGTCCTCCTCTTCTCAGGGGTCAAAGGTCGAGTTTGGAGCGACAGATATTTGAATATTTCAGAAGAGTAGAAACAGTTCAAACTGAATGTCTCTATTGATCTCATTATCGTCTTCATCCCTCTGATTGACTGAATATTCTGCACATACATTTTACACTTTTACTTAAAGAAGATTAAAACGTTTTAAACGAGTGCAGTTTGAAGTGTTTCCTGTCTTCTGTTGAACCAGTGAGAGGAAATATTAAAGAGGAACAGAGAGAAGGCGGCGAGCAGCAGAAGGGAGGGTCAGCACTGTGACAACTCGTCGTTTCCTCTGACGCCTGAATTTGAATCAAGTCAAAGTTGATTTATTTAGCACATTAAAAAACAACCTCAGTAAGTGTGCTGCACAGGTTAAAAAACAAAGACAACATAAATAGACTCATAAAGTGACATCGTGGAACATCTAAAAGCATCTGGTGAGTTGACCGCAGTGCTCTGACTGGAGCATACTGCTGCAACAGCTCGGATAAGTAGGACCATGTAAAGTTTTAAAAAGAACTAATCAAATCTTAAACTGGATCCTGAAGGGGGCAGGACCTCAGGTGTTGTTATCACCTTTGACACAGATCTACACTATGACTGATTCTTATCTGCAGCATGTTTCCGTGTCACCTCCGGTAAAACCAGCACATACACTCGTGTGAAGCACATGACTGATCATTCATCAACTTCTGAGAACACTTTGACTGTCATTTCCTGAAGCACTGAGCAGGGACTCGTCTGGTCACTGACTTCCTGCAAACAGTGAAAACACTCCTTCAGAGAGAAGTAGTCCTGTCTTCTTAACCTCGTCAAACACATGAAACATCGTAACGTATCATCCATCCATTTTCATCCTCTTATCCAAGGCCGGGTCGCGGTCCAAGTAGGTGAAGTACAGTATGTCAACCCAAGCCAATCCGTCTGTCAATCTCACGGTCCATCTTACCTTCACTGTGAAGAAGACCCCCCCCCCCCCACCTGGAGGGAGCAATCCACTGTTTTATTCTTGTATGGTTTCATATCTTATCGTTACATTATGTTTTCATAAGTAGAAAATATTTCAGGTCGTCAGCTCCAAAGATGCAGCAGTGTCCTTCTTTAACATCACTGAGACTACAGGGAGACACTGAGGACCACTATCTACAGGGAGACACTGAGGACCACTATCTACGGGGAGACACTGAGGACCACTATCTACGGGGAGACACTGAGGACCACTATCTACATGGAGACACTGAGGACCACTATCTACAGGGAGACACTGAGGACCACTATCTACAGGGAGACACTGAGGACCACTATCTACAGGGAGACACTGAGGACCACTATCTACAGGGAGACACTGAGGACCACTATCTACAGGGAGACACTGAGGACCACTATCTACAGGGAGACACTGAGGACCACTATCTACAGGGAGACACTGAGGACCACTATCTACAGGGAGACACTGAGGACCACTATCTACGGGGAGACACTGAGGACCACTATCTACGGGGAGACACTGAGGACCACTATCTACGGGGAGACACTGAGGACCACTATCTACAGGGAGACACTGAGGACCACTATCTACAGGGAGACACTGAGGACCACTATCTACAGGGAGACACTGAGGACCACTATCTACAGGGAGACACTGAGGACCACTATCTACGGGGAGACACTGAGGACCACTATCTACAGGGAGACACTGAGGACCACTATCTACAGGGAGACACTGAGGACCACTATCTACAGGGAGACACTGAGGACCACTATCTACAGGGAGACACTGAGGACCACTATCTACAGGGAGACACTGAGGACCACTATCTACAGAGAGACACTGAGGACCACTATCTACAGGGAGACACTGAGGACCAATATCTACAGGGAGACACTGAGGACCACTATCTACAGGGAGACACTGAGGACCACTATCTACAGGGAGACACTGAGGACGAGTATCTACGGAGAGCCTGAAGGGACAAAACAACAAGAGATTAATGTGATTAAAACATGAACGCATTAATTACAGACCTTAACCTAATTCTATTATAATGTTATTAAAGTATATAAATATCTAAGTTGAATAAAAAGTGTGTTACAGAAATGATTCCCAAACTGTGGTGTGTGGACCCCTGGTGGTACACTCACCTGAAATGTGGATTAGGAAAAGAAAGTTACATACAAGAAATATAAATAGCTGAGAGCTGCAGTTTTTAACAAAATGTCGTCAGAAATAGTCACTGGTAAAAAAAAACACTGTCATGCACACAGTGCACATAGAGTGGAACATGTTATTGGACAAGGTAGGAGTGAAAATGTCCGGTTTGTGGGTGAGTTTTGTGATCTACTGGGAGCAGGCTTGGTTGAACAGTCTGACTGCAGCAGGAAGGAAGGACCTGCAGTATCTCTCCTTCAGACACCGCGGGTGGCGAAGCCTGCCACTGAAGGAGCTGCCCAGTGATGTTACAGTACCATGCAGGGGGTGGGAGACGTTCTCCATCAGGGATGATAGCTTTTTCATCATCCTCCTGTCTCCCACCACCTCAACAGGGTCCAGGGGGCAGCCCAGGACAGAGCTGGCCTTCTTCACCAGTTTGTTTAGCCTGTTCCTGTCTGCAGCCGTGACGCTGCTGCTCCAGCAGACCACTCCGTAAAGGATGGCTGATGCCACCACAGAGTCGTAAAAGGTCCTCAGGAGTGCTCCCTGCACTCCGAAGGACCTGAGTCTCCTCAGCAGGTGAAGTCTGCTCTGGCCTTTCTTGTAGAGAGCGTGTGTGTTATCAGTCCAGTCCAGTTTATTGTTCAGGTGAACACCCAGGTACTTATAAGAGTCCACTATCTCAATGTCCTTTCCCTGAATGTTCCCCGGTGTAGGAGAAGTGGGTCTGTGCCTGCGAAAGTCCACCCACGTTGATCTGGAGGCAGTTCTGCTGGCACCAGTCCACAAAGTCCAGGTTGAGTTTTCTGTACTCCCCCTCGTCCCCATTAGTGATGAGGCCGACAATGGCAGAGTCATCAGAGAACTTTTGTAGGTGACAGTTTGTTGTCTTGAGGGAGAAGTCTGCCGTGTACAGGGTGAAAAGGAAGGGAGCCAAGACGGTCCCCTGTGGGGCCCCTGTACTGCAGATAATCAAGTCAGACACACAGTCCAGTGTCCTCACAAACTGTGGCCGGTTGGTCAGGTAGTCCAGAAGCCACGATGTGAGGTGCAGGTCGACTCCTGTGTGTTGCAGCTTGTCCCTCAGAAGCCTGGGCTGTATGGTGTTGAAAGCACTGGAGAAATCATAGAACATGATCCTCACAGTGCTCCCAGTCCTCTCCAGGTGCGAGAGAGATCTCTGCATGAGGTAGATGACTGCGTCGTCCACCCCGATGCCTGGCTGATAGGCGAACTGCAGTGGGTCCATTGATGAGCTCACCAGGGGGCGCAGATGGTGAAGGACCAACCTCTCCAGGGTCTTTATCAGGTGCGATGTCAGTGCCACCGACCTGTAGTGGTTGATGTCACTGATCCAAGCCCATTGGCTCGTTGTAGCAAGCACAAGCTCATGCTGCACATTAGCTACATTCCCAATATGGTAAAAGGGGCGTGACATTTCTGAGAATTGTCCGAACGACTGACCAATTACAACAGAGCAGATCGGCCAACCAATCAGGTCAGACTTGGCACACGTGGGGACCCTGCTCGGGGGGGATCCATTTTAAAATTCTTTTATTTGCTTTTAAATCTCTCAATGGTCTTGCCCCGCCCTACCTCTCTGAGCTTCTACACCCTTACACGCCCGCCCGCACTCTCAGGTCAGCTGATCAGCTGCTCCTGAGGGTGCCTAAAACCAGGCGGAAGCTCAGAGGGGATCGTGCGTTTGCTGTTGCGGCTCCAAAACTTTGGAACGATCTGCCTCAGCACCTTAAACAGGCCTCTTCTCTGTCTGTTTTTAAATCTGGTCTTAAGACACATCTCTTCTCCTTGGCCTTCGACACTTAGTGAGACGTCGATTTTATTTATTTTATTTATTTTATTTCTTTTACTGCGTGCCTTTTTAATTTGACCCATGTTTTATGTTTTATGTCTTTTAACTTATTTTCTGTATTTTATATAGTTTTCTATCTCATGTGAGCTGTTATGTATTTTATTTATTCTTCTGTGCAGCACTTTGGTCAACTGTGGTTGTTTTAAAGTGCTTAACAAATAAAGTTGGATTGGATTGGATTGGGATTCAGAGCGTAACAAACACAGGCAGATGAGACGGGCTGCATCGATCGTCAGTACATGACAACAGACACTTTTTACGAACATTAGAGATTGTGAACGTACTTTAGTAGGTACATACATTAGATATATGAACCCCAAAAAGAGCTTAATATGGGATCTTTAAAGCTTTGTCTGTGTTACTTTTGCATCTTTCAGCATGTCCTAATTCTTCCCTTAAAGTTAGTTATCCATTAAAGAATACTGCCTCTCTTATCATCCAACATTTGAATACACCAGATCCACTTTCAAAGAGAGTGATCAGGCCACAGACAGGTTTCTGTTTGAGTCCAAAGTCCAAGCAGAAGTAGATAAAACCTCTTCAACAGTCAACCAGCGAGCAGTCAAGGTGTTGTTCTCACAGACTCAGCTATATAGGGTGCTTCTCACTTCCCTTAATTGCATCGAGTGTCCTCCAAGTTGCCTCCTCCACTTGCGTCTTAGTCCCTCCCACCAGAGATGCATGGAGGAAACGAAGCAGAGGAGAGAGGAACGAGGAGATCTGTTTGAAGAGACATGAGACGTCCTTTCCTCTACAGCGTCACGTGAAGCCACGTCTGTTTGTGATGATGTCATCAGCTGATCACGTTCAGCTGTCAGTCGTCTTTATCAGCTGTTTATGTCCGCACAAACACACACTGTATTATTTCTAATGAAATACACACAGTAACAGAGTTCAGTCTGTGTACTTTACCACATGAAGAACAACCTTTAATAAGTGTGAATGTAAAAGGTGTTTGTGAGTGACAGACTCCCTCTGCATCAGACTCTCATCATCATCACACATTCAAACAGTCTGAGGGATCATGAACATGAAGGAATCATTTCTCAACACTTCATATGAACACACTGTTTGTTTGAGTGTGGGGAGTGATGGGCCTACACTCTGATTGGTTTATAGAACTGATGCTTCATATTTGGTTGTTAATCTTCATGTCAGACACTTTTTAATCCCAGCTCATCACAGACTCTTTACAAACTGACCCAGGATCTGTTTAAATGTCTTTTTAATGTCCCTCTTTTCTCCGGTATGAAACTCCGCTCATGTTGATAAGTTTCACTGAAGTCTGATCCGCTGCAGCGTCCAATCAATGAGTGATATTCGAGAAGGGGGCGTGTCTGTCAGTAAAAAGACTTCCGTAAAGCCAGCTCTCGTGTCTCCTCGGCCATCGCTCCTCGGATCTCCCTCCTCTCTCCTCGATCCTCTCTCCTCCTTTCAGTGTAAGAGCTTTGGGACGATCCTTAACATGGCGGGTCTAGAACTACTTCCTGTTCAGCCGAGGAGCGAGGACCGAGGAGATAGCAAATAAGAGAACTGAGAAGTACCCATAGACTGCCGCAGGAATGAGTCCTAAAACCCGGAAGTGAGTTAGCATTTTAGCGCCATGGGTTCATAACTCTAAAAGTCAATGGGGATTTTGAATGGGTTTGTGGTTAGACGCCTGAAATAAGGTCTGTGGTTAACACAAGCTTAAGAGATGTTGGCGTTTTGTTAGACGAGATAAACTACGTTAGATAAGACCCCAACTTGTGAATTTTAAAGTTTTTACGCGTACTAAAAACGGCGGTTGCTAACAAGTGGCTAAATGAGACTACAGTGGTTGTCGGGGACATTAAACGTCATCACGCCGGGAACTCTCTCACTAGTCCGCCTTACAGCATCTAGTCTTGTTTTTCAGTGCTCTTGCAAATATTAGGTTAATAAACAACTTATTAAGCTACGATTTCGCTAGCTCGTCAAAACCGCTGATTAGATCGATGAAGCATAACGGTAGTGACGTCATAGTCAACCGACCGTGGTGTAGTTCGCTTGTAGCATCACGTTAGCTTTTTACTTCTCTCGGCTGCATTAACGCTTCAAACTTCATAAAGTGGTGTTCATTTGTAAAGATTATCCTGCTGAACAAAACGCCTACGCATCAGAAACCTGTGTTAGCCACAGAGCTTATTTTCTGCAATCATCCAAAATCAAATGCAAAAATCCCATAGGTGAATTCTCGTAGGAACCCATGGTGATGCTACTTCCGGGTTGGCCTACAAAATTACGTCATTCCTGTGGCAGTCTATAGCTGCTAATTGTAGCTTTTCAGTGGAGATAGAGACATCTGATTCTTGGTAATTAAAAGATAAGTTGTTAAATGTAAAAACTTTACATAAATATGATTTAAAAACTAGAATAAGAGTAGAGTCTTTAATATGTGTTTAATTTCTTCACTCTGAATTTGACATGTCAGATCTTTGTCATGTTTTTAAATATTTCTGGATCTTCAAACTCATATTTTATCGCTGTGGTCTCAAACTGTTGGACTTCACTGCATGCACAGAAGCAGGAAGAGAAAAGTGAGTGAAAATGGACCAACAGTGTTAGCAGCAGCCACCTGAAGGAGCTGTGTCTGCAGTAGTGATGTGCGGATCGATACTGAAATATCGTGATATTACGTATTTTCATGAATTTGTTCATTTTGGTAACTATGTGAATGGATCATTTAAATCTGTATACCATTTTAGAGTAACTATTCTAGGTTTGAGTTGCTGTAACCATATCCAGGAAAACATTTCACAGAAACAGAGTTATATTGATTGGAGCCAAGCGTCTGTTGAAAGATGAAAAGGAATGTGACTCTGAAACTGAAGAAATGTACATGTCTGATTTACGAGTCAGGCTGATGTCTTCTTCAAGCCTCATAGAGAAAGTACTCTAAATAGTCAGGAATGTGTACCTGCTGAACCTTGAGCAGAATATAAGCACATGTGAATTAGAGAATCTTGGTCAGTCAGATAGCAATTGTCAATGAGTGTGTTTTGTTGCGTTGGTCTGACCTCGGCCGAAATAAATCGTAAAATAATCCACAGTCTGTTCAGCGAATGTATTATCATATAGACCCCGACCTTACATATCGATACTTTTGATTCTTAAGTCATTGAGGTAATGCATATCATTAACAGGAACACAGTGGACAGTAACTGAACTATTGACATCTTGTCTAAATGATACGCAGTTGGTGGGAACTACTTTTTCTTCCGCCTGGGTTAGTGCGTAATGTGTAAGCGGCACGCTGCTCAGTCAGTCAGTCTCAGTCTGCAGACACAATGACAGAGCGCAAACCAAGTCATGTGTGGAGCTATTTCGGCTCCACAAACAGCCAAGATGCGGTTTGCGATGTGTGTGGAAAGACAGTAAGGAGATGTGGCAACACAACAATCCTTGTGAAACACCTCAGGTTAAACCACAACACAGAATACGAAGCATTTATGATGAAGCGGACAGAAGAGGAGAGCACAGTGTCTGCTGCTAGACAGACGTCTCTGGCGGAGTCCTCGGTGCTGCAGGCACTATCCAATAGAACAGAACAGAATAGAATAGAATGTCTTTACTGTCAATATACAATTGTACCACGAAATTAAAGATTCATCTTAAAGTGCTCACAGTCATCCACAAAACAAAACCTCTCATTCAGGTAGATGGGCGAAGTGTAGAGTATTTACATGAGGTCGTATAAAAAGTGTCTTACCAGGAAACATATTAAATAAATACAAAAGTAGATATTGCACATGCCAGGCAACAGTAGAGAACATATATATATGTATATACATATACTATTGTATCAGGATGAATATATATACTGTATGTAACACTGTTTTAATTTGTATTTACGTGTGTGTGTGTGTGTGTGTGTGGAGAGGATGGGAGGGTCAGCGCGTGTCCAGGTACAGAGGAAGAAGGTCCGTGCCGACTCAGTCTAACGTTGTTAACGCTTTGACTGTATAATTGTTTCATTGAGCGAGGACGTGCAAAGCTATTCAGAGCAGCTTGTTGCATTATCCAACTTGTACAATGAAAATTGAACCAAGGAAGTCGACAACCGGAAACAGACACAGCTCACCTTCAAAATAAAAGCTGTGCGTTTTGAATCGTGTTAGTTGCGTATGTTTTCATTGAGGACAAACTTTTTTTTTTAATGTAAAGTTACTGTTTATTCTCGGTTTTGTTAATTTGGTAGAGATTGTGCAGGTGAGGTTAGGTATTAGTGGTTTAAAGAAGGTTTAAACTTTTTAATAAAGGAGGAAAGTTATAACGTTGTTCAATTCAAAATATTGACTGAAATGAGCAGTTTAAACAGCATTGAAAGACGCTGCTGCGATGCATTACTGAATCTGTTTTAATCTGAACTTCGTCTACTAAGTGGAAATTTGCACTGCAGACGCCAGCATTTTGGATGATCTCCTGTCCAGTCCTTTCGCAATATATACAGTTAAAAGTAGGTAGGCTAATATGCTACACTTTCTAGCAGTCACTCTCTCTTAATGAAATAAGTAGACGAATACATTGACATGAATCAAATAACTAGGCTAATAAAAGTGTTCGCCCCGACTGGCGAATGAATTCACGACCAACAGCTATGGAAATTATCACGGCAACCAACTTTAAGGTGAGCTGTGTCTGTTTCCGGTTGTCGACTTCCTTGGTTCAATTTTCATTGTACAAGTTGGATAATGCAACAAGCTGCGCTGAATAGCTTTGCACGTCCTCGCTCAATGAAACAATTATACAGTCAAAGCGTTAACAACGTTAGACTGAGTCGGCTGTGGGAGAATGAGTAAACGTGCGCAAACGTGTATTTGCATTCGCCAAGTCGGACAATGAAATTAGGCAATACCCCTTAAACTGGCATGTTTCATTATACATCATGAACTATTGCAAATGAATTATACTTCGTACACGGACATGTGGAGCTTTAAGCAGCGCTGAGCTCTGTTGCTGTTAGAGTTGTTACGCTTCAACAAACAGCTGCATGAGTTCAGCTTGGAGTAATAATATGCATCAGTGAGATAATGGTCTGGATTGATTCAGGTAAGGTTTCCTAAAGAATGGATCCTTTAAAGTGGATTACAGAGACGAGGAGTCATTACATTAAACAGCCATGGAGAACTTTAATACACTACTGTTTGTGTGTTTTAATGAACTCCCTGCAACATACCGGGTGTCTTATTGTGTGAGCTGTAGCCCACTGATAGGGCTGGATGCTGTTAAACACCGCCTACTCACTGTAGAGGAATCGAAACCTATAAATGCAATAAAAACGAACTTCCTAATCTCCATTGTTCACCCTGAGTGTACACCCTGAACCTGCGGGCCAGCACACACTGCACCTTTGATTCCTGTACAATGGCTTTCAACCAGCAGACACCTTTTTACAACCCAGTAAGTGATTCAAGGTCTTTATTTTAATCCTGGAAACGATGTTACAGAGAAGGCGGGGTTCATTAAAGACCGTACCGTTACCTCGAGCCTGTTTCAGTCCGGTCTCTGCCGGATTAGGTCTGAAAATCTGCTCATTTAAGAGGAAAATGCAGGTTATGAAAATAACTCTCTGTAAAAATACTTCTAGTGAAATGATTTGTGCGTCTCCAGGTCTGCTCTTAAACTCGGCTCACTTTTATATCCCGAACATTTCACATTTCTGAACTCTTTCTACCCAACAGGAAGAGTTTTACGCGTCTGCAGCAGATTCATGATTTTCTGTTTGGGTTTAAGATCAACGTGAAAACAGTTCAATCTCTTTCTGGTTCCTTCGTTGTTTCCTGGATCTGAACTCAACAGGACATGAACTCGTTTCCTAAGAACTAACATGCATGCGGGGGGGGGGGGGGGGGGGGGGGGGGGGGGGGGGGGGGGGGTCACCCGGGAATCTGGACTGCGGTCAAACCAGCCTCCACTTCAGAAACAGTCTAGCAGCCCTGACGCTATTTGAAGGTGCTTTTGCTTTCTTAAAAAGAGGAAATAAGACATTTTGATATGACGTTTCAAAATAAAAGCTATCTGAAATATGGAACATAACTTTATTCAAGTTTATTTAAAAATAAATTGTCTGTTATCACAGACTCATTTTAGTTCAGATTGGTAGTCCAACAACTCATAATGTGAATAAGCCAAATATCAGGACAATCTGATGTAGAATTTCAAAATAAAAGCCATTTGAAATATGATAAAAAGCTATTTTCAAGGCTTATTTCAATTTAACATTAAAAATAAATTACCTGTTACCACAGACTCATTTTAGTTCAGACTGGTAGTTCCTGATATTTGGTTTAATCACTTTATGAGGTGGTGAACTACCAGTCCAACTAAAAATAGTCTGTGGTAACAGGTGATTTATTTTTAATGTTAAATTGAAATAAACCCGGAATACATCTTATTTTTCAGATCGCTTTTATTTTGAAATTCTACATCAGACTGTCTTGATATGTGGTAAATAACATTGTGAGGTGGTGAACTACGTGTCTTGACAGAGATGAGTCTGTGGCAACAGGTACATTTATTTTTAATCTCAAAGTGAAATAAACCTTGAATAAAGTTATGTTCCATATTTCAGATAGCTTTTATTTTGAAACGTCATATCTTAGTAGGAAACGTGTCATTGGAGTTTTTTAGCATCATCTATTGTGACGACAGTGATGTGCATATTTATATATCTAAGGTTCAGGTGTCTTTAAGGACAGTAGGAATGTTATTGATCAGTTCAAGTCCTCTAGGTCAGGGTTCCCAAACTCGTCCACGCCAAGGACCCCCTGGCCACCCCCCAGGGGGTCCTGACCCCCACTTTGGGAACCAAGAAGTTTCCAAGTTGAACCTTCAAGTTCAAATACAGAAAGTGACACAGTTAAAAACAAGAAGCATGAGAGATAAAAACAGCTTCTGATGTGACGTCTCATCATTTTTTCTAGAGCATCCCGTTCACCGGGTCGATCCACGGCGGGCTGCAGGAGGGGAAATCCATCAACGTCACTGGACGAGTCCTGCCTGGAGCCGACAGGTGAGACTGAGAACTGAATGAGGGCCGAGGAGTCAGAGGGAGGATATATATAAAAAATTATAAAATAATTGTTACACCTCACATATGTATTCATGCTGACACGTTTTGGGAGGGCAGGACTTTTTCTATGACGCCAATTTGGAGTTACGGGGAAGTCCCTCTAAAACTTCTGCAGGTTAGAACAATGGACGTTCTTAGTGACACAATCATTTGAACTCAGTTTTACAGTGTCCTAAACCAAGTCATAACGATTGGGGCCTTGTGTTTCCTCCAGGTTCCATTTGAACTTGCAGTGTGGATCCAGGCCCAACGCAGACATCGCCCTGCACTTTAACCCTCGATATGACAGTTTTCCTGCTTACGTGGTCACAAACTCCTTCCAGTATGGAAGCTGGGGCGCTGAAGAGAGGAAGCACAACTCCCCGATCCCCGCTGGCTCGTCCTTCAGCCTGCTCATCACCGTCTCACGCGATGCCTTCCAGGTCTGTACAATAATTTGGTTTCTTTGTTTTATTACCTGCATATATTGTATTTTTTCACTGAAATACATGCAAAGAAAACTTCACTTTAAAGGAGGAGTCAGCAGAAATGTTTGTAAACACAACATTTAAACGTGGCCCCTCCTCCTGGGCTCATCGCCCCCTGAAGCTCACACTCACTGCAGGACGTAGTGTGTACGTTTACTGCTTGTAGCTACACTGCAAGCTAACGTACGCTAGCACAAGCTAACCGCCGGTGTTTGTCACCTGCCTGTCCAACAGGAAGCAGACCAACTCCACGTCCACGAGTAAAAGCCAACACAAGGTTCACCCTCGTTTTAGAACGAGCTTTATCTGCTTGGTGTTTCACCTCACTGTGATTATATTTTCTCTTCTTTGCTGCTACGTCCACGTCCGTCATATTCACCGCTTCGAATCACGTCCAATCACTGAATTCTATCCACTCCTAAACTCACCTGCTGCGCTGTCATTGGCTGGAGGAAACATGAATTGAATCGGAAAAACGAGTTTCTGAGTTGTAAAATGCACATGAAACACCTGCTCAGGTCAGAACAACAACTCGAAAAACGCCCGACTTACCGACTTGACTTCAGAATCGTCATCAAATGGGGGACAAAATATGTTTTGTTAATGTTAACATACTTTTTCTGCATGCACGTATTGCACATCAACGTTTTGCTCAAATATAACTTTTGACAGCTTTTCACTGATCTTTGTCGTAGCATCCACTTTTTTGTGCTGTTATTACAACACTGAAGTCTGAAGTCGTGAACACACTGAAGTCGGAAGAACCACTTCCCAACTCGGACACTTGGACCACCCGAGCAGCACCTGAATGCAGCATTATTTACGGACATTTACTACAACACATACGGACGTTTCCTCAACTGATTCTGAGATTTCTTCCAGAAGGAATTGGCATCTTGGAAATTCTTGGTAGAAAACGGACTCTATGTCTGTGTCCAAACAGTGACAGCACCGACACCACAAGTCTGCCCCGGCTCTTTGTTCAATTTCTCACAGCCGGGGAACTGCCTGTTGGCAGCTCGCCGCTATATTGCGGCTCATAGAAAGAGCCGCAATATAGACCTTTAAAATCCCCTTCATCCATATCAGTTGGAAGTTGAAACATACTTTTTTCACCATTTTCCGTTCTTATCAGCTTTCTCCACAGAGCCTGTTAGCATAGCTTCCAAGCAAGATGGCGGACGTTAAGTTTCGATTCTGGGAGTGAGGTCCCGCCCACTGATCTGTAATAGGTCTGCAGCTTCAGGTGTCGAAAATATGAGGAACTAGCGATGTAGTTTCACCCCCCTCTAACCACAACAGCCTCCGATGATGCAAAATGACGATTTTTGCGTCATCAGAAGCTCTGGTAATGCAAATGGGTGAAGTATCCCTTTAAGATGCTACACAAGTTTCTAACTGATTAAAATAAAAGATGAGCCCTGCAGTACCAATTTGAAACACTAGGTGCCACAGATACACATTGCTCTTTTGAAGACATGTATAAATAAAGATTTAGATGACAATATAACTAATTTAAAAATGTTGAATTACCCAAAGGTGTAGGTTTCTAATAATACAAAGCTTAATGTAAATGGGTGAAGTATCCCTTTAAGCAAACACAATGTCTCTGAAGTATGTCGGCACTCTTTCCCACCCTGACAGTTACAGTGAGTCACTTTTTCAGACAATCAGAGAAGCACAGTAGCTATTTATTAAATCAGTATTTGTTCTTCAATCATATTGACTGCTGGATTTTTTTTTGTTGCTAGGAAAGTGGAGAAGCAGTACCAGAAAGATGTCTGGATGGACTGGATAAGTTACCTTTCTAATGCTCAGACACTAACAAACGTCCATTTGTCTTTTCTCAGGTTAACATTAACGGCTGTCACTTCATGGAATACAGACATCGTATCCCATTTCAGCAGGTGGACACCATCGCAGTAGGCGGTAAAGTCGAGATCGCCTCCATCGCCTTCCAGAGTCCCGTGGTGAGAAAACTTTATAGAACAAAGAAACACGCAACAGTAAATCTTTAAGGTCTTTGCTCACAATTTAACTTGTGTTCAGTTCCCAGGACAGCCGGCGTTTCCTGCTCAGGGGGGCGTTTCCTTCTCAAGGAGCCTTCCCGTCTTGTCCTGCGTTTCCACCCCAGCCCGGGTTCCCCTCCCAGCCTGGTTTCAACGGGTTCCCCTCCCAGCCTGGGTTCCCCTCCCAGCCTGGGTTCCCCTCCCAGCCTGGGTTCCCCTCCCAGCCCGGGTTCCCCTCCCAGCCTGGGTTCCCCTCCCAGCCTGGGTTCCCCTCCCAGCCCGGGTTCCCCTCCCAGCCTGGTTTTCCTCATGCAATGCTGGTGAGTATTTTGCAGGGTGGAGCTACACTTCTTCAGACTCACTGTGGGTGTGTTCTACCGTCCCCAAGTAAAGGGGAGTTTTTCTGATTTGTTCACGCATGAGCTCGCCCCGACATCAAGGGGTCTTCACGCTTTATTTTTGTGGAATCAAGCTGAGTGAGCACTGTGTTTACTTCTGAGTTTAACAGCATCCATCTGTTTACTGTGTTCAATTCAAATTTCTCAACAGGGACCTCTCCGTACAGCCAAATAAATCAGAGTATTGTCTGCGTAAAACATTATTTTCTTGTATGATACGACTTAAAGGCAGCATGTTCAGGTGAAATAACAGAGGCCCAAGAATCAAACCCTGGGGGACTCCACATGTCATGATGATCCAATCCACATTTCATCCTCTCCTTGTACCCATTTTAGACTGAAGGAATCACACCACACTTCTTTGTGTAGGTCTGTAAATAAACCTGCCCTCAATAGGAAGTAACCCTTCATCAAGCCCCGCCCTCCTTGGTTACTGTTTCTAGGTTAGACAAAATCTCTTGTCATTGGGCTCCCTCCCTTTTGAAACAATTTAAAATACCTTGAGATGTAACAACGTTTATTTCTGTGTAATTGATCTGATTCTTTTCTAAACTTGTCCTCAGTGACAGAATGAGGACAGAGATACAGTGGGGTGTATGAGGAGAACGTTAAAATCCTTTAAAATATGATCAACGTCTGATGCTAGTGATGTCAGCTAACGTTAGCTGTCCTCCCATGGCCTCTCGCCGTCTCACCTTTATTGTACTGACTTAACTCTGGACTCCATCAGTTTCCATTTCTGGAGCCAGGGGTCTGAAACATCCTCTATTTGTCGCCAACAGGCCCTTCAATACGCAGAGGAGAGTTATGAGCACAATCTGACAATCACAGTGACATCATTGAGAGCTAAATGCTACAGATCCATGCGGGATTAAAAACCCTCCTGGATTAGGATGTGGATATTTAGAGTCTCTCCTGCAGAGACCCGAGCACCTTTAACCACGTTAAGTAACTTAATTAAGGTCACTGCGATGCACTGACAAGTCTCGGCCCAAGAGAGAGTGTTTCTAATCGGAAGTAGCCCAGCAACAGTTGCTATAAGAGGGGGCTCTCTGATTGGTCTGCTGACCCACAACATAGGGTCAACTGATATTACTTTTTAAACCTGACTGGATGACGCTCGTGTTAACGTGCATGTGTCTCTGTGCAGTCTGTTCCTTACAGTAAAACCATTAGTGGTGGACTCGTACCGGGCAGGACCATCACAATCCAGGGGACCGTTCAGCCCAGCGCCACAAGGTCAGCCTTCTACATTGTCTGGGTCTGGATATCAGTGAAACCATGCATGCTGATTGTAATAAATCTTTATGAACGTTGCTGCTGCTAGAAAAAGAACGTCTGAAAAATCAACCGGAGGTCAAACTCTGAAACGTTCCTCTGTGGGTGTAACAGCTTTTCTTCATATTGTTCTGTTTGTGTCTTCAATGACCTGGTGTAACATCTGAAGGTCTTCTCAGACTTGAGTTCATCAGTCCCTGGTTTGTATTCAATGACCGTTACATGTAATAAAGTGTTTCCCTTTTGAAATACTTTTTTTTTCTCCTGTCTTAACGTCTCTCAGGTTCAGCGTGAATCTCAGCCATCCCTCTGGCCTCGCTCTGCACTATAATCCTCGACTTACCGAGAACACTGTGGTCAGAAACCACAAGCTGGGCAGTCAGTGGGGCTCCGAGGAGCGAGGAGGGAAGATGCCCTTCCATCCGGGACAACCCTTCACGGTAACACTGCACTAACTCCATGTGTTTGTTTGGTAACGGGGGGAAGGTGGAGTCTGAGTGTTTCAGGGTGAGGAGCTGAAACAAAGCACAAATAAACAATTAAAGAAACAGTTAAATAGATATGTGATATGTGTGGCAGGAATAGGGGTGTTCCTGTTTATTTTGGGGGCAGATAGACGGGTGGTACTTGTCCGTGTTTTAGTTGCAATTAAATGGCTGCATGTTGGTGCAGTGGTTTGCGCTGTCCCCTCACAGTGAGGAGGTTCCTGGTTTGAATCCCCATCTGACAGGAGCCTCTTCGTGTGGAGTTTGCATGTTCTCCCCGTGTATATAAATATCGTCCTTCATTGCTTCTCTAATTATCCTTTGAACTGTTGGTACTCTGTACAGCGCCACACTGTGTTTTACTTTAGGTGCTTTGGCACCCCCTAGTGGTAGCATCAGTAACACTCAGTGGATGGTTTGTCAGTTTCACTTCACAGATCTGTGTTTTTAAGAACAACCTTTTATCCCTCTTTCAGTTGACCATCTGCTGTGAGAGTCACTTATTCAGGATCCTCGTCAACGGGATGCATCCTCTCACCTTCAAACACCGTTTCACACACCTCCAACACATCACCGGCCTGGAGGTCAACGGGGACGTCACCCTGACCTCTGTGGTGGTTTAGAGATCCAGGAGCGCTCCTGGTCGTCACGTCAGACTGATGACACTTCATTGATCAATGCTCCCTCGTGCTCACTGCTCACTCTTTTGTATTTACTGGATTTGATATAATCATGCTTGTGCTGCTTGTTCTTAAAAGAGGAATGTGCCAGCTTCAGTACGTTAGTCTTTGAGTTCAGATGTCTGAAGGTAACCTCTAAGAGTTCGATTACTGGACTCCTGACGTCAAAGAACATCTGACTGACTGCAGCTAAAGTCCAGATGTTCAACGAGTCAACATTTGCAAACATACGCTCTGTGTTCTCCTCTCGTGTGTGTAATCTTTGTAAAACATTAAACAGAATCATGACATGTGGTGGTGATGATCCTTCCAGTGATCGGGAAATAGTGTCTCAGCTGGATGACCTTCAAATAAATCATGAATGAATAAAGTCATATGAACAGACTTTGTACGGTTATATAACCAGATCCCAGCTGTCTTTGTCAGCTCTGTTTCTTGAAGTCGCACTGGTTTAGCTCACTGGTTACTTCCAACACATTTTCTCCTGTATAGGTCAGTCAACCTAGCCCAAAAACTGTCTCCTAGTTGTTATTGGTGCTAATCCCCTCCTGAGCATCAGTTACACACACAGTTTTCAAATCTTGTGTTTATGCAAATGATGCTACATGTTATGAAGAAAGGCCTCATTTGCATATATAAACATCACATCTCAAAAACTTGTAATACATGTTTTCTTTGGTATGATGTCACTAATCAACTGGAGAAGTTTCATAGTGATAGATATTAATTAAAAATGTTCTCCTGTTCTACTCAGTGTACTGGGAGTGTTGGACCTTTAATCTGTTCACTCCATCTACGGAGGAAGACTTTTAGTTTATGATTCAGGAGGGGATTAGGACCTTTTCTTTTGCACATATTTTGTTGTTTTGGGCTAGATAGACTGGCCTATGTAGAAAAACTGTTCTCCATCCCTCCCCGGGATCGAACCACGGGCGCTGTCCAGTGTTTTTACCGCCCTGTGACTGTTCATGTTCACTGAGGAGCAGCGTGTAGCTCACCTGTCTGCCGTAAAGAGCGGTCAGCAGCAGCCTTTATAATGTCTGTTTCCTCTCAGTACTCTTGCACTGGTTTAGCTCAGTGGTTACTTCGAACAAATTTTCTCCTGTAGAAATACTGCTCTCCATCCCTTCACGGGATCGAACCACGGGCGCTGTCCAGTGCTTTTTTTTATAAAGTCAAAGGGATTGAAAAGGTGCTGATTTTGATGCTTTTGTGTGTCGTAGTCACACTGTGAAAACTTTCACGGTGTTTACGGCAACCTGAGCCCACATCCAGCTGACCGCGTCAACAAACTCAAACTTAGCCACCATGTTTCCTGCAGTGCCCTTTAAAGGGCACTGGTTTCCTGCTTTAAGATGCGTTCACGTGGTGTCGGAATTAACGTAAAGTGTAGACTCCAATGGATAAATAAAGCCAATGAACGACATGAAGTCTCCATTAAGACTGAAACGAAGTCGGAAGAACATTTTGATAAAGAACTTGTTGAGTGTCATCTTTGGCTTGAGGGTCAGAAACGTTTTTAAATGTCTGAATGAATGTTTGCTTTTCGTCTTATTTGTCACGTTATCGGGGCTGTAACCTTCAGCTGGTCTCCACTTGAGAGTTTCTCATTTTAGTACTCAGCAATAAATGTAGGATTTTATTTCGGCAATAATCGCCAAATAAAAAATTCAGAGCACATGCGCAGTCCGTTAACGCAGCATGGAAGTAATCCGAAAGGGATCTGTTTCCGGTTCTATCTCTTTTACCAAAATAAAATTGTTAGCTTTTTTTCATGTCCAAACAGTTGTGGAATATTATGTAGGAATGGCGTTTAATATACCAATAAATCATCTTTTCAACACATTACATCAATATTTTGATCTGCTATAGCGTGGCTGGCAGGAAAAGTTTTGGAATCACAAACGTGACGCTTTTATTTTGAAGGAAGCTGTCGTGTGTTCCGTTTATGGAGTTTAACAACAACAACATCCGGTAGCGGATCCTGTTCAGCTGAACGTCTACTCACAAGAAGGAAACAACAACTGACAAATTATTACAGGTAACAATTATAACCCGGTGAACATGTTTTAGATTTTTAAACGTTTGACGAAAATAAAAAACGGTTTATTGTTTGTGTGCTGCGCAGTTTAGCTAGCTTCATCTTCTGATGTTCAAACGACAACTTCACAACAGCGTTGCACTAACAGACGGAGATATATATATATATATATATATATAATAATATATGGAGGTAATGTTTCAATGTGTCGTCCTGTGAACACAAACTCCCAGGTGAGGAGACGAGGACTGAAGGTTTCTGCGTTTTGCAGAGAGAATAATTATATTATATAATATTATGATTATGTTGTAGTCGTGTGCGACTTCTGCCAGACACGTTTATGACGTAATTGTCAAGATTTTAGATCCTAAATATCAAACATGTTTGTAATAAGTCGGAGCGTCCCCGACGATCACCGAGCAGATCAGGATGTGAAGATGTGAACTTTGTACCACTCACACTACAAGATCATCTGAGCAGAGAATCGGTCCCGAGCAGCCTCGGACCTCAAACCTGCAGTGTGAGCCCGGCTTTAAACAACCCTAACTAATCTGTACTAATAATAACTAAAGGTAACTACCTGTGTGGAGTTCTGTCTGATACAGAGTCTGCTCAGTCAGCCTGTTTGATGTCAGTCAGTCCTGATGCTTTTCACCTTGTTCGGTATACTCTGCACTCAGAACTACAGTGCAGGTTATTTCCTGTTTTGCTGTGCAGGTGTGCAGGTGTGGTGATGATGGAGGAGAAAGAGGAGCAGTCAGACCTCCGTTTGAAGGAGGAGGAGGAGAAAGAGGAGCAGGAGGAGGAGGACAGCTTCAGGTGAGACTACATCCTGTCTCTATATCACATATATGATCTCATTTTAGTAAGCAGACCGATATGGGATTTTCTTTTACCAACACCGATATTATGGAGAAGTAATTCCTACACTGATATATCAACCTATATCTTTCTTACTGCCAATTTACACCTAGGGCCTGATGTACTAAAGGTGTGAGTGTCTTAAAACCTGCGCCAACTTGAAACCACCCTCAAAAAATGTGCTATCTGATGTACTAACAGCGTGCAGTGAGGATTGTGTCTTTCATATGAGCAGAACAACACGCATTGTCCATTCAGCACGTTTGTCTTCATGAATATGTAATATGGAGCGTTTCTGTCCGAGTGTGTAAAATACTGGGAGGAGAAAATTCAAATAAGTTAAGTTAGTACACGCATTGTGATTTACCAAGCCTGGTGAAAACTGCGGTGATTGTGACGGAGTCTGAATTTAACACGTTTGAAAGGAAGGTGCTAATCCAGGAGCCCAGTGTTACACACAACAGGCTGCAGTTAGGAGGAGACATAGGCTCAATAAAAGAAGAAGATCACTGCCCCCCCCACACGTGTTAACATGTTTATAATGACAGAAAATAAATTATGTTGATTCAATAATAGTGAACAAAGAGAAACACCATGATTAAACTAATATAACTGAACATTCACAGCCTCTGCATTCTAAAGAATTTACACATTGACATTTATGTCTTCCTATTTCCCTCTTCTCTCCAACATTACATTTTAAACTGGGCATTTCCTTTTTCTCGGGTTGCCCCTCTCTCCCCCAGCTCGCCCCCTCCGGTGCGCTCCTCTCCCTATCGCTCTCGTCTCCTCCCTCTACAGCCCCCTGCTGCTACGCTGTAGGACACTTGGATTGGGGGACCTCACCACTGCTTGTACCCCCGTTTTCGATACCTCTTGTCTGGTCATTTATGTCCGATCAGACACAGCGCTGGCCAGCAGTCTGGTGCGCAACAATAGCCTGAGTGTCGCACCTGAGCTCCGGTGCCACAGAGGTCACAGCTCGCACCTCCTGCGCAATGTATGACAATTCATTCAAAAGATGGAGGAAGAAAAGAGAGGCCCTGTTTAATGCCGAGGTTTTCTTATAATCCAAATGTTCTTTTTGTTATATTCAGATGTATCTGCTATAACTCGAAAATACTGTACGTTCATTTGCCTCTCCCACTAATACCTATTTTGCGCTTGCAGTCATTCTGCTTTCCGTCCAAACTCTCCGTGACGTAACCCAGTAGAACACGCAAAAGCCTGACTTAAATACAACCGCCCCCTCAAGGTTTGCACCCGTTATCATTCACGCACATTTTCTTAGTAGATCACCCGCAAAACGCCCACAAGCCAAACGCGCAATTTTTTGTAGTGTTCACGCAATTTTGTACTCTTTAATTGGGATCTTAGTAAATCAGGCCCTTAGTCCGCTACCGTTTTGCTCAGTTGAAGGCGTGCACCCTGTAGCAGACCCGGCTGGAGCAATGGATGACTCTTTTTTCATTGACTGATGGTTTATGATACCTTTTATTTCATTAAGCAGTGCAATGATCACAAACACACCGTAAGAGCTGTATAAAGAAAAACAAAAGAGGAAAACAACTATTAAACATAAACCATATACCAAATATACAAACAAAACAAATATAGCATAAATATTTACAATATAACCACGTGTCAAATATACAAACAAAACAAATATAGCATAAATATTTACAATATAACCACGTGTCAACAAATGAAGATATATAAATAGAAAATTCATGAGGTTCCCTTCAAAGTTAAAATTTTGTCACATATATCTGATAAAAACAACAGTGAAATTGATCGTTCACAATACCAAACCCAAAGTTACAACCCATAACCTTAAATCAAAATTGTGCGTCGAAGGCCCATATAAACAGCTGGTGGCGAGGAAACAGCTGATCGCCCAAACAAAACGACTTCATGTTTGGCATGACAACTGAGCTCCACACGAGCACACAACAAACAAAACATCGGAAACAAATCAAACATGCTGGGTAAAGAATTAAACTAAGCAGGATCATACCTTGTGCACCTTTCCAGCGAGTCGCTAAATGGAAAATTGAGTGGACGACCGTGATTTCCCTTTGATTAGCGTTTGTGCCTACCTGTCGGCATTTCTCTTATATCCGGTTTCTTAGGCCGGTAGGTAGCAAACCCTGCCTTCAAAATAAAAGCCCCAAAACAAATAACAAAAAAAAACACCCTAATAACAAAAATTGAAATACAAAAATTAACATTTTACCCCCCCTTTTTTTTAAACATTTTTTACTTTTTCAAAATGGTCTTTTACACTCCCACCAAATTATTAGTGTTTCAATGAGCAGGAAGGTAAATGAAACACAGATGATTTAAACTAAAATGACAATCTTATGTCACAATAGAAAAGGTGTCACTGTGAATTTTCTCATTACCTAGTCTCAAGCATGTACTTTTCCTACAAGTGTACGTTTAATTATTCTCCAAGAGCAAGACTAGTTTCTGAACAGGACGTACAACATTGGACTGCTTATGTAAACGCTCTCCTCGCCTTCCAAGCTTCCTGTCGCCAAGGCATAGTTTGACCTTTCTCACAAGCCCATCCTTATCAACAGTGGTCTCTGCTACTCTACCCAGACGCCACTCATTCCTGGGTAGCCCATCATCCCTTTCCATCACAATGTCACCAATGTGCAGGTTTCTCCTGGGAGTGTGCCATCGTTGCCTCAGAGCAATGTTGGTTAGATATTCCTTCCGCCAACGGCCCCAAAATTGCTCTGCCAGGTACTGAATGTGGCGCCATCTTTTCCGAGCATACATATCCTCCTTTACAAACTTGCCAGGTGGAGGGAGAGCTGCGACTGATTTTATGGTCAGTAAATGATTGGGGGTGAGGGGTTCCAAGCTCTGTGGATCGTTGAGATTTTCAACAGTAAGCGGGCGACTGTTAACTATTGCCATTACCTCATAGAAAAAGGTCCGAAGTGAAGCGTCATCCAGCCTCCCAGGAGAGAGAGACAGTGTGGAGCTTAGAACACTTCTAACTGTCCTGATTTGTCGTTCCCATGCGCCACCAACATGGCTTGAATGAGGCGAAATGAAGCTGAAGTCACACTGCTTTGTTGCAAGAAAGGCAGCTAGTCTTTCCTCGTCAAGTTCTTTGAGAGCTTTCTTCATTTCATTTTTGGCTCCGACAAAGTTGCTTCCTTGGTCACAAGTGATCTGTCTAACTGCACCACGTATGGCAATGAAGCAGCGCAGACCATTGATGAAGGCATCAGTAGACATATCGTCAAGCATTTCGATATGAATGGCCCGAGAGCAAAAGCAAGTGAGAATAAGACCATATCTTTTGAGCACCTTCCTTCCTTGCTTGACTAGGAACGGGCCAAAGCAGTCTATACCACAGTATGTGAATGGTGGTGATGGATCCACACGTTCCACAGGAAGATCAGCCATCCGCTGCTCTTCTGAGGGTCTCCTGAGCTTCCTGCAGATGACACATTGGTGAATGTACGATGCTACTGCTCGATTGATTCCAGGGATCCAAAAACCATTTGCTCTGATTTCATTTATTGTGAGCCCCTTTCCTTGATGCTTGACCCTTCCATGAAAATGAGCCATTAGCATTTTGGTTATGTGGTGTCCTTTAGGAATAATTGCCGGGTGCTTAACTATGCTGGGAAGCGTTGAGTCCTTAAGTCTTCCTCCCACCCTGAGCAACCCATTTTGGTCCAAGAAGGGATCAAGATTGTACAGTTTACTACGAGGAGAGAGTTGAGTTCTCTTGCGTAATACTTGAAGCTCTTCCCGATAAACTTCTTCTTGCAGATCTTTGATGATGACACATTCGGCCCGTTCTCGTTCCAACACTGTGGTCTGATCGTTGGATTTGTCCCCTTTGACTCGTCGAAGTATCCGTGCAACAGCTCTTGTGGCACAGGACCATGATGAATGATTAGACAGACGGTCTACCAAGCTTACTTGCTCTGTGGTTTTTGTATTTAGTACCTGAACCTTCCTGACTTCGGGATCTCCCAGGGGTAAGTCGGGAACCACTTCTACAAAAGGAAATATCTCCCTCTCCCACAGAAACTTGGGTCCTGTAAACCAACTAGACGACAACAGTTCGTTGACAGTAAGACCCCTGGAGGCATAGTCTGCAGGATTCTCATTGGTTGGAACATATCTCCATTGCTGGGGCTTTGTGCCAAGATGTATTTTTTGCACCCGGTTAGCCACAAATGTGTGAAAACGTCTCACTTCATTGTTAATGTACCCTAAAACTACCTTGGAGTCGGTCCAGAAGAATTCTTCAGCACCAGAGAGTCCCAACTCGTCCTTCAGAATGTTGCCCACCTTGACTGAAACAACTGCAGCTGTCAGTTCCAACCTGGGTATAGTGGTGACCTTTGTTGGGGCAACACGAGACTTTCCAAGGACGAGAGAACAATAAACATTTTCCTGCTCATTCTTCATTCTCAGATATGAACATTGACCATAACCAGTTGTACTGGCATCAGAAAAATGATGCAACTCCCTTTTGATGACCTTTCCAAATTCAGAAGGTGCGTAGCATCGGGAAATGGTGACTTTCTCCAGATTTTTTAGGTCATCCTTCCAATTCTCCCACCGTGGGCGGAGCACCTCCGATAAAGGGTCATCCCAACCTGAGCCATGCCTGCACATTTCTTGGAGCACTCTTTTACCATTCAGCAGAAATGGAGCCACAAAGCCAAGAGGATCATACAAGGAGGCGACAGTAGAAAGTATGCCACGTCGAGTTGCAGGTTGTTCCTTAAGGTTGGTACTGAAACTGAAGCAGTCGTTAGCTATGTTCCATTGGATACCCAGAGCTCTTTCCACTGGCAGATCATCAAATGCAAGGTCAAGGTTCTGGATATCATTTGCGCGCTCTGAGGGTGGTATACTTTCCAAAACAGTTTTGTCATTTGAGATGAACTTATGCAGTCGTAGACCTCCCACAGCACATATTTCCTGGGCCTCTTGTGCAAGCTGAATGGCTTCCTCATTGCATTCTAAGCTTGTGACCCCATCATCCACATAGAAATTTGTCATGATGAACTTTGAACCCAAGGGGTATTGCTGCTCGTTCTGCTCAGCAAGATACTTTAAACCGTAACTGGCACAACCAGGAGATGATGCCGCACCAAATAGATGCACATTCATTCTGAACTCCTGAGGTGGAACGCTAAAGTCTCCATTCTCCCACCATAAGAAGCGCAGATAGTTTCGGTCAGCTTCGTACACATGAAACTGATGAAACATCTTTTCAATGTCACACATCAATGCCACAGGATGAAGCCGGAATCTCAGGAGGACCCCTGTCAAATTGTTTGTTAAATCTGGCCCTTGGAGAAGATGATCGTTGAGGCTGGTGCCCTTATATTTGGCTGAAGCGTCAAAAACCACACGTAGTTTATCAGGCTTTTTAGCGTGATAAACACCATGATGAGGAATGTACCATTTTTCTCCTGCCTTTGCATCCTCCTCAACCTTTTCTGCATCTCCCTTGTTAATGACTTCGTCCATAAATTTGATGTAATGTTCCTTGTAGCTTTCATCCCTCATCATTTTCCTTTTGAGGTGGTTGAGCCTAACCATGGCGAGCTGTTTGTTGTCGGGAAAAAGGGGTCTTTTCTTGAAGGGCAAAGGCATTTCATAATGGCCATGATGGTTTTTCCTTATGCCATCATTTAGTTTGTTCAAAAACAAGATATCATCTTGAGACACAGCTGGTTTATCATCTTCAGTGGCATCCTTGAAGTCAGTTTCGAGAACACGAATCGCATCTGCTGGGGTTATGAGGGGAAGCTCCTTAACAGTCACCCTGTGGCACAGGCTAGAGAGGTTTGGACTCTCCAGATGTAGTGATGTGCCACCAACTATGCTCCATCCTAGGTCAGTCCGGACAGCATATGGTTCATTGTCTCCTCCTATGATTACCTGCCTTGGAGCTAATGCCCTGGAACAGTCGTATCCAATCAGAAGTCCTATCTCACAGTCCTGTAGTGGAGGAATCTCGTTTGCTATAACAAGAAGATGATTCCATTGCTTTGCAGTTTCACTGGTGGGAATGTGATCGCGATTGACAGGTATGCAGTTTTTGGTGTAGACGGGAGGAAGATCAATATGGGTGGCAGAGCTGTAACCTCTAATACGAAGCCCAGAGACTCTTTCACTATTCAAAGCTGTTTCAGATGTGATCATTGTTGTTAGCTTCAGTTTCACTGGACACTTGTCCGCTTGTAAAGCATCACTCACTACTTCATCAATGAATGTGGTGTCACTTTGAGTGTCAAGCAGGGCATAGACTAGTCGTTCCAAGCTTGTATTTTCCTTTGAAGACACCCACACTGGCACAATCATGGAGGTGTTAGCAGACAATCCGTCTCTTGCTACGTTCAGTGACAATGCAGTAGTAGTTTCAGTTATCTCTTCTTGAGCAAACTTTGGTGAGAGAGCAGAGTTAGTTTTATTAAGGAAATCATTATCGTGAAGACATGTAGGATGTTTTCCTTTGCAGCTATCACAGGAGTGGGGGTAACGACAGTCCCTTTTATTGTGACCAGGCTTCATACAACCATAGCAAAGCCCTTTTTCTTTTGCAAAGGTTTTCCTCTCATCCAGAGACTTGGACATGAACTTTGAACAAGCATGGAGCTGATGCCTGGAGTCATAGCAAAACAAACATGGAGGCCTTGTATATACTTTGTTTATCTCTTTGCTCTCGTTATCTGCAGCTACTTGTGTGCTGAGAACATTAGCTCTGTCCCTGTTAACATCCTTGTAACTTCGTTTATTCACGGTGGGTTCTGAAGGATGAAGGGCATTAAAGGAAGTTATGGGATTGCAAGCGATTTCGGCTTCCATAGACATGAAGTTAGCAAAGTCATGAAAACTGGGGAAATCTTCATTACGGTGCAGGGCTTCAGTGACCTTTCTATTCCATCGGGAAGCTACCCAATCAGGCAGTTTTTGGACTAGCCTTTGATTCTCCTCGCAATCATTCAGGATTTGGAGACCCTTTACCTGTGGCATGGCTTCTTGACAAGCATTCAAAAAATCTGAGAAGTCTCTTAGTCCTTCAGCTTCTCTTGGATGTATTTTTGGCCACTTTGCGAGTCTCTCTCTGAAAGCTCTCTGTATGACAAAAGGCTGTCCATATCGGTGGTTTAGTTTGCGCCAAGCTTGTTTGTATGCTTCGTCATCATTTCTGTAGAAGAAGCCCTCGAGTGACTTACGAGCTTGGCCACCCACGTATCTCTTGAGGTAGAATAGTTTCTCAGCCGAAGCTATCCCCTTTTGGTCAATGAGTGACACAAATGAAGCTTTCCATTCGATGAAGTGTATTGGGTCACCATTGAATACTGAAGGCTCTGGCATTGGAAGTCGATTTAAAGAAATGCTCTCTTGAAAGGCCTGAGTTAGCTGGGACATGTCCATGTATGAAGATAAAGCTGTGGGGGGAGGTTGATAGACAGCAGGTGGTGACAGATTCTCTCTTTGAACACCATCAGTTACAGATTGGAAAATAGCTTCACGTGCTGCCTCCTGATTATAGATGTTAAACCTCGCTTGAGCAGCCCTTAGTTCCTTTTTTGCTTTAAGATTCTCCAGCTTAGCCTTCTGTTCTTCCAGCTCTCTCCTCTGTTGATCTTCTAAATTCTGAATCACCTTTCTTTGTTTCTCTTCTTCTTGTCGCAATTCATATTCAGCTTCTTTAAATGCCAGCTCGGCAGCAGCATCCACGCGTTTAGCTGCCAATCTTGAGGCTGATGATGTGCAACTTATGGAGGAAATTGAGGACCCATATATGGAGCGAGAGTAATCATGGTATAGGAGCTCATGGAGACGTTCCTTCGCTTGGTGTGCGTCAAGATCTCCATCAACACCTGTAATTCTTTCATTCATGATTTTAACAATGTCCTTGGTTACTGCCTCGCATGCATCTGTTCTGCGTCTTACCTCTGTCGAGGGACTGGTGTGATTTCGAATTTCTGCATAGATGCACATTACATTCTCCCTTTCCTTTTCCAGTTTGACAACAAGGGGTTCTAACTCGCTTCCTGCAATGTCCGTTTTTAGTTTTTGTCTTGTATTGCGTGCTTGGATTTTCCATTGGTCATACACACGATTAAATCTCTTTTCCCTTTTCTTAGCTTCATCTTCCTGAGAGGCAAGCATTTTCTCTGTGGGTTTTCGTGGTCGTTCAGAGCGTCTTAACGTTTGAATCTTGTCCTTGAGTTCCAAGAGTTGACTCTGAAGATCAGTCAGAGTTTTTTCCTTGTCCTTAATTGCATCCTTTAAACATTTATGTTCCCCAGATCCTGAAACGTTTGGAAGTGAATCCTTAAGGTTTTTAATTTCATCTTGCAAACCCTCAATTTGTTTCTCTAATTCCCCTTTGTTTAAGGACAAGTCGTTTGACTCAAGCATGTTTGCAAATGTCAAAAACACATTAGTATGGAGAGACAAGTTGAACACATGCAAAACACTTGAATCAACCAAAGAGGCCTTTGTTCTGTTTTAAGCAGGCAGTGTAATCAAGGGTTATGATAATCATGAAACCTGTATTCATTCAAAACACACCAAAGGACCCCTTTTGCCACCTTAAAGGGGCAATGAGAACATAAAAAACATTAAAGAAGAAAACATAGACACATTCAAACGTAAACCACAAAAAACTTTCTTTTAGCACGTAAAGGCAGTCTTTTATTGTTCCTTTCCTGATGAGGGCCCTTTTGTTTCGTTTTAAACAAGAACTTGGAAATCTGAATTCAAAGTCACTTATCAGTCTTTATTCGTTAGATCGTTAAAGGTGAGACCTTGCTTTTCCATTCCTTTCAGTTTTGACTGGAATAATACTGAAAAAGTTACTCACAGAAGCCACTCTGTATGACCGACCGGTTACTGTCTTGAACCATTGCACCAATCCATGCGTCCTCTGCCCGTACCGACCAATGCCCCGTAAAGACCGAGTGTTGACCATCCAGGAGGAGAATGCAGAGTTGCTCGAACACGTCCGGTTGAGACACCAGGCTGATTTGAAGAGGATCATCAAGGGCTCCTCAGCATGGACACCAGACTTAATTGCAGCAGGATAGCAGGATTGATGAGGGTGAAGCTCTTACTGTAGCAGACCCGGCTGGAGCAATGGATGACTCTTTTTTCATTGACTGATGGTTTATGATACCTTTTATTTCATTAAGCAGTGCAATGATCACAAACACACCGTAAGAGCTGTATAAAGAAAAACAAAAGAGGAAAACAACTATTAAACATAAACCATATACCAAATATACAAACAAAACAAATATAGCATAAATATTTACAATATAACCACGTGTCAAATATACAAACAAAACAAATATAGCATAAATATTTACAATATAACCACGTGTCAACAAATGAAGATATATAAATAGAAAATTCATGAGGTTCCCTTCAAAGTTAAAATTTTGTCACATATATCTGATAAAAACAACAGTGAAATTGATCGTTCACAATACCAAACCCAAAGTTACAACCCATAACCTTAAATCAAAATTGTGCGTCGAAGGCCCATATAAACAGCTGGTGGCGAGGAAACAGCTGATCGCCCAAACAAAACGACTTCATGTTTGGCATGACAACTGAGCTCCACACGAGCACACAACAAACAAAACATCGGAAACAAATCAAACATGCTGGGTAAAGAATTAAACTAAGCAGGATCATACCTTGTGCACCTTTCCAGCGAGTCGCTAAATGGAAAATTGAGTGGACGACCGTGATTTCCCTTTGATTAGCGTTTGTGCCTACCTGTCGGCATTTCTCTTATATCCGGTTTCTTAGGCCGGTAGGTAGCAAACCCTGCCTTCAAAATAAAAGCCCCAAAACAAATAACAAAAAAAAACACCCTAATAACAAAAATTGAAATACAAAAATTAACATTTTACCCCCCCTTTTTTTTAAACATTTTTTACTTTTTCAAAATGGTCTTTTACACACCCTGCCTTACTTGGTCCGTGTCTGGAGCTTGAGTGCAGCCATTAGTAGCTACACACTGTTCACAAGATCACAGGAGAACTACAAGATCACAGGAGAACTACAAGATCACAGGAGAACTACAAGATCACAGGAGAACTACAAGATCAGGCGACTTATTTCAAACATGTTTGATATTTAGGATCTAAAATCTTGACAATTACGTCATAAACACGTCTGGCAGAAGTCGCACACGACTACAATATTATCATAATATTATATAACCTCTAATTCTCTCTGCAAAACTCACAAACCTACAGTCCTCGTCTGCTCACCTGCGAGTCCATATACGCCGGCGTTTTTTTTTCAGGTTTGTGTTCACAGGACGGCACAGATCATCAGTGCAGCACTTTCCTGAAACATTACATCCACATATCTACGTCTGTATCAACTTTCCTTTATCCTACAACAACTTCCACTTCCTTCTCTTTCACCAGCCGCCGTCCCCTGGAGTCTGTTTGAGTTTTTAAATGAAACTTTATTAACAATTGTCAACGCTGCGTCCTGATTTCGCTCGTACAGTGTGAGCTCTCAGGTCGTGCCCGACAATCGGGTCGTACAGTGTGAGCACATAAATCTTAAGGTCTGGTCGTGCGTCATAAACGATTCAGTCGTACAGTGTGAGCTGACGTTCCACCCCGACTTTTATACAATCGGGGGAATATGGTACAGTGTGAGCCCGGCTTAAGAGGAACAGTTTTTATTGTCAGACTGTTCATAGTCTTTAGAACCTTAAAGAAGCTGAATCAGACGATAGGAAGTCTGTTATTTTGATAAGAGGAAGTCCATATGATTAACGGTGACAACCGTTTTTTTTAGAAACCAATTTATTACAAGTTGTTTCCACCTCCGGCTATTTCAAGCCCAGAAATCAGCGTGGTACAGATCAGTCATAAACGTGGATAAGATGGTCACAGAGGTCTTCAGCGACTGGTGGTGTGAAATGAATATATTAAAAAAACAGCAGGTCTTACAGCGTGTCTTAACAGGATGTGACACGACAAGCTCCAGCAACTAAATCAGCCTGGTTCGACTGTTTCCTGTCGGAGTGTCCTAACCGCCCGCGAGTGACGCAGCCAGAAGTTTCTATTTCCCTCTCTTTCGCTCACGCAGACTGACGAGGAACGAGGCGGCTCTACGAGGCTCTGACCCTCTCTCCTCCCTCAGCAGAGCTTGTTAGCTTGTTAGCTTGTTAGCTCGCAAAGTGGAGATAGTGGAGCATTAATAAATTCCACATCATGATGAAATGTTGACCTTTGACCTTTGTCAATGCCTGAGAGAAACTTTATTCAGCCTCTGATTGTTGAGATCTGAGTCAACAGCTCGTCAAAACAGAACACCACACTTCAGTTTGTCCACCTTCAAAAAAAAGCACCACATGTTCAAAAGTTTCGAAGGGGAAACTGAAATTCACAGAGAATGAAATATTTAACGGATGCAGTGTGGACAGCGAGCGTGTGATAGTGCATGATGACATGTCTCACTTGCGTGCCGTGAGGACACGGCGTTATATCAGTGTTTTCTTACACGATTTATGAGGAGCGTGATGTTGAACACTTGAAGCTTTCAACTATCACAAGCTGGCGTCCCTCTTGATGTATGACCATGATGACTGCGACCGTCAGCCTGCCAGCACGCCACATAAGGTACTTCCCATCAGGCTAACAACGTCTCTCGGAGAAACCGTGTTGTGTAATGCAAACATGAACGCCAGAGTGATTTTTGAAGCCGGTCCAGACTCTCCTCGTGCACACTTTGTTGTGTTGTTCTGCTAACCGGTTTGCCCTCTTAAGACCACGTCGTCCTAGTGTGGAAGAAAAGTGTTCAGGGTTCTTGTCTCCTTTTCTTTTTGGCCTTGATACTTTTAAGAGACGTTTCTGTTATTTTATTTAAAGACAAGTTGAAGATTATAACTAAGGGAGTCTTGGTTTGAGTTACTGCCGCTGGTAACCAGTCTCCCAAGGCTCTCCTTACGCACACGAGCCTCCCTCATTTGGGCTTGAAAGTGCCCCAGCATCTCACTAGTGCAGCGTTTGCCAGTCAGCTAAATGAGCCCGTTCTCTCTAGCTGGAGGATTACATTACTCGGCCATACACACGTAATGTGGATTTGAAGGAAGAAAAAATGTTTGCCACCCGGCCAAAGGAAATCACAGTTTGTTGCATGACAGCTTGAAAGGCTAAGCGCTCTTACGTTCCTGCGGTGCAAGTGGCTTTCACAATAGTTTAATAAGCCTATTGTTGAGACATTGGCACCAATGAGATTATACGTAGTTTTAAGCACACAAAGAAGACTTGTGAATAAACTTCCTAATCACTCCTCATAACTCTGGAGCACCAAAGTCCTCCAGCAGGGACTCGTGTACTTCTCTCAGTGGTCTGGTTCTGCAGAACAACCAGAGCTTTGACGCTGTCGGTCTTTTTGGGCTCTTTCTGTGTCACGCTTTGAGCGAGGATGGAGGAAATCTCTCAGCTTTTTGGAACCATGGGGCGCGATCGCTCCGACACCCACTCCACACAGTCGACGGGCACCAAACTCGCCCTTCGCCATCGGCTCAACCAGCTGATGACGTGCGTGGATGACTTGGACCTCAGGCAAGGGCTGCATGAGAAAATGGTCCAGGCGCTGGATAACGCGTTCCTCGTCTGCGGCAAGAGAGCCAACAGACCAAAAAAGGACAAATTCAGGTGGAGAGAACGAGTTGCTTGTGTTTTCTGTTTGAAAAAGCTGGAAATGATTATGAACGTTCTTTTCTCTCTCGTCTTTACGCTTTCCTCTTTAACATGCTTCACTTCTTTCCTCCAGTGAACGTTGTTGTCTCTGCACAGCAAATGACACTTTATGTTTTCACTCATTGAAATCCTTCAGTAGAAAATTGTCCTCCAACGTGTCTTTCACTCCCTGCAGCAGCTGATAGCAGCGAGGGGATATGTTGTGGGTTTGGATGAACTGATGACTGCTCTCATTATGTGTTCACTGTACCAGCCTGGCCTGCTTGTGGTCGTAGCGCAGCACTTTTACTGGAACAGCTTTCACACTGGGATCATGTGCTCTTCTTTGATTTGTGTTCTGGCTGAATGAACCTCTGTGATTGTAAACCTCTCAGCTTAGTTCTGCATTACGCTGATGTTATGCAGCTGTATGCAATCGTGTATGAAGAGCCAGCACGCCAATGCAGCGTTTTCTGGAGCTTACGCTGAATTAAGAAGGAAAGTATTCAGTAATCGCCTGATATGGAGGGTTTATCAGTTTGTAGACATTATATATGAGAATTTTCACAAATTCTACGCCCACATGTCTGATCAGGTTCTCCAAACTGCTTTATGATCAAAGAACTGACTTTACGTATCTGACATCGACATCATCCATTTCAGTCGAATCTTGTGCCATCTGCTCTGCTGTCATGCTCTGATACATGAGCTGCCGACAAAAGTTATATCACATCATCAGAGACTTAAATTTCAATACCAAATCTTAAACTTTAATATAAAATAGTCAAAATAACCTTAAAGATCATATGATGCAAAAAAAAACTGCCCCATGTTCCTCTAACTCTAACATGTGTCTCTAGTCTGTCTACAAACCCCCCAATGATGAGAAAAGTCCATCCTCTCCGTCTTTTGCCTGCTCCACTTTTCAGAAAATGTGTGCTCAAACAGGCCATTTGGAGATTTTCCCTTCATGACATCACAAAGGGCAGTAACCCCTCCCCCAGGTGGGTGACACTCCCACAGCTAGGTGTTTGTTCTGCCCTCTGAGTCTGCCTTCTCACCGTAAACAATAGGACATGGAGCGAGAAAGCCCGAGCCACCCAAGCCCTTCCAGAGAGGGGCGTGGTCAGACACAGCTCATTTACATTTAAAGCTACAGACACAGAAACAGCCTGTTCTGAGCAGGGCTGAAATAGAGGGGTTTATAGGCATGATCAAATACAGGATCAGAGTGGATTTAGAACAAGACACTTCACACACATGTTTAGAGGAGCTCTGAGACTTATTTACACTGAAGAGGAGGAGGAGAATATGTGACCTTTAAGTTGATATCTGTTTGGATAACAGGACTTTTAAAAAGGATCGGGCACACAAAGGTTTAATTTCTCCTTATTTAAAGACAAACCTACACTCAGAGCTGGTTCAGAAAATCTTACTGATGGTGTTACGATGCTGGCTGGTCAGATTAAACGTTGGCAAAGTTTCAGATCATGAGGTAAACGTATGTTGGAGTAATCCCAGGATGAGTCTGCAGAGGGCGCTTAAAGGCTTGTTCTGCTAAACGCAACAAACTCTCACGAGACGGCTTCAAGTCAATACTCTGTTTTCATTGGCTGTCCTGCCAGCACACGAGCGGCCCTCCCCTGGCAGCCCTGCAGCGTTCTTCACCACTGGAAGGTTTCCTGGCCAATCAGAAGAAAATGGGCACATGGGGAGGGGGGCCTTAAAGAGACAGCAGCTGAAACGAAACGCTTTGTCCTCTCATGAAAAGTCTCAGTTTGACTTATTAAATCCTTCATGAGTCACCGTTGAATGTAGACTTTGAACTTTCAAACAGGCACGCTTCTAAGAAAGTATAAACGCTGAACCACAATATTACAATGAGACCATATTGACGGATCTTATAGAACAACAAAATCAGTTTGGCTCTAATTTAAAATCTACACGTGTTTAACCTCCTGCCGTCTCTAAAAGTAATCCATCCATCACTGAGTGAATGTGATATTATGTTTGGATTCAAGTGCTGCTCAAACCACTCTTTCTTCCATCTTCGGTTCCATCAGACTTCACATGGTGACGTGGAACGTGGCCACAGCCGACCCCCCGGATGACGTGACCTCGCTTCTCCATTTGAACTCCCCAAAGAGCCCTGACCTCTACGTCATCGGGTAGGTGGTGCAGGGACTGTGAAGGGATCGGTGGGGCGAGTCAGTCAGTTATGTGACTGGATGTGGGGCCATAAAGTGTGTGTGTGTGTGTGTTAGTCTGCAGGAGGTTTACTCAGGACCGGTGAGATTCATGTCTGACGCGTTATTCGACGACCCGTGGAGTCAACTGTTTATGTCCACGTTGGCGCCACTGAATTACGTTAAGGTAAATGGCATCTCCTTCGGATAATAATAACACATAGATCCATCAAGTGTCAGGTATTAATCATAAAGTCAATGACTGTTGGTTCAGTATCATGGTGAGCTGTTTTTACCTGTTGTGTGTGTTGCAGGTGTCATCTATCCGAATGCAAGGTCTGCTGCTGCTCTTCTTCTCCAAACTGGAGCACGTTCCCTTCATCCGAGACATCCGGGCCACGTACACACGCACCGGCATTCTGGGTTACTGGGTAAGAAAAGCAATAAACAGACAACTGACGATGTTTAATAGTGATAACTGATTTTTAAATTTACGTAAAGGTCCAATCAGTGAGATGTGTAGAGAGTGAAATGATAAAGTGAGCTTACTCTATGATCAGACATTAAGGAAACATGCTATGTTGAAGTGCTGGCTTCTCTGACAACAATGCAGCAGCCAGTATGTCCTCCTTCTAACTTTAGATTCTGGTCCTGAATGGTCTGGATTTGTTTGGACCAGAGAGGGTAGGCGGTTTTAAGGCCCCCCCACACGGCCGTTTTGGACGCCCCTCGGTTTGCCAGATATGAGAGCAGTTATCAGGTCAAACCAACAGGTGTTGCAGCGATGGAAGCGGGCAAGAGAACTGGTTCAGATAGAAGTGATTGTACCCGACCTAAAAAGCCTCTGCATGTTTCTAATAAGCTCCACGAGCAGAAACGTGCTCAAACTAGGATCAATATTGGAGATGCTTTTGAAAAATGGAGAGAGGTTAGAACGCAGAAAGGTTTACAGACCGATGCAGAGCTGGATAAACACTGAAGCTTCAGTGTCCACCACATGGTGACCTGCGTGAGCATCCACTCTAGAGAGGAGGGGGGGGGGGGGGGAGACAGCTCTCTACGGTGTTTAGAATGTGGACTGCAGTACCCATTTTAAACACTAGGTGTCAGAGTTACATACTGCTCCTTTAATACACCTCCCGGGCTCCTGTGGTTCAGAGTATTTTGATAACTTTCCTTAGAAAAAAGTGAAATGCAAACATTACTTTAGATGAAACTGGACACTGCGTTCTGTGTTTGAATACAAATTGAGTAAAACTATAACTAAAATGTTTATTAGCTTTATTAGCATGTAGCTAATAAGATTTACGAGTAGAAAAGTGTAAAAGGAACTCGTGCTTCCTGTGTTTCTCTTCTTGTCTCTCAGGGTAACAAAGGGGGCGTGTCTGTGCGTCTGTCTTTCTACGGCCACACGATCTGTTTCCTCAACTGTCACCTGGCTGCTCACATGAAATACGCCACGGAGAGAGTGGACGAGTTTGAGTACATCATCAGCACGCAGACCTTTGACTGTAAAAAGGCTCAGACAGTCCTGGATCACAGGTGAGAAGATCTGCAGGTTACGGATGTAACTGTACATTCATACTTTCATTTCTCACCTCTTTACCCCCCCCCTCTCATCTCAGGCTGGTGTTCTGGTTTGGGGATCTCAACTTCCGGATCCAGGACCACGGCATGCACTTTGTCCGCACCTGTATCAACGACCAAAAGTACAACCTCCTCTGGAGCAAAGACCAGGTCTGACACGCTGTTTTTTTGTGTTCGATCTCGTGTTCTCATTGGTGTCTAGCTATAAGGTCCCGTGTCCACCTGGCGTGTTCTCCGGACAGAAAAGTGCTGGTTGTGCGCTTAGGAGTGCTTGCATGAAGCGTTTGTGCGCGGAGAAGAAAAGCGCTGCACGTCCGTCCTGTCTCTATGACAACAGTGTGTTGACAACGGCCGCTGTATGAGCGACACTGCTGCGTTACTTTTTACTGCATGTTTGATATTTGAGATCGTTTATTTCCTGATCAGACACGGAGCGAGGAGGACGAGGGTACAAGACACGATCTGTAGGAGGTCAAGAAATGGGGAATATCAAACATTTGGAAAAGAGCGCCGGTGATGTCAACGACGCCTTTCTTAAAAGTTTAAAGATTTTCAACTTGAGCGCTCGGAGCGGCCGCACAAAAAAGGCGGAGTTCTCGAAAAAAGCCTGCTGCTGCGAACGCTCTCTCCTCATTGAAAACAATTGAAAAAAGACGCTGACGCTCAGAAAGAAAAGCCAGGCGAACACGGGGCCTTATCGTCCTTCAGATTTATCAGACATCATCTGTAAGCTTGCATCGCTCAGTTTGCTGCTAAACTGGTATCTATTTACTTTAACCACGCCGGGTCAGACCCAGGACTCGTGTGATTGGTGCAGATGATTCTTCTGTGCTGGCGGAAGATTCAAACGTGTTGTGATTTTCAGTTGACCACGTTGAAGAAAAAAGAGGAGATGCTCCAAGAGTTTGAAGAAGGACCTCTGGACTTTCAACCCACGTACAAGTTTGACAGAAACACGGATATCTACGACAGCAGGTAACGCACCGACCATGACGTCATAATCCTGATTATTCATACGTCACCTTTCATATCCAGAACCTGCCCTCTGAAATATGATGATGTATATATGTACTCTTCCTTCACAGGCGCTACAGGACATGGTTTAGCTTTAAGTAAGAGTTCAAACACCTTGGTGTCCACGTCTCTAACACATCACGCCATCCTTTTTAATCCACTATTCTGTTTGTGCATAAAGCTACTTTTACTGACGCGTGAAAGTAGGCTCACTTTTTATGCCGTATAGAAACTTCAAAGGCTTCGTGAACTTGCATTAGGTTCATAATGCAACAAACAAGCAGGAAGTGTTAACAGTCGTTTCAAATGTCCGCTTGTCTCTGCAAAGAAACGACTGAATGCTCGTTTGTTCAACAGTTAGACGTCTGAACTCGCAGACTGCTGGTTCTTGGAGCCAATAGAGCTCAACAGTGTTGTTCATGTTCTCCAGAGCGGATTTGATTATTAGCCATGATGTCATAACCGACACAGGTAGACTGACCACGAGCGACCTGAGTGTGAGACGATGGTTTATGTTCCTGTAGGAGACACAAGTTCGTCTGATATCCACCTTTAAGAACAACATGGTTTAATCACCATATCAGGGAAAAGAACTACACTACCCACGATCATAAAGTGTCACGGCGACGTTTCTGATTGGTGGAGCTCGCTGTTACCATGGCAATGCTTCCCGGCCCTCGGTGCTGTATGCGACTGGATAGTTTCGCTAGCAGGCTAGCTAGTTAGTTAGCTAACAGTAAATGTACTAATAACATTGTTATGCTGCAGTGAGTTTAATTTCTATATTCAAACTACTAGATTTTACAACACTGGTTGTCATGGTAACAGGATTCAATCTCTGGATATAAGGATTTGGGGAAATGTCAATGGAGGATTTAAACAGGGAAATTTACTTTAGGAACCAGAGCCGCTGAAAAAGTGGGCGGTCACTGCTGAGCTCTATACTGTTGCATGTCGTCATTACGGCTGCACAACTGGGACGTACGATATTTCCAAGGAGCACGTGAAGGCAGCATGACTATTTTAAACCCTTAAAGTGCCACATTAACAAACCCCCTCTGCTCTGCTCCTCTGGGTTCCTTTAAGTGACACTGTTCATATTAACTCATATTTAACCTTCAGCTTTGTTTAACGTAAAGCCAGTGTGTGTGCAGCACGTCGTTCCTGAGCAGCTGCTACATAACAGCTCATGTGCATGGTCAGAAATAAATGTTAACCGTTGATAATTCAATACGAGTGTGTTGGATTAAAGCTGAATATTAAACAGGAGTGTCTTTGTTGGTTAACTTCACTTCCTGCGGTTTTACAGTATTTTATAAATGCTTGATTTAAAAGCACAGATGCATTGTGGTCTGCCATGTGCCGTCAGGCCGCTGTTTCATTTATGCTGATCTTTGTTCTTATACTGTATAATACACTTCTTCAGACATGCACCCCAAGCCACTTCCATTATGTCCTAACCAGTGTCCCCCCCCTCTCTGTCCACGACCTGTCCAGCGGTAAGAAGCGTAAGCCTGCGTGGACCGACAGGATCCTGTGGCGCCTGCGACCTGCAGCCTCGCCCCCCAAGGAGCAGGATGAAAGCGATGTTGGGCTGGATGTGAGGGAACTCAGGCAGCTGGAGGAGGACGAGGAGTACCCCCTGAAAGTCAGACAGGAGTTCTACACCAGCATTATGGAGTACAGCGTCAGCGACCACAAGCCTGTCATCGGCATCTTCACTCTGGTGGTGAGAAACTGATCGGCTCTGCAGGAAGACAATAAATGTTTTACTTCAGACCCATCTCTCAAAGTTCATTGGAGTCAGGCCCCGTTTCTTTCTGAGCATCTTTTTAATGAAGATAGAGCGTGTTCTTTGAATTTCTACAGACCATCCGCCATTTACAGAATAATGATAACCACTACCTTCAAAATGTCATTACTAACCTGAATATATATGTCTGTCCAGCTGAGGAAGATTCAAACGACTCCTCTGGTGCGCCTGCAGCCAGAGGGCGACTGGAGTGCTGACATTGATTCGATGGTTCTCTACAGCCCTCTGCAGCCTTTCCCTTCCAGCACATGGGACTGGATCGGACTCTATAAGGTTCGCTAAAGAAGAACTGCTGACTTCAGTAATGAAAGTATGACGGTTCAGTACAACGAGGTTGACTGTGTGTACGGATTTCAGGTTGGATTCACCAGCGTGTCGGACTACATCACCTACACGTGGGTGAAAGACGACGAAGTGGCCTTCAATGAAGAAGTCATACAGGTAATGACCTGACACAACGCCTTCTTCACATTCTGTAACAGACAAGCCATCTGTCATTTACAGATTTCTTTTCACTCAATCCAATGTGCTCTGGCAGCTCCGATGCTTAACCCCAGAAAACTACGTGCATGATATTCTTACCTTACCTACCTTATCAACTTTGAACAATGTTGATGTTGAATGTGTCCCAACAGTAAATGTACTGGGGTATTGTTTGGTTCAACCAAGCAGCAACCTCCGGTGTTGGAAAATGAAGCTGATGCTGAAGTGTAAAATCCTGCAGTTCCTCGAGTGTCCACTAGAGGCTGGCTGCAGAAGCACAGGAAGTCACATACACACCCATTCAAAAAAGCCTGTTTTTACAGCAGACATGAGGTCATCAGAGATATCAGTACCAACTTCAGCTGCTTGAGAACCACGAACCCTCCTCACAGAAGCTTTCAGTAGTATATCGATAAATGTGTCTCTGTTCTGCAGGTTTATGTGGACAAAGAGGAAATCCCCGTGCAGGGAGGAGATTGCTTGCTGTGTTATTACTGCAGCACTCTGCAGAGCATCATTGGAGTCAGTGAACCATTCAAGGTGAGTCAGAAGATCAATCTTCTCCTTCTGATATGAATCTTTATAAAAAGCTTGTTTAAAAGAGATGAAACGCCTGTTTGAACTGCTCGCCTCTCTTTTAAGGTCCACGAGTCCAAGGTGGCCATCGAGGAAGGCTTGCTGCCCGAGAAGATCAACGGACTTGACCAAACGGTAGCGAGGGAAGACGTTTGGAACTGATCCAACAGAACTCACAGGTGTGCTCGGAGGTGGAAAAGGATCTGGACTCTCCGAACCACAACAAGGCTTTTGAATTACTGTGTTTCCCGCTGTAGCAGCCATGGACGCGCTGCCTTCACACGCCGTTAATCATCCTCGCCCACTCTTCTAACGGAGTGGCTCAAAGTTACTAGAGATGTTTTCACACATGCAGTAAAATCCTGAGAATTCAGTCTGTCCCTGAAGTCTACTCCAGTTTTCCTCCTGACGATATAACGACAGTTTATTACTTTTATATTAAAGAGTCAACAGCTTCTTCCTTCAAAATAAAATAGAGCAGCTTCTTCCTTCAAAATAAAATAGAGCAGCTTCTTCCTTCAAAATAAAATAGAGCAGCTTCTTCCTTCAAAATAAAATAGAGAATAAAACAGAGAAGCTTTCTCCTACAAAATAAAATACAGACTCCTCCTAAAGTAAAGCTGCTCCATCGTCCCTTCTGGGCCTCCGTACATGTGTGCTGGTGACTGTGTCTGCAGAGACCCTGTCCTCTGACTGGATTTTACTGTTCTGGTTTGTTTTGGTTGACTCGGGACGTTTCTGGGCGGAGCTGGTATGTTTCCTCCAGCCAATGACAGCGCAGCAGGTGAGTTTAGGAGTGGATACAATTCAGTGATTGGGCGCGATTCAAACCGGTGAATATGACGGACGTGGACGTAGCAGAGACAAAACAATCATAGTGAGGCGGATAAAGCTCGTTCTAAAACGAGGGTGAACCTTGTGTTGGCTTTTACCCGTGGACGTGGAGTTGGTCTGCTTCCTGTTGGACAGGCAGGTGACAAACACCGGCGGTTAGCTTGTGCTAGCATGTGTTAGCTTCAGTGTAGGTACAAGCAGTAAACGTACACACTACGTCCTGCAGTGAGTGTGAGCTTCTGGGGGCGATGAGCCCAGGAGGAGGGGCCCAGTTTGAATGTTTGAATGTGTTTTACTGACTTCACCTTTAATTCTACGTGTAATTAGATGATTCACGAATCAACAAACAAGCAGAATAGAGTCTGACGCTGCTTTATTACCTGAATTCCTCCAACTGTTCACTCAGGGTGAACTTTTCTAAATATTACTTTTAGCGGCGTTCATACGTCGGCTCAGTCCGACTTCATGTGGAAGGTTTACCAGGAGGCTGGCAAGAAAAAGGCGGGCTGAAGTCTGGAACAAACATTCACACATGCAGTTCATCCCAAAAGTTTCAGGACATTTTCAGGAGTTTTGTGTTTGTGTGAAAACATCTCAACACGTGTGTGGTGGGTTTGGACTGGCACAGAAACTTTGAGCGATCCTTTAACAGCTGATTTAAAACCTGTGTACTAGATGAACTTTTTGGTTTATGATTGGTTATGAAAGAAGGAGGAAACATGTCGACGATCTGTTAAAAAACAAGGTGTAGTATGTTGTTGTAGAACCCGCTGTGGCAGGAAGCTGTGGTCTGAAGGCGTTCAGGTGTTCAAAGGTAAAATCATTCACATCATGTTGAAATGTTTCCGCTGCTTCACGGTGCTCACAGAAGAAGAAGCTGGAAAACTGAAGGTGGTCTCGTTTAGAGGGCCGACCGCTGTAACCACGAAAAGGGATTTAACGAGGCTGATTGGCGGACCCTTGTTTACATGATGTTAAGTAAACACATCAATGATTGGTTCTTACCGAGCGAATAGAACGAGATCTTCAGGGAGTCCTGAAGCTGATCAGTAGATACAGGACTTATGTACACGCTCGTGATGCTGGAATCTTAAACAGGAAATGACTTCATTACCTGACTTAAAGCAGCAGTATGTAACTCTGACCCCTAGTGTTTAAAATGGGTACTGCAGTCCAGATTGAAAACATTACAGAGAGCTGTCCCCCCCCCCCCTCCCCTCTAGAGTGGATGTTCAGTGTTTATCCAGCTCTGCATCGGTCTGTAAACCTTTCTGCGTTCTAACCTCTCTCCATTTTTCAAAAGCATCTCCAATATTGATCCTAGTTTGAGCACGTTAATTCACTTCATATCTCACTGATTGATCCTTTAAGCTTTGTAGAAAAAGACTTTTCAGCGTATGAAGCAGCGTGGATCATAGAGAGACTCGGAAACGGGCCGTTCTTTAGCACCGCTATCTGTGCTAGCTGGAGTTTAGTGTAGTTAAGGAAATAAAGGGTTAAATGGCTCGTTCCTCTGCAGTACTGTTTCATGGCGCAGACTTTCTATGCTGCATTTAGACACAGTTCAGGAGTTAGACTTTCAGCAGGTCGAGAAAAGATCATCACGGGAATAAATCAAGAGAAATATTACAGAGAAATAAAGAACGGCCTCAATCGTTCATATATTTTAAATCTGTGTTGTTTATCTGGAAGTGTGCAGAGAGTTACTCGTCCCACAGAGAAGATCTCTGACCGCTGTAGGACGGGTTCAGCCGCCATGATGGATCTTGTCACTATTGGAATGAACTCCAGTCGCTCCTGGACGACTTGAAAACACAGATTTATATTGGATGACTTTTTGTTGTGGTGGAGTCGATGTTCTGTCGCTCGCTCTCTTAGCCCCTCAGCACCTTTCTGAAAGAGATGATACGCTGTTCAAACGTTGATGTGTTGTCATGTTAGTATTATGGGATGACCGATATGAACATTATTAAACCGATAATGACGTGCTCCTGATGGATCCGGATTAGTACGGACGTCCAACGTCGTAACGTGTGTATAGGTTTCCTTTCAGACGTCTTCGTTGCCATGGCGACTCTTCAGCGTGTTAAACCGTGACGACTTGTTCCCTCCCTTCTGAATACTTGGGTCACGTTATTCTGCTCTGACACGGTGACAAACCTCCACGCTGGAGACGCCGTGTGAACTCTCCCTGCCCCACATTCTTCTTCTTCTATGTGTTCAATGGCGGCTGGCATATCGGCGCCACCTACTGTTTGGAATGTGTAGGTTTGTTAATAAGAACGCCGTTATTATCGGTTGGTTTTATTGGTTAAAATTAGGGCCCGACTGATACGGGATTTTTGGGGCCGATACCGATACTGGGGAGAAAAAATCAGATACCGATATATTTCTTGGATCTGTAGAGATAAATAGAGATAACAACATTTATTGAGTTGATCCCTCAGTTATCAAACAAAGATTTATAATGAAGACAAGATGGTCACTCAGCTGGAAAGTAACTGAGCATGAACGAGCATCACGGCTCGACACTCTGCAGAGTGATGATGCTTGTTGTAATCCATATAGCGCCCTCTGCTGGTGACAGAGAACTGCTAGAGTAGGATAATGAAACTGAACTGAAATGATATTTGGCTGGAGAATAAATCTAGAAATATGGGCTCATAATATTATCGGCTGGTTGATATCTGCGGATTAATGACGTGAACTGGATATCGTGCAGCCCTGCTTCACCTCGTGCCTTTGAAATGTAGCGTTAGCGTTCTGTGTCCTGCTTCTTGTTATTTCTCTTTAATAATTTATCTTAATATGACCAGATTTTATGACTTCTGTTTGTTCCTCCTGACTTCAAATACTGCTGCTTTATCTTTGATCCACACGAGGGCGATCTCTTCTACGGATGCTTTTATTATCAGCCTGCAGGATTGAAATGTTTTATTACTTTTAATTAAAAGAGACGCCTCCAGGAGAAATAAACTGTAACGGAGCAGATTTATACCTTTGTAAGTTCAAATATTAAACACGTCACCCTGGATTCTTTGAGTCGTTTTGATTTGTAAAAAAAAAAAGATGCATTTCCTCAGGGTCGACCGATGTCGGTCTTTTAGGGCTGATTCCGATCCCATTGGGAGAGAGGCGGGGTTACACCTTGCACTGGTCTCCAGCCAATCACAGGGCTGACATATAGAGACAGACAACCAGACACTCACATTCACACCTACGGACAATTTAGAGTCACCAGTTAACCTAACCAGCATGTCTTTGGACTGTGGGAGGAAGCTGGAGTACCCGGAGAGAACCCACGCATGCACGGGGAGAACATGCAAACTCCACACAGAGAGGCTCCTGTCAGACGGGGATTCAAACCAGGAACCTCCTCGCTGTGAGGGGACAGAGCTAACCACTGGACCGCCGTGCAGCCAATTAGTTCTGTTGATTTAAGCTAAATCAGCACCTCATATTCATACCTTTACATATTTTAACTGAACGAACATTCAGAGGTGATCAGCTGACATCGCGCTCTGAAGCGTTAACGCTGAGGTGGCGCTCTGAAGCGTTAACGCTGAGGTCGCGCTCTGAAGCATTAACGCTGACATCGCGCTCTGAAGCGTTAACGCTGAGGTGGCGCTCTGAAGCGTTAACGCTGAGGTCGCGCTCTGAAGCGTTAACGCTGAGGTGGCGCTCTGAAGCGTTAACGCTGAGGTGGCGCTCTGAAGCGTTAACGCTGAGGTCGCGCTCTGAAGCATTAACGCTGACATCGCGCTCTGAAGCGTTAACGCTGAGGTCGCGCTCTGAAGCGTTAACGCTGAGGTCGCGCTCTGAAGCGTTAACGCTGAGGTGGCGCTCTGAAGCGTTAACGCTGAGGTGGCGCTCTGAAGCGTTAACGCTGAGGTCGCGCTCTGAAGCGTTAACGCTGAGGTGGCGCTCTGAAGCGTTAACGCTGAGGTCGCGCTCTGAAGCGTTAACGCTGAGGTCGCGCTCTGAAGCGTAGACGTTCTGCTCTGTTGTGTGTTTGAGAGATTTTATTTTCTCCTCGTCGATCAGCAGCTGGAGAGACGATGCATCGTGTCAACAAAGGTTAGACAGAACTGATCAAAGGTATGACAAGCTAATCATGATGGCTAACATTAGCATCAACACATGTCTATGTACTTTAAGCTACAGCCTGCCTAATAAGGTCAGTGTGGAAATGGTCGAATGACGACCACGTCTCCGGTAAGAGTCTTTAAATGTTTTTATTGGAGCGGCGTCTCTTCACATGCACTCTGATTGGTTAATCAGTTCCTGGTCGTTCCAGCAGTGACATGATGAATGTTTTTATTCAAACACAGTGAAGAATAACAGGATTTGAACTTTCGGAGGAAAATGGTTGACGAATGAACATGTGGAGTCATGGAGCAAAAGCGAACATCATAGGAGTAGAGTAGAGTTCAGACACAAATAAAAACCAGAAGTCTAATTATAATCAAACAGTCGAACAGTTCTTAGTCTCGTCTTCCATCGGTTTGAGGCCGCTGATCCACCGTGTGGCGCTCTCTCTCTTTATCTGAAGAGGGCGTGGTTCCTGCACTTCACCTTCAAACACAAAGACGAGACAAACCTGTCAGCTTTTCAACAACATAAGTACAGATCTAGTTAGATACTTGTCAGAGTGTTACCTGGTGCCAGCGGAGAGTGAGGACGGGCAGAGCCAGGTGACAGTGGGGGCAGGTGCTGATCTGGTCTGGGTCTCCTCCAGGACCGAGGGGACAATTTCTCGGTCTGTCTGACAGCAAGGTCGCCCTGTAGGTGCTGCTCAGTCGAGGAGAGGGCTCCCTCTCTTCCTCGTCTTCCTCTGACTCGTCCTCTTTGTGCTCCCAGCTGGATTGAAGAACGCGCTCCAGCTGCTTTGGGGAATAAAAGGTTTTAGGACAGAACCTTCAGACCTTCAGGGGTTCCTAATCTCTGTCATGCCAAGGACCCCCATGAAGCATCATCCTCTGGCTCTTACCCCTCTCCTGCTATATGTCAGGTGCTGTCCAAGGTTAGACGCCTTTAAACACTGGCGAGGATCTTTTTCTCTTATCATGACCTTTGACTCGCTCTCGTGAAGCAGTACTTTATGTTTCCTGACCCATACCGACGAGTCTTGGAGGCCCGGGTGGTTTTCCCCTGGTTCTGGTTCTCTTGTTTTAAGAGGAGGCAGGTTTCTAGTTTTTATTGGTACAGCAACTTTCTGATTAGTCAGTGTCACTCTTTTTTTTGGTTTCAATTCTTCCCCTTTTCTCTCCAAGTTTCCACGAGCTCCCATGGAGACCCCCAAGTGGGGGGGCTTAATATACACCACTGTTAGCACCATAAAGGGGATTTTATTTGAGCCTGAAAGTTAGCAAAGGTACGACCTGCTGAAAAGCAACTGACCCTTCTGATCTCTCAGACGTTACGAGATGAGCGAGATGATCTGGCTCATTCTGAACCCAAAATGATTAAGAACTTTGTTCACATCGTCCAAAGCAGCCTCCGTTATTTAGACCACCACAAATCAGAGGGACGCCGATTTGGACGGGACTGTCCCCACAGGACCTCTGTGGGCTTCACCTGGTTAGGTGTGTCCGTTAGCCCCTGGTGGCTATACTAAGCTAACGTTACTGTAGTGAGTGTGTTTACCTCATGTTCCTCTGCGTCCTCTGCTGGCGATGAAGCTCGACCATTCACTTCTGTGAAAAAAGAAGAAGCATGCTCACAGTTCACGTAAAACAAAAGTCTCCTGGACGTGTACTAGCGCCGCAGGCCACTCCCCCTTACTGTTGTTTGGTGGTAGTGTTGTGGTAGTTTGAGGGGGACTTGACGCATTGTCGGTCTCCGAGCAGGTCAAAGCGTGCTTGGGCTGGTCCCTCAGGGTCACGTAGCAGCCGCAGTCCCTGCAGAGCTCGGTGCGGCTTCCACAGACCACAGCGTGTTCGTCCAGCTTCTTGAACGGCATCTCCAGCTCGCAGAAGTGACAGCTCTGCAAGCGCTCGCTACACTCATCAGACTGAGCAGAGAGAGACGAGGCAGAAGGGTTGAAGACGAGCGCCAGTCATGGAAACAACATGAACATTGATATATTTCAGTCTAACGCCTGATTTAACACCTCCACATTGAAAAAAAGATTATTTTGCATTTATTCGTCATCAAAGCTACGTCCAACATCGAGACTTTTTAAACCTCCTGACAAACCGTTACACCGCGCCCACCTGTCAATCAGGTCAGCTACACGCCTTATTGTGAATAACTCTTATCCTTCATCAAATCAAAACTGATGAGTCATCAAAACATTCACCCCCCGTACAGTGTGTGCTGATCGAGACATGAGCTAATCAGACCTGTTTGGTTTTTTGAACCAGGCTGTAAACATGTTAATGTCTGCTGTAAAAACAGGCTTTTTAGAATGAGTGTGTATGTGACTTCCTGTGCTTCTGCAGCCAGCCTCTAGTGGACACTTGAGGAACTGCAGGATTTTACACTTCAGCATCGGCTTCATTTTTTAAGAACGGAGGTTGCTGCTTGGTAGAAATGTCTCTCAAAGGACTGTTTCATTTTACACAGAGCCTGTATTTATTATTTTAACTTAAACTTCAGTAAAGAAGTTAATTACACGTGTATATGTACTTTTACTCAAGAATATAAAGAATAAATATTTAGCCGCCCTGCTCACCTCATGATCTAACAGCTGACAACGTTCCATCCTCTGGTTGCACTTCGAGCATCTCACCTGCAAAGACACGGATGAAGAGTGAACCTCAAGTGACTGAATGCATCAATCAATCATTCAGTAAGTATGTACCTGTGTGTGCTGCTCCTCTCTGTGTTGGTTCAGCTGCTCTCGAGGAACCGCTTCATCGCAGTCGGGACAGACGCACAGGAAGCGTCTGCAGTGAGTTTCATGCAGAGCGAAGTTTGTCTCTGCGACCTGTTTCTGGCTACAAGAGAGAGAGAGAGAGAGAGAGACAGAAAGAGAGAGAGACGGAGGGAGAGAGAGAGACAGAAAGAGAAAGAGACGGAGGGAGAGAGAGAGACAGAAAGAGAGAGAGACGGAGGGAGAGAGAGAGAGAGAGAGAGAGAGACGGAGGGAGAGAGAGAGAGACAGAAAGAGAAAGAGACGGAGGGAGAGAGAGAGAGAGAGACGGAGGGAGAGAGAGAGAGAGAGACGGAGGGAGAGAGAGAGAGAGAGAGACAGAAAGAGAGAGAGACGGAGGGAGAGAGAGAGACAGAAAGAGAAAGAGACGGAGGGAGAGAGAGAGAGAGAGAGAGACGGAGGGAGAGAGAGAGAGACAGAAAGAGAAAGAGACGGAGGGAGAGAGAGAGAGAGAGACGGAGGGAGAGAGAGAGAGAGAGACGGAGGGAGAGAGAGAGAGACAGAGATTAAAACATTTATAGAAGTGAATTATTACTTTAAGAGGTCGTTTTCAGACCGCAGGAACTTTATCATAGATCCAGGAACCTCCCCCTTTTGATTGATTCCTCATTGCAGGAACTATGATCTCTTTGACCTCAATAAAGTTTATCCTTATCCTTGTAGTTCCTGGTTCCAGTTTAGAGGAACCTTTTCAGCTCCTGCTTCAGAGAGGATTCAGAGAGGACTCTGAGGGATGAAAGTGCTCTGTGATTGGTCGATAAGTCTTTGTTTGTTGATTGGTTGAACAAGAGAGCCAATTCAGTACCAGCAACCGCCATTTTAAAATCCCACTGTAAACGTTAAACGGTAAGAGCTGCTAAAATCAATGAAAATAGAAAAAACACAAACAAATGGACCAACAAGAAGTCCAGGCGTGACTGAGTGTTCACGTGACGGAAAAATTCGACGCTCCCGTCACTTTAAGGTTCATATGAGCCGTCACCATGACGATGTGAATGCAGAGAGATTTAAAGTCCCCATGGTGTGTTTTTCTCTTTGGATAGTTCCCTCACGTCTTCTCCTGTAATCCTCTCTCTCGTCACTCGTTTCTTTTCGTCTCGTTTACTGACTCTCCTCGCTCGCCTGTCGATCACTCGTTAAACTCTCTAAGGAGATAAATGAACTTCTTCTTCTTCCTGTTAATAAAGACAGGAAGTCTAAAGGCCCCAGGATATGACATCATCACGAAACTTGAGTCATGATACGATATTATTGCGATTTAAAACATTTTACGATATTTTGAGAATAGTGATACAATATTTTGCTATTGAACTTTTTTATCTGCAGATTATGTTCACAAAATTAAACTGAATCAAGAAGTGTTTGTCAAATAAGAAAACAACATGTAGTTAACCCTGTAAACGCTGCGTGCTGCTCTCAATCTGAACTGCTGCTGTTTCAGAATAATCAAACTGAACGACTGCAACCTGTTCAAAATGAATCCTGCAACCCCTTAAAAACTTAAAAAGCATATCTGCTGTTAATATAATAAAAATATCGATACTTGGCGGCCATGAGACGATATGATATCGCCACACAAAATAATGCGATACTATGCTGTATCGATATTTAAGCCCACCTCTTTCTTCCCTCACAGCTGATCTGTCACCTGACGAAAGTGAAAGTAAACATTTGAGTTTCATTTCAGCTTCTAAACTAAAACCTTTACACCGTAAGAATATCTAAATGTATATTTGTCATGTAGTTAGCCAGTGTGAAATGTTATCCTGATATTCATGAAGTATTTAAAGGAGATCACAAACACAAACTGTAGTTGAAATCTTCTGCAGCTGACCCAGACCTAGACCCTGACCCAGACCCAGACCCTGACCCTGACCCAGACCTAGACCCTGCCAGACTTTCACTTCACTGTTACAGAACCTCGACCCCATGATGAAACCTGATCCTGTACAGACTGATGACATGTCAAGCCTCCATGTTTCCTCCTCCCTCTGAACAGTGAAATCACTTCCTAATAACAAACACACCTGTAAAGTCCTGCTGACAGGTCAGTCAGTGTCTCTCTGTCTTTATAATAAAATCTCACCATTGTGTGCAGCGTCGAGTCCCCTCCTTCAGATCCATCCACACAATCTTTCCTCGCTCTGTCTCGACCATAGACTGTAAATAATACGGTCTCGACTCACTTCTCTCTGATTCGTCTCGTTGGAGCTGAAATGAAAGTGAAATTCTCTGCTGCACCACAGCAGCTTGTTGTTCTGCACGTCAGCCACAAGATGGCGCCAGAGATCTGTTTATAACGTGTCAGAGCTGTTTTAGAGTTCAGTGAAGAAAAGGACCCAAAGGCCGTAAATAACAAGGACTGTATGTAAGAGTCTGTGAGGCGGGAACAATGAACCTGCAGATAATATTTATCATCATTAAACGTTTAATACATTCAGACTCATTTGAACCGTCGTGTTTAGGTTTAATGAATTCTTTAAGTTCTTTTCTTAACTATTTAAATTAAAGGTCACAATATTCACTTGTTACTAGCTGCTTATAAGGGCGGCTGTGGGTCAGTGGTGGAGTCGTCTCTCAACCGGAAGATTGGGGGTTCGATCCCCAGCTCCTGAAGCCACATGTTGATGTTGTGTCCTTGGGCGGGCAAGACACTTAACCCCTTAACCCTTATGAATGGATGAGTTAATACTGATGGACTCTTTACTCAGCAGCCTCTACCATCAGTGAGTGAATGTGTATGAATGGATGAGTTAATACTGATGGTCTCTTTACTCAGCAGCCTCTACCATCAGGGTGTGAATGTGTATGAATGGATGAGTTAATACTGATGGACTCTTTACTCAGCAGCCTCTACCATCAGTGAGTGAATGTGTATGAATGGATGAGTTAATACTGATGGACTCTTTACTCAGCAGCCTCTACCATCAGTGAGTGAATGTGTATGAATGGATGAGTTAATACTGATGGACTCTTTACTCAGCAGCCTCTACCATCAGTGTGTGAATGTGTATGAATGGATGAGTTAATACTGATGGACTCTTTACTCAGCAGCCTCTACCATCAGTGTGTGAATGTGTATGAATGGATGAGTTAATACTGATGGTCTCTTTACTCAGCAGCCTCTACCATCAGTGAGTGAATGTGTATGAATGGATGAGTTAATACTGATGGACTCTTTACTCAGCAGCCTCTACCATCAGTGTGTGAATGTGTATGAATGGATGAGTTAATACTGATGGACTCTTTACTCAGCAGCCTCTACCATCAGTGAGTGAATGTGTATGAATGGATGAGTTAATACTGATGGACTCTTTACTCAGCAGCCTCTACCATCAGTGAGTGAATGTGTATGAATGGATGAGGTAATACTGATGGTCTCTTTACTCAGCAGCCTCTACCATCAGTGAGTGAATGTGTATGAATGGATGAGTTAATACTGATGGACTCTTTACTCAGCAGCCTCTACCATCAGTGAGTGAATGTGTATGAATGGATGAGTTAATACTGATGGTCTCTTTACTCAGCAGCCTCTACCATCAGTGTGTGAATGTGTATGAATGGATGAGTTAATACTGATGGACTCTTTACTCAGCAGCCTCTACCATCAGTGTGTGAATGTGTATGAATGGATGAGTTAATACTGATGGTCTCTTTACTCAGCAGCCTCTACCATCAGTGTGTGAATGTGTATGAATGGATGAGTTAATACTGATGGTCTCTTTACTCAGCAGCCTCTACCATCAGTGAGTGAATGTGTCTGAATGGATGAGTTAATACTGATGGTCTCTTTACTCAGCAGCCTCTACCATCAGTGAGTGAATGTGTATGAATGGATGAGTTAATACTGATGGTCTCTTTACTCAGCAGCCTCTACCATCAGTGTGTGAATGTGTATGAATGGATGAGTTAATACTGATGGTCTCTTTACTCAGCAGCCTCTACCATCAGTGTGTGAATGTGTATGAATGGATGAGTTAATACTGATGGTCTCTTTACTCAGCAGCCTCTACCATCAGTGAGTGAATGTGTCTGAATGGATGAGTTAATACTGATGGACTCTTTACTCAGCAGCCTCTACCATCAGTGTGTGAATGTGTATGAATGGATGAGTTAATACTGATGGACTCTTTACTCAGCAGCCTCTACCATCAGTGTGTGAATGTGTATGAATGGATGAGTTAATACTGATGGACTCTTTACTCAGCAGCCTCTACCATCAGTGTGTGAATGTGTATGAATGGATGAGTTAATACTGATGGTCTCTTTACTCAGCAGCCTCTACCATCAGTGAGTGAATGTGTATGAATGGATGAGTTAATACTGATGGTCTCTTTACTCAGCAGCCTCTACCATCAGTGAGTGAATGTGTATGAATGGATGAGTTAATACTGATGGTCTCTTTACTCAGCAGCCTCTACCATCAGTGTGTGAATGTGCATGAATGGATGAGTTAATACTGATGGACTCTTTACTCAGCAGCCTCTACCATCAGTGAGTGAATGTGTATGAATGGATGAGTTAATACTGATGGACTCTTTACTCAGCAGTCTCTACCATCAGTGAGTGAATGTGTATGAATGGATGAGTTAATACTGATGGACTCTTTACTCAGCAGCCTCTACCATCAGTGTGTGAATGTGTATGAATGGATGAGTTAATACTGATGGTCTCTTTACTCAGCAGCCTCTACCATCAGTGAGTGAATGTGTATGAATGGATGAGTTAATACTGATGGACTCTTTACTCAGCAGCCTCTACCATCAGTGAGTGAATGTGTATGAATGGATGAGTTAATACTGATGGACTCTTTACTCAGCAGTCTCTACCATCAGTGTGTGAATGTGTATGAATGGATGAGTTAATACTGATGGTCTCTTTACTCAGCAGCCTCTACCATCAGTGAGTGAATGTGTATGAATGGATGAGTTAATACTGATGGACTCTTTACTCAGCAGCCTCTACCATCAGTGTGTGAATGTGCATGAATGGATGAGTTAATACTGATGGACTCTTTACTCAGCAGCCTCTACCATCAGTGAGTGAATGTGCATGAATGGATGAGTTAATACTGATGGACTCTTTACTCAGCAGCCTCTACCATCAGTGAGTGAATGTGTATGAATGGATGAGTTAATACTGATGGTCTCTTTACTCAGCAGCCTCTACCATCAGTGTGTGAATGTGTATGAATGGATGAGTTAATACTGATGGTCTCTTTACTCAGCAGCCTCTACCATCAGTGAGTGAATGTGTATGAATGGATGAGTTAATACTGATGGTCTCTTTACTCAGCAGCCTCTACCATCAGTGAGTGAATGTGTATGAATGGATGAGTTAATACTGATGGACTCTTTACTCAGCAGCTCCTCATGAACTGTGCAGCATGCTCTGCAGACAGGTCCTCGTTATTGAGCATAAAGAGGAAAAGTCTCCCTCCTGCAGGTTGATGATGAACCGTTCATCTTGTTTATGGAACACACCTCTGGTTTGCACAGCTTGCTGAAGCTGCATTAAACATCATCTTTCATATTTATTTACCTGTTGGACTTCCACAGAGGCCAAAGGAGAACTGGCTCACATCTGAGGAGGATCAGAGCCTCTGGACACAGCTGACAGCACCAGCACAGATCATATCCAACACACGCACGAACGCACAGATGTTTAATACCTCCCTCACACATACACACACACGCATCACACATGCACACACACTCACACCTGAGCACAGACTGAAGCATGTGACACAGTGATCCTTTGTTTTTATTCAAACACTAAACGGTGACCAACAGAGAGGAAGAGAGAGCAGCCACATGTGGATTAGCAGCTGTCAATTCTGGCCTGTGTGTGTGTGTGTGTGTGTGTGTGTGTGTGTGTGTGTGTGTGTGTGTGTGTGTTCTTCCACATGTATTGATCACAGGTCCATGATGAGAAACATGCACGTTCTTTAAAAACAAACTGTACAGCCGTCACATCTCAGAAACTTCTCCTCAAAGGTTTTTGTACCCGCTCGTTTATAAAAAAAATGACCTTTTTTTAGCGTACAAATCATCACCCTCTCTCTCGTGTATGTACAGAGTGTTAGCTTCTCTCTGATTGGATGAATACCTGCATGTTGTGACCTCACATGCTGCATCCACAGATGTACACACAGACTGTATAAAGAAAGTGGACGTAGCCTCTTGGTTTTTTAAAGTGAAGCCAATGGTGCGTTCTCTCTAATGGCCACTAGGGGGCGGCTCAGTAAACACTTGTTTAGCTCCACGTCTTCCTCAACACGGCGTGATGTTTATAAATGATGGTCCCGTTTAGAGTCACATAGCTGATACCCGGGTAGGGATCTGTAATCGACAAGGTTAACCACAACGACCCGTCAACCACGATATAAACATGAATGTGGATAGTGAAGTGAATCCGAAACATCTAGAGCGCCCTCTGCTGACTGATGGCGGTATAAGTCATAAGCCACCGACGGGAGACGGATCAAACCTTAAATTTAAACAAGTCGGTTCTCCTCACACTGATTTAAGTCAGAGGGTTCACTGTTCTGAAGAGTTCAGTTTTAATTAGTTATTTAAAGTTTAAAAAAAAAGGGGTGTAATGTCATGATTGACAGCTGTGTTGAAGAATGAGGCTCCTGCGGTGCTGTGTTCACCGAGTAAAGGAGGAACCGTCAAGAACACGAACACAGTCTTCATGAGTGTCTGCTTCAAAGCGACACAAACATCTGTTCTGCTGCAGACTTTAAGGACCTGAGGGATCTTTGTCGTTCTATTTGTAAGTCAGGCCTCATGTCCACCTAGCGTTTTTTTTTATGAGCGCCAGCGTCTTTTTCAATAGTTCCCAATGATAAGAGAGCCGACCGAGCAGCAGGCGGCCGTCTGGAGAAAAAAGCACAGCGCCCAGCGTCATTCTTGTGCGGCTGCTCCTAGTTGAAAATCTTTCCATTTTTTAGAAAGGTGCTGTTGACGTCACCGGCGCTCTTTTCCAAATATATACGTCACAATATTCCACGTATCTTTGCCTCCTACGTGTCGTGCCCTGTGACCACAGCTCCGTGTCCAGACAAAGCCGGAGGACAAACGTCGTCCGTTTGATTCTCATAGTGAAGGAAATACGATGTCAAATATAAAACATGCAGTAAAAAGCGACGGAGCAGTGTCGGTCCTACAGCGGCCGGTGTCAACAGACTGTTGTCAGAGAGACAGTACGGACGTGCAGCGCTTTTCTTCTCAGCGCACAAACACTTCATGCAAACACTACTGAGCGCACAGCCAGCGCATTCTTGCCGGGTTAAAATACCAGACGTACACGAGGCGTATAATGTGTGTTTTGGTTAGAGAGAGGCGGGACGTCCACACTGCTGCTGCTCTATACGCAGAGACTGACCTCAAATTATGTCAACAGCGCAACACTTCAGCGTCCTTCACAGACCCCCCCCCCGTCCTAATATGGTTTCTTCTGGTTCTGACACTAAGATGATGAGAACAAAGATGCAGAACGTGAAGAGATCAACGGGCGACATGAGCTACATCCGCTTTCACAAACAGTTTATTAAAAATCGTCCAATCAGAAAGCATCCTGTCTGTCAGCTTCGTCCAATCGGAGGAAGATGTTACAGCTGATCAAAGAAAGGTGATAAACGCCTTCTCGTCTTTATTTCTCATCCAAAGTTTGACGCTTTTCATTAGTCTGAAGCGTTAAAGAGACAGACATCTGAGGATCTCTCATTCGGAGCTTCACTTTGCTACAAATCCTGAGAAAAAACGTCCGCCATCTCTTATCTTCTTCTTTAAAAAAAGTGGAGGAATCTTTAAAAACCGTACAAACACTCACAGCAACAAGAAGACCGCGTGCAGGCAAAGGATACAACAGTCATTGTTTGTTGAACTGGTGCCGCGTTACACTCTGCTGCCACCAGAGGGCAGCGCCGCGACACAAATCAAACTCCCAACACCACACTGAAAGAAAGACATTTTGACAGGCACAAGAATGCTACTGATCTCAGGTCACTTTTAATTCTGTCCTTGCCACGTTAAGGGACTGAAATCACGTTGGCTGCCCGTTTGATTGGCAGAAGGTTTTCTGCTCAATGCTACGAAGGACGGAAACACGTCACGAGATGTAAAATGAATCAGCTCATGGGTCATAAAGCGTGATATCTGCTAAAATAGAAAAATAGATGATTTTAAAATAACTTCAAACATAGAAAAATATAACACAATGGTATATAAGTACATGATTCATGTTTCACAGAGGTTCGAACAGACGGCGTGCTCGTGTGACTGAAACGTGTGGTGTGATGATGAAGAGATGTTTTTCCTCCGGTGCGCTTTAAAGGCGAGAAAAGGCTTTATGCATCGTATCATCCAGTAGGCTCTGATGAAGGTGATGTAGGGCAGGAGGATGTGTTTGGGCGGAGCCTCGTGAAGAAGACGTCCATCCCTAAAGGTCAACAGGGCGAGCTGAGAGGTCACCAAACGGAGCATTTGTCCGCAGGGTTCATGGGGGTCCCTTTAGGGCAGTGAAACACTCGAGCAAACTCGTCAAACTGGGAAACACTGCCAATCACTCTGCGGGGAGGAAAGAGGAGATCAATTAACATCTTCATGAATCGATCGATTATCAGAATCATCAGACTGTGAACGACGGTAAACATGTGAGGGAAGAACCCTAACCCTGTGTGTGTGTGTGTGTCTGTGTGTG
>CM036545.1:565000-595000 GCA_020745685.1 Tautogolabrus adspersus
ATCTTCCTGATCATATAGATAACACCACCTGAAGTGACTGAAACATAAAATTAAACACACGCACGAACGTGCGTCTGTAAGTCACGCTGCGTGTAGTACTTACACAACGCACGTGCGTGTGTACATGTGTGACTTTCATGAAATAATCATACGTGCGGCGTGCATGCAGCTGAACCATTCCGCGCGCCATAGTGTGTCTCTGTGTGTGTGTGCGTGTGTGTGAACGTGTGCGTCTGCGTGAGAGAGTGTGTGTGTGTGTGTGTGCGTGTGTGTGTGTGTGTGTGTGTGTGTGTGTGTGTGTGCATGTGTGTAGACCCACCCTCTGGTTATAAACCGTGAAGTTGTCGTAGAGCTTGACGATACATTCAGCCTTCGTCTGGAACTTTCTGTAGGACTCTTCAGTCCACCACTGTTTGAGGTTGCCATGGCGGTCGTACTGGCCCCCTAGGGACATGAACCATTGCATCACTAAGATGAAGGGCAAAAGGGCAGGGGAGGGAGGGAGGGGGGGGGGGGGGGTTGGAGCGTTAGCATGAAGACAACACAACCTGTAACTTTCCTTTACAGTCTGAAGAGCTGCCCAGCACGCCACCTCGTCCGCTTTTTGGAGCTGCAGGACTGAAACCACTGACTGTGCGGCCTTTTTTCTCTAAACCAGTGGAGGAGAATCTGGACTGTATTCACGTTGAACTTCATATTTTATGCCCATTAGTTTCCTTCAGACATAAGATAATGTGGCAGTCTGCAGTTTCCTTACTCAGCGCTGTGGACGGAGGCTAACATTTTCCTTCATGGTGTTGGAAAGAAATGTTGACGTTACGGTTAAATGGTTTTATTTGGGCTTTTTATGCCTTCATTAGAGAGACAGGATAACGGATAGAGTCGTAAGAGAGTGGGGAACGCCATGCGGGAAAGGGTCAACAGGTTGGAGTGGAACCCGTGCTGCTCGCTTTGAAGACTGAGACTCTGTAACTGGGGAGTGCGAACTAACCACTGACCCCGTTTCAAGCAGACACTGAAGAAGATCGTCTGCTGGAGACGACTGTGTCCTGATCGTTTCTCTCGTTTAGTGCACTAACTAAACTAAGCTCCTCCGGCTGGATCAGGCTTGCAGAGATTTCACACCGTCATGTTATCACTCTGATGTCTCTTAAAGGGCAACGCTTCAGACTGGAAGTGAAAGTTAGAGATGGCCGTTTAAAAAAGTCTTTTCTGCACTTCTCAAAAGTCATGAATGATAAAACGATGAGGGGAAGCTTCGCTCTTTCTATGTCACTGAATCGTTCTGTGCAAACTGAGGGAGTATAACTCAAAGTGGTGAAGACGAATGAGTGTATGAGCATGGTTGGTTGCAGTGCATTATGGGTTGTCATCCTTACCCCAGTCATCATATCCATGTGTTAGCTCATGACCGATTATGGCTCCTATCCCTCCGTAGTTCAGAGACCTGGAGGACGAGAGGAGGCGATGGAAACATCAAAATAAACTCAAACTTTATCTTCAGGTGCAAAAGAGATGATTAGTGTTAGATTCTAGTGAGTAAAAATATTCAGACATATTTATTCTTCTTCCTGACAATTTAAAGGATCAATCAGTAAGAACTGAAATGATAAAGAGACCTTACTCTATGATCAGACATTAAGGAAACATGCTATGTTGAAGTGCTGGCTTCTCTGACAACAATGCAGCAGCCAGTATGTCCTCCTTCTAACTTTAGATTCTGGTCCTGAATGGTCTGGATTTGTTTGGACCAGAGAAGGTAGGCGGTTTGAAGGCACCCCCACACGGCCGTTTTGGACGCCCCTCGGTTTGCCAGATATGAGAGCAGTTATCAGGTCAAACCAACAGGTGTTGCAGCGATGGAAGCGGGCAAGAGAACTGGTTCAGATAGAAGTGATTGTACCCGACCTAAAAAGCCTCTGCATGTTTCTAATAAGCTCCACGAGCAGAAACGTGCTCAAACTAGGATCAATATTGGAGATGCTTTTGAAAAATGGAGAGAGGTTAGAACGCAGAAAGGTTTACAGACCGATGCAGAGCTGGATAAACACTGAAGCTTCAGAGTCCACCACATGGTGACCTGCGTGAGCATCCACTCTAGAGAGGAGGGGGGGGGGGGGGAGACAGCTCTCTAATGTTTAGAATTTAGACTGCAGTACCCATTTTAAACACTAGGTGTCAGAGTTACATACTGCTCCTTTAAGAAGAGAACTTTCATGAAATAGAGGACACAGACAAGTTAACGAGACTGTTGGTTTTATGAGAATAATGTTTTGACCACCGAGCTCTGAAGAAGCTGCTCAGTGGATTCACGTTTCATTTGGACGCCGCCTCTCTAACTGCTTCCTGTCTTTATTCCAATATAAGTTTATCTGAGCACCTTGTGGCTCTAAATTCTTTCTGCTTAAGTAGCATCCTAATATCATGAAGTTGGAAATATTAAATTTCTTTATGAATTTAAATTTAAATCAGAAAAGCTACTCGGCCTTTGGATTTCCAAACTTGCTCTCTGAGTTTGTTCTGTATGCACGCTCGCTCCCTTCAGAACGAAGCAAAGTGCCTTCAGATTGAAATGTCTCAGAGTCATTAACGTCCGCTCACTGGATTACTCTCCCTTGTTTTGTCCCATCGTCCTCATTGCTTATTCAACTCAGCCAAAGCAGATGAAACAGGAGCTGCACTGGGGATGTAATTCTGGAGCCATGTGGATCAGGTCTGTGTCGAATGAAAGAAAGTTAAAGGCACTTTGTTCAAACCGGGTACTGTAGAAGAAGTGGACGTAGCCTCCTCCTGGTTTCAAAATGTTCCACTGATTGTGAAGATAAGTACGTCAAACATGAAGGGAGAAAAACTCTCTCCATCCAGATCCATCCCTACGTTATGTCCCGCCTCCTATCTTCTGATTGGTTCACGACACGGTGGTTAGATACTCAGGAAGTTAAACACCCTTTGGCCCACAACCCTCAGGTGCCCCCTCCTCGTGCTCCTGTTGCTCCCCTCCTCTCCTCGACCCTTGTCCGAGCTGGAGCGCCGTCTGTGGGACTCATGCAGATACGGAGAGTGATGAGGGGGCACGGCGAGGCTGTTCACATGGCTACGTCTGAAAATGACTTTCTGACAGCCAGTCGATACGCCGCCTCACACCGAGCCCGACTCGCCCGCTAAACTAACTGGCTGATTGAAGCTTCATTATACTCAACGTGATGGTGGAGGTGTGTGAGTGTGTGTGTGTGTGTGTGTGTGTGTGAGAGTGTGTGTGTGTGTTTGTGTTTGTCCCCTTGAAGTTATTACTGCAGTAGCCCTAACCGCCCATAAACTCTGTCTCACACACACACACACACACACACACACGCACACACACACAAAAAAAAACACACACACAGACATACACAGACACACACACACACACACCTCACACACACACACACACAAACACACACAAACGCACAAACAAACAGACACACACACACACACACACACACACAAACACACACAAACGCACAAACAAACAGACACACACACACACACACACACACACTCTTAACTACATCATTAATTAAAATCGATTAGCAAGCACGGCAGCAGGTAGTGGAAATAGTAGAGAATAGCTCTAATGAAGACATAGAAGTGTAGGCTAATGTTGGTTAGACAAACTGCTAATAGAGGTGTGTGTGTGTGTGTGTGTGTGTGTGTGTGTGTGTGTGTGTGTGTGTGTGATTACTCAGGGGAGTTGGTGCGAGTGCAGGAGGAGGTGAAGCTATTTGTACGCTGCTGTATGCATTGGCTGGATCCATACGTAACACCGGCAGCAGCAGGTGAAGAGCTTTACTTATTTGTTCACATTCGTCTCCTCACTCACCACTCAAACTTTTCTACGTTGATCTTCGACCTTCATAAAGTCTTTAGGTTTTAAATCAAGTCTGTGCTGTTCAATTCATCCGTGTTTTCTTTACATTTTTTCCTCTATGACAGTGAAGTTAATGTGTCCAGAATAGCAAATTAACTTTCTGCCTAACATGTTTGAAGCTCCCACATCGTAGAGCAGCTTTACATGATCTTATTTATCTGATACTGGTGTCAGTAAAAACCCTCCTTTCAGCCTCTGCCTGAAACAGTTAATATCAGCTACTGTCTCTTTAAGGCCCCCCTCCCCACGTGCCCACTTTCTTCTGATTGGCCAGCTCTCTGGAAGCTTTCCCTGGGGCAGAACCTAAGTGATAATCTCCAGTGTTGAAGAATGAAGCCGATGCTGAAGTGTAAAATCCTGCAGTTCCTGGAGTGTCCACTAGAGGCTGGCTGCAGAAGCACAGGAAGTCACATACACACCCATTCTAAAAAGCCTGTTTTTACAGCAGACATTAACATGTTTACAGCCTGGTTCAAAAAACCAAATAGGTCTGATTAGCTCATGTCTCGATCAGCACACACTGTACGGGGGGTGAATGTTTTGATGACTCATCAGTTTTGATTTGATGAAGGATAAGAGTTATTCACAATAAGGCGTGTAGCTGACCTGATTGACAGGTGGGCGCGGTGTAACGGTTTGTCAGGAGGCTTAAAACCCGCCTCAGCTCCAGCTCTCAGCCTGTCGTTAGGTTGACTGAAAGTTAGGCTGAGACAGCATTTCCAGCATGGAGACCGCCATCGATGGGACTCCAGCGCCCCCTGCAGGGACAGACGGGTGATGACACTCAGGCTTCGTCCATTAATATTTACGAGTCTATGGTACGGACCGAGCACGGGGAGAACATGTAGACGCCACACAGAGAGGTCCGGCCTGACCCGGGACTCAAACCAGGAACCTTCTCACTGAGAGGGGACAGCGCTGACCAGCTGCGTGCAGCTCAGAGATAAACTGTGTTCAAAGTTAAATTGATGACTAATTTAAAGTTCTGAAAGTGTTTTTTTTACTCTAATCTAATGCATAAATTCTTCAACACAAAGAGCTTCTGTGAGAGGTAGAAATGAGACACAGACAGACGCAGACCAGGAGGCGCTCTGCTCTCGTGCACCGCCAAATTACTCCACGGACTCAAACTCAGGGAGGCAACCTCTGAATGACACCTGTTCCATTAGCGGGACCTTGTTCAGTAATTGAGCTCTTGGTGGGTAGTTAAATTGGTTTAATCAGGCGTGCTGGGACTTGAGGGAAACACAGGCTTGCCAGACTAACGTAGCCTGTAATAACCTTTGTTGTTGTGGCGGTGGGGATGTTGTTGCGTCCCTACAGGCTGGGACAAGAAGACGGCTACTTACTGAGGGAACTCAGGGTTGTAGAGGGTGGGCTGCAGGATGCCGGCAGGAAAAACTGGAAGAAAGATGAAAATACATGTTTGAATATCACACAGTGAGGTTTCAGAGTTCAGATTAAAGAGGGTTGAACAACGTCGGCACGACGATACAGTTCACTTAAATGTGATCTCACTGTACATTTCGTACTCAACGCTTTACTTTGGTAAACATGCGCTGCATGCTGTCCCTCTAGCTTTTAATCTTCAAATGTAACCTGATTCCAGTTCAGCCAGAGAGACTGAGGTACAGAGCACGAAGTTATTCATTATTCGTTTAAAAACACCAGTATGAAGATGTACGCCGTGCTGAGGAATGATGTCGCAGGGTTAAATTAAAGGGGACATATTATGAAAATCCACTTTTACAGTGTTTTTGAACATATATCTGGTAACCTGAGTCTCTATCGACCCACAAAATTTGAAATAAATCCATCCAGTCCTTTATTTGTAGTCTGCATAAGTCTTACAACACAGAGAAAAATGCTCCGTTTCAAATTTTCTCAGTTTGTGACATCACAAGCTGGATTCTGGTAAAAAAATACCCCCCCTCCCCTGGTATCTCCACCCATGGACTCCACCCCCAGGCTAGAGCAGAACTTTTGTGCAGGTCCGGCATTTTTATTCTCGCTACAGAGGAGTGATGTCTACCAGGAAACTCGGGGGGGGTCATTGCATTTAAAGAGACACACACACCAAAACGGAGCGTTCTGAGAGAGCTGGTTTCTACAGGGTCACAAACCTCCTCTGGTGCTTGATTCATGTTATATTTGGACCAAAGCTCAGATGTTTCATTTAGACCACAGGGGACTGTTTGAAAAGGGGGAAGAGGGGGAGAATATTTCCCCTTTAAAGCGGCGAGTTAAGTAACTTGAGCTCCGATGAATGTGTTCTTCTAACTCTGGCCGTCGAGCATCAATGTTGATTTTCCTGTGAGAGATGTATTACAACAGGCAGGCACACACAGACAGCGGGCCGATCCTGGGTGAGGGCGAAGGCGAGTGTGAGGGGGGGAAGGAGGGTGAGATCTGATAAAAACCGAGAAGGTGTTGCTGCTTGTTTTTCCTCCAGGGTACGTTTAAGTATGAGAGGGGAGTGAGCGATGAGAGGGAACATTATGAGGATGTTTGGACGCTGTATCTCTCTGAGCGTCCGTCCTGTTCGACTCGTCGTAAACACGGTGTAATTGTGTGTAACTAATGCACAGTCGGGGTCGCAGAGCAGAATGACAACGGGAGACGGATGAAGTGAGTGGACGAAGATGACGGACAAATATCAGCATGTGCGATGGCGAGGCACGCACTCACCCATTTGGTTCTTGTTAGGAAGGTAGTAAGCATTAAGGGCCTGAGGAGGGAGGAGCCACCTGAGGAGACACACAGACAGAGATTTAAAGAGACACACACACACACACACACATACAATGGAAACTAACTTCTGGAGACACACTGAACAGAATCCCAAACACCTCAATGTCTATCTCGCCCTCTAAACCCCCGGTGAGAAATATTCAGCGTGTGTGGCCTCATGGCTCAAACTGTTCGCCTCTGCATATGAAGCCGCAGACAGTTCCTTTATGGTAATCCACTTAAGCCGGACCAATCGATGGGCACAAAATCCCCCCAAACGAGAGACTCGGAGAGTCTGAGATGCCCTTGTTGTTGTAGGAGTGAGAGATGGATGGACTGCCGAGAGAGGAGGAGGAGGGAGAGGAGGGGGAGGAGCAGGAGGAGGGAGATGAGGAGGAGGAGGAAGATGAGGAGGAGGAGGAGAAGGGAGATGAGGAGAAGGAGGAGGAGGAGGGAGATGAGGAGGAGGAGGAGGAGGAGGAGGGGGGGGGGGGTTTGGTTCTTTATTTCCTGGTGATAAGACGGGCTGAGTGATGAGAGGTTCACTTTTTGGGCGATAGAGGAGGATTGTGAGCCGTAGTTCTCGGGGCGTTGTGTGTGGGCTCGTGATACAGATGTTCTGGGACCCTCTGAATATGAATGTGACTGTAACGTGTTGTCACAGCAGAGGCACTTCATGCAAACATACAGGGCTGTGTGTCAAACAAAAAAAGAACCACATGTCCCAGAGCACTTTGCTGCAGCCTGGCTGCAACAGATAAGTAAATCAAATGGATTTCTGCGGCGGTGTGCGTCCCTCTGGTATCTGTCGGGTAAATTTAGAGGCGCATCAACAAACATGTCAAACCAAAAAGGGATTCTGGGGGACACATGTTCGGCATGTCAAACATTTCAGAGGCTCAAACACTCACACTGGTGAGCAGGCTGCGTCCAGTGTGAGCCTCAGCTGCACAGCTCGGACTGGACGCAGCTTCAATTAAGCGTCTTTAATTGCTTTGCATCGCTCGTGTCATCGAGCTGAGACGGAAGACAGCCGCAGCAGCAGCTGGTGAGATGTGAGGAGATGTGACACTCACGTGGTTTTGTCCACTTCTTCATGGATCTTCTTCACCGACAGCTTGATGTTAAACTTGATGCTGTTGATGATGTTCTTAAAGTACGTCTTTTCGCCCACGTCGAACTGAAAACAGAAATACAGACGAGATCGAGAGTGTGAACGCTGACAGAGAGTACAAAGAGTTCCTGCTACGTAAAAGTCTTTAAAGACAAAAACCTACCAGCTGGTTCAGGATGTTAAAAAAAGCGTATTTAAAAGGTCACATTATATAAAATCCACTTCTCCATGTTTCTCTAACTCTAATATGTGTCTCTAGTCTGTCTACAAACCCCCCAATGATGAGAAAAGTCCATCCTCTCCGTCTTTTGCCTGCTCCACTTTTCAGAAAATGTGTGCTCAAACAGGCCGTTTGGAGATTTTCCCTTCATGACATCACAAAGGGCAGTAACCCCTCCCCCAGGTGGGTGACACTCCCACAGCTAGGTGTTTGTTCTGCCCTCTGAGTCTGCCTTCTCACCGTAAACAATAGGACATGGAGCGAGAAAGCCCGAGCCACCCAAGCCCTTCCAGAGAGGGGCGTGGTCAGACACAGCTCATTTACATTTAAAGCTACAGACACAGAAACAGCCTGTTCTGAGCAGGGCTGAAATAGAGGGGTTTATAGGCATGATCAAATACAGGATCAGAGTGGATTTAGAACAAGACACTTCACACACATGTTTTGAGGAGCTCTGAGACTTATTTAAACTGAAGAGGAGGAGGATATGTGACCTTTAAAGACACTCTCAGTCATGTTATCTAAATTTGAAATGTACCATCTGATCCCGTCTTAGGCAGAAACGAGAGCTCGTAGTGGACGTGTTTGGATTGTTGTAGCCATGACAACGTGTCCTGCGCCTGCACACTAAAGCAATTGACTGTAACGATCTCAGACTTTTTGCAGTTTTAACTTTATTTGCAAAAAAATATCATAAAATAAATCTAATTCAAGCTACATTTTCAACAAGGCCATCCTTTAAAGTGACAGTTTGCAATTCCTGCTTCTGTTAGTGCTTTTAGAGCCAGATGTGCTTCAGTTTGTCTGAAGTATCAAACGTGTGCAGATGTGCTTTAGAGTTAACTGTCCTCCATCGTCTGAGCAGGAAACAGAGCGGCCCCCTCTGCCTTGTTTTGAGTGAATCAGACCTGTATTTAACCTTCAGCTCTTCAGTGAAACAGCCAGAGGAGATTCAGGGGGTCAGGAAGAACTTTGTGCAAACAGGGATGTTGCAGGAAACTTTTTTAAAGCACCTTATATGTCAGCTGATTTGAACGGAGAAATTTACTTTAGGAAACAGAGCAGAAAAAGTGGGCGGTCCCGGTTGAGGCAACTATAAAGGGTTAAATAATTCTCACTCACATCAGACAGCAATACAAAATGGAAAAATACTTTAGCTTTGTTTTGCCTCCAGCTAATACCGTGACGTCATCATGATGACGTCGGCCCTAAAAGGGTCTATAGTGCAACCATTCAGTGAGCAGGGGGTCTCGGACACAGAGAGAGAGAGAGAGAGAGAGAGAGAGAGAGAGAGAGAGAGAGAGAGAGAGAGAGAGAGAGAGAGAGAGAGAGATGGTATGACGAGTGTGTGCTGGTATGTCGTATGGTCGTGGAGAAGACGTGACAGTGCCTAGTGAAATATCTCGTGACTCACCCCGTACTCGTTATCGATGAGCTCAGGTTTGAGCAGGAAGTCGGGGTAACCTGTCATCACCATCATGTGCTTCAACTGGGAGAGAAGAAGAAGAGTGATGAAGAGGAGCATCACCACAACGGCCACTCACAGTAACTAATAAACGCGCATGCACACACACACAAACACCCACACACACACACACCTACACACACACACACACACACAAACACCCACACACACACACACACCTACACACACACACACACACACACACACCTACACACACACACACACAAACACCCACACACACAAAAACACGCCTACACACACACACACGCACACACACGCACACACACACACACACACAGACACGCACACACACACACACACACACACACACACCCACACACACACACACACACACACACACACACACACACACACACACACACACACACACACACACACACTAATCAAGCTAACCCACTTTAAAAGGATTACAGGCGGCTCTTTCTCTGCAGCAGGGCGCTCTAAAAGGATTAGAACTGCAGATTGTTTAAGTATTAGGGGGGATATGCCGTGCAGACCCTAAACCAGGACCACAGAGAGATCTGGATTAAGCAATCCGCACTTCTCAATGTCAAGCCCTTGATGTATTCTATCACACACTTCCATCTAACCAAGCAATCAATCAAACCCTCCGGAAAGAAAGGAGTTTGCAGAGAGAGAATGAAATCCTCTGGAGGTCCTAATGGGATCTGGCGAGGACTCGTGTTTGCATGCAGACGCTGAGCGACGCTCTCCACCTTTGCTCTGGCCGCCTCCTTGGTGGCTTCGTCCATCCAGTCCAGCTCCTGCAGCCGGAGGTCCAGGGAGTGCTTTATGTCCTCCACCAGCTCCTGTACCTGAAGAGTGGGGATTAATATTGTTAGATGTAAGAAGGCCCTGAAGACATCGTTAGTGAATCAGTTTCTCTAACAATAACCATGAAAACACTCGTTAGGTAAGCTAGTTCAAGACAACAACGATGACCACGACGACGGCAACAACATCAGTTTAAATCTTTAACTTTATATTCCTCTGAACGAACACACCTGACGACAAAGCCAGACCACGAGACCACACAGCTGCTGTTTGTAGTCACGACTCCACAGACACGAGATCTCAGAATCTCACGTGATCAAACGTGACTTCAGGAGAAAAACAAACATGGAGGACGATGGTCGTGGTCAGCTGGCTGCGTGGTATCGTCTTCATGAGGCGTTTTAAAGACACTTGATGGGGGCAAATGAGGCCTAATATCATCTGATGAACAGCCAGCTTGAGACCGTGCTTCATTCCTCCACTGACAGGAACTCGTAGTTTTCATATGTACGAGTGTTCAGAGTTTTATACCACACGCAAACGACGATGAGATCGCACATCACCACGATGACTCAGATGATGATGGAAATCTGTCCTGGACCAGCAGACAGAGCGAGCTGTGATTACAGACATCAGGTGTTTGTTTTGTGTTTGAATTCACAACAATTAAAAATGTGATCACCACTGACCCAACGAGAAACACAAAGCACGAGTCAAATCATCCAACCATCATAAATCCTTTATTTCACACACGGTGTTTCATTCTCCAGCTGCAGACACGACGCAGGGCAGAGACACAGAGACCCCGAACCTGGAGGGCTCGGACTTCTTTGTGACAGAGGCTGCAGTTTGTTTGTTTAACCATTTTTATTAATTGCTTCTGTACGTTTTTAACAAACATCTGCTACATGCCTGAAATATCAACAAAAGAGCAACTTCCTCCAATCAAAGTACGACAACTAAAAGTGTTTGTTTTAAATTATCTGACAATATCAGAGACAGGGAAAGAAAAGAAGTGGACCTTTTTGCTTTTATAAACCAGAAGACAAACTACAAACTCAAAAGTCAGAGTGGAGGTAAAACTACAACTCCCAGTCTGCAGAGTGAAATACGGATGTCTGGTTCAGTCAGTGCAGTCTGAGTCTTTGAGGAGAGGACGGTCGAGCTGCTTCTGGCTTAAAGGCTGAAAGTGTGACTTTTTGATAGATGTCGCCCTTGAGCACCAGCATGAAACCAAAACAACTCGAGCTGCATTGTTGTGTTAGCATGCTAATGTTAGCGCTCTTTAGTTAGCTCGTAGCTTCACATTGCATGTAAATTTACACAAAATGACCATGATCTAAAAACATTAACTTGACATCCAAATAATCAGTGAGTATGTTCTTCTTCTTCTCTATAGTCCCTCACCTTGTGCTGCTTTATAAATCGTCCCCGTGCTGTGATTAAAAGTTCAATGTATCTATCAGGTCATCATAGACTGTTAGTTACTTTACTACTAAAGCCCAGGTGATCATCATGTTTCTTGGATCAATATCTCATGCTGTTTCCTCCTCTGTCATTATTTTCCTTCTTATTGAACATGATTTCATTTTAATCGGTCTCTTCTTCTTTTTATGAGGTCATCACAGGTTCATTGTACCAACAACATCCAGAGTGAGAACCAAACTGTTTAAACCAACATACACTTCAAAACATCCTCAACATCTTCAGAGGAGAACATCACGGAGAACAGCAGAAGAGTATGTTCACTATAAATAATGATTTACAACTTCAATTCATCCTAATCAAACAGTTTCACTTTACAGAGGAAGAAAACCAACAAGTGACAAAATCATTCGTTGAAAATTCTTTATTCTCAGTGAAGGTTCAAAACATATTTAAATGTGTGCAGAACCGCCCCCTGACTTCACCTGGACACGTGTTGAGCCACCACTTCTTCTTTTGAGAGTATTTTCTGCAGCTCCTCCATAAATGGTCCTGGGTCCTGAAACACCTCCTCCAACATGTGCCATCAAGTCCCCGACATATTCTGAAAAAAGAAATCTATTTCATAACGTTTGGTTATTGCTCATTTTTCACACTCATCTGTTTTAAGAAACATTTACAAAGACGTTGAAGGTATATTTAAAAATAAAAGAATTAGTAACTTACTGTATGTTGTGTCTGGCTTGTTTTGGACTTGAGGAATGCCCCCTTATAGATCGGCTGTCCTGTAGAGGTTGTTGCTTGATCAGGTTCATTATTTTCGTTGTAAAGCATCACAGACAGCAACAAGCTACAATACAAAAAGCTCAAATCAGCAATTATAGAATGACATCACAGTTTTCTGATAGGCTTAGTCAGGTTTCAGGGTAAGGCCAACTGTGTGTGGACTGATGACCCCTTTAGAGGTAGGTACTGTCTGTGTGACCTCTGAGACTTGTGGGGAGTCTGACTGTCACCCAACGTCATGGATCCTTTGGTACACTGGAGCTTGTGCTCTGTGTAATCTGCTGTGATGTGAAAAAAAAAATCAAAATTAGCATGACAATCTGACATGAATCAGAACTGCTCTGTCTTCTTGTTCATATCAAAATAAGCAGACCACAGATACAACACCACCTGAACACTGGTCGAGCTGTTTAAATACATTATCAATACTTTAGCAATGGTCCGACTTATTACATCGATAAAACATCACCATGTTACAAAGCAGTTGTACACAGAGGTGGGGATAAGACAGTAGAAAGAGCCTAACAACAGCTGTTAGCAGCTAAGTTAGCAGAGTCTTACAATGCTCAGAGGCTGTAACAAAGCGGATTTTACATTCATTAGACCGTCTCCAACCACAGTCATAAATCAGAACTTTAGCACTTTTCAAGTTTATCCCCATCAGCAGAGCAGAAAGAGGCTAACCACAACAACGTCAGCCGGCATGTTTGCAGAGCTCAGAGTCCGTAAAAAGGGTAAGGGACCCTACATGTATCTCTGAGGGTGGTTAACAATGTTATACCTCTTACAGTTTTAGGTGAAAGTTGATAAATAGTTTAGTAGTGCTCAAATTTCGGAACAGTAGCATTACTTAGCATCTTAGCTGAGGCTAACAGTTCAGCTACATACAGCCTGCACTGAACCAACGTATCCGTAGCAGCTAAAAGTTGTTTTCAAACTAAATAAAAATACAATAAAAGAAGCGTACTTACATGTTGTGGTTGTGAACTCCCAGAAGCAGCAGAATCTCCATGGCTGCCACAGAGAGTAGGAGCTGAAACGTCTTTCTAAGTCGGATGCTACCGCAAATCGCGGGCGTGCACATGGGCGTGCAGCATGAGCTTGCTACAACGAGCCAATGGGCTTGGATCATTGACATCACACTGACATGATGTCACACTGACAATTTTCAACGAGGGGGGCTAGAACCGAGCGTGACATGCAGCTACTGCTAACAGGAGGAGGTAGGAGAAGCCGCGTTTCCGCGGACTTTGAATTTTTGCACATAGATGTGCCTAAACATGCACAAGACACCTGGAGAACACACTAAAGAGCATATACAACCAGAAACAGCAGAATATGGGACCTTTAAATCAAAGTAAAATAATTTAAAATCTCCACCACATGGCAACCTGCGTGAACATCCACTCTAGAGAGGTTTTATCTGTTGTTTTTAAACTGACTGAAACATTCACTGAGAATTGATTTTATATCCAAAAACAACTTTCACACATTAAAGATGAGTGAAGAGAGGAGAGGTGCAGCTTTGTCCACAAGGGGGCGCAAAAACCAAAGTTCCTCTCAGGAGCTTTAAAGAAGAATTATGATTACATTAATAATCACCTTTCAGACGGTCACTGTGTGAATCCTCTGTTACTGACGTCAGCTGACGTACATTAATGATGGGCTGACGTCCCAATATGACGCTGAGCTGACCACATTCACCGTCATTTACAGACGCCGGGCGTTTGTTTATTCTGTGTTAAGCAGCAGCTACTCTTCCATATCATTATTATAACGATGGGCTGACGACATTCACCCACAGCTTATAATATTGACGGGCCAACCTCATATCATGACGTTGTTCTGAATTCAAACTATGGCGTTGGGCTAATGACAAACTTAGCGTGGGTAATGGCGTTCCCAAGTTTCCAGCCCCTGAGTAGACACGCTGTAGATCTCCCACAGAATACTCCTGATAGTTTGACAATCAGCCTCACTGTCGCCGTGTCCCCCCCTCATCCTCTCTGTTCCTACATTAATCAGTGAGGCTCCACTAGCTGTAAGCATTTCTGAGATTTAAACTTCATATCTGAGCAGAATCTTCAAGGAGACATCGGGAGCATGGGAACTTAAATTTCAATTAAGGTGTAGAACGCAGAGAGTCATTATCCCCAGAAGTCGTATAAAAGTGGCTCTATGCTTCATAGTGGTGAGCTTTGGCTGAGATTTAAAAGTTTTAAGAGAAGAAGAAGAAGAAGAGAGGCAGCTGGGTGTAAGATAAAAGCGTGGAGGGTGGACCGTGAGAGTGTACGGAGACGATGATGAAAGGGAGATGATGGAGGGCTTAGAGAAAGAGCACGAGGTTACAGAGGTGAGAAATCTCATTGGGAACCACATCCCCATGTCCTGGAGTGGACACGAGCTGAGATAACAATACGAACGGGGGGAGGATTAAGTTGAACCAAGAGGGGGGATCAAAGGTGAGAGGCGGGGGATTAACAGGGACCGACCTGGGCTGAGGGCAAAATAGAAAGAAAAGAGCCGTGAGTGAGAGGTAGTGGTGATTGACGTTGATTGAATTTCTAAATCCCAGAACAGAAATCAATCAAATTCAACTACCCATGTCAAAAATACAGCTGGACGTCTATGCACTGCAACCAGAGAAGAAGAAAAAGTACGAGCTGCACAAGAAGGGAAGAAAATATCATGAAACGTGTCATCAAGGAGGTTTAAAGGTCCAATCAGTGAGATGTGTAGAGAGTGAAATGATAAAGTGAGCTTACTCTATGATCAGACATTAAGGAAACATGCTATGTTGAAGTGCTGGCTTCTCTGACAACAATGCAGCAGCCAGTATGTCTTCCTTCTAACTTTAGATTCTGGTCCTGAATGGTCTGGATTTGTTTGGACCAGAGAAGGTAGGCGGTTTTAAGGCACCCCCACACGGCCGTTTTGGACGCCCCTCGGTTTGCCAGATATGAGAGCAGTTATCAGGTCAAACCAACAGGTGTTGCAGCGATGGAAGCGGGCAAGAGAACTGGTTCAGATAGAAGTGATTGTACCCGACCTAAAAAGCCTCTGCATGTTTCTAATAAGCTCCACGAGCAGAAACGTGCTCAAACTAGGATCAATATTGGAGATGCTTTTGAAAAATGGAGAGAGGTTAGAACGCAGAAAGGTTTACAGACCGATGCAGAGCTGGATAAACACTGAAGCTTCAGTGTCCACCACATGGTGACCTGCGTGAGCATCCACTCTAGAGAGGGGGGGGCGGGGGGGGGGGGGGAGAGACAGCTCTCTGCAATGTTTAGAATTTAGACTGCAGTACCCATTTTAAACACTAGGTGTCAGAGTTACATATTGCTCCTTTAAGGATAGGCATGATGCATACATTTGCATAATTATGGGCGTGGCTGATTTGACTGACAGGTGGGCGTGTTGTAGTTGTTTGCAAGCAGACATAAGCTCCATCTCTCTCTCTGTTTCTTGATTGACCCATAGTGAAGTAAATGAGCACGATTATAGCCCGATACAGCAGATGTAGGGTTTCTGGTAAAGTTGAACATTTCTAAACTGTCTAGGCCCGCAACTCTTCCCTCTAACTCATCATGCTGGTCGTGATGATTGGTCGTGTACCACCGTGCAGTCTGTCACGTCTGTCGGTCAAGTTACGGCATGAATGAATCGCTCCATGAACGTCTAATCTGACACGGTGAGCATCATCACAGAGGAAAGTTCTTCTGGTCTGACCTCCTATATTGTGCAGTTGTTTATTTCTAATTAAAAACATGACATAACCCGTTATCGTGTGTCTTGGACTTCTATTGTCGTTGCCGTGATATCGATGTAGTTTGATTTTAGTAGCTTTGTATTGAAGTTTAAAATTCTGGTATTATGTCAACCCCCCCTGACAATTCTGTCCGCCAAGAGGTCCAAAGATTCCTGGCAACACCTGGTCCAGCATACCCGAGATAAACCACCAAACTGTCCCCCCACCCATCATGAAGCCCCCCCCCCCCTTACCTTGGCTTTGCTCTGTGTGGAGAAGTGCTGCTGCACAAACAGGGCTCCCAGTGCCATGCCGAAGTGTTTGTTGGCCTGAGTGAGGCAGAGCCGGCCCAGCTCCAGCTGCTGCTCCGTGCCATCGATCTCCCGGGAAAACTCGTGGATGGTGCTGCGGAAGGCGGTGGACAGGTGTTCACTGAGAGCCGCCACGATACGCCACAGCATGTAGTTATGGAGAACCCTGGGACGGAGAGAACGGGAAAGAAAGGTCCGATATGTTAACATAGATTTGTTCTGAATCTTCTGAATCTTTGAACAAATCGAAGCAGCTTTCCAGGCTCATGTAAAGATAGAAACATGCTCCAGTTAGCCCACGATCTGTTCTGGAGGTATGAATGTTATTATTTATCATGTGAGGTGAATCACAAACCAGTTCAGTCTAAACAGCAATGTGCATAAACCTTTACTCACATGCCTCATTAAACCAGCTTCACTAGCTCCACTATCCTCCTCTCGATCAGACAAAGTCACTCAACAGCGTCACAAATACGGAGGGTCAGCAAACTTCTGAAGCAATGTTTGTTTAAAGGAGCAATCAGTAAGACCTTACTATATGATCAGACATTAAGGACAGTGAGGTGAAACACCAAGTGGATAAAGCTCGTTCTAAAACGAGGGTGAACCTTGTGTTGGCTTTTACCCGTGGACCTGGAGTTGTTCTGCTTCCTGTTGGACAGGCAGGTGACAAACAGCTAGCTTGTGCTAGCGTGCGTTAGCTTACAGTGTAGCTACAAGCAGTAAATGTACACACTACGTCCGGCAGTGAGAGCTTCTGGGAGCGATGAGCCCAGGAGGAGGGGCCACGTTTGAATGTTGTGTTTACAAACATTTCTACTGACTCCACCTTTAACTATCATAACGGGTGCGTCCAAGAAAACTAAGCACCGTAAAAACATCAGCGAGGTGCAGATTACTGTACGGAGAGCTGCTGAGGAAATGATCAGGTATGATCACTTTTGCACACAGCAGACTCAGAGTTGAATAACACAGCAGGAGACTCTCCAGAACCGAGGTGACTTCATGCAGAGAATCACCTGCGTGTTTTAGGTGAAGAGGGCCAAGCTTCAATAAATATTTCAGCTGAAGGGTTAGCATCATCTTCTCCAGGGTGTCTTCCTTCAAATAAGGAGTGAACTCGGGTTACAGAAGTTCCACTAATAAACCTGCAAAACCATCTTACACGACCTGGCTGTATGCATCCTCTTTCTGATGAATTCAGACTTTCAGTGAAATGAAAAGTGTTGTTTTTACATTTAAAAGTTAAATAGTCGTGTAGTACAGCTCCGTCTCTAATCTGGCTCCATCTGACCCAAAGTTCGGTTCCTCCATCTGCCCTCTGAGCCACTCAAGAGTCGGAAAAGTTCGAAAGAGAACAAGCTGGAGACAGTGATCGAGAGCGAGTGCAGAGGAGTCAAGAGGGCCCACCAGCAAGAGAACATCTCCCCCCCTCTCCAGAGAGACTCACAGCCGAGCAGAGGGAAAGAAAATGGATCATTCGTTTATGTATTCAAGCTGTGTTTCAATCCTTCAGACGATGGAGTGCTGGTGTGTCCCTGTGCCCCCACTGGGTGCACACATCTCATCTGCCCAGCGGGTACAAATGCCCCCCCAGTCCCCCACTGTGAGGCTCCATGTGAACCCAAAGGCATGTAGTTGTTGTTGTTAGCCGTTTCTTTTTTTTAAAAGTTCCCCTTTGCATGACAGATATTAAATCACAAGCGCCTTGGCAACAGCAGCCCGAGGTCCCGCCAGCAGAGCCCTTGTGAAGTGAATTTAATTGACAGGAAAAGGGAGAGAAAAGCGGGAGGCGCAGGACGGAAGGAAAGAAGAAGGGAGGAAGGGTAAATAAATGAATGAGACTCAGGTGGTGTCCTTGATCATCAGATAAATCCAGGTGTGCAGCAGGTGTGGCTGCTTCCTGTGTGTCTTATGTGGCCACCTGGTTGGTGCAAATCATTTGTTTGTACTGACAGACTCGGACAGATGTGAGTCTATAAATGTGTGTGTGTGGACAGATGTGAGTCTATAAATGTGCGTGTGTGTGGACAGATGTGAGTCTATAAATGTGCGTGTGTGGACAGATGTGAGTCTATAAATGTGCGTGTGTGTGGACAGATGTGAGTCTATAAATGTGCGTGTGTGTGGACAGATGTGAGTCTATAAATGTGCGTGTGTGGACAGATGTGAGTCTATAAATGTGCGTGTGTGGACAGATGTGAGTCTATAAATGTGCATGTGTGGACAGATGTTAGTCTATAAATGTGCGTGTGTGGACAGATGTGAGTCTATAAATGTGCATGTGTGGACAGATGTGAGTCTATAAATGTGTGTGTGTGGACAGATGTGAGTCTATAAATGTGCGTGTGTGTGGACAGATGTGAGTCTATAAATGTGCGTGTGTGTGGACAGACGTGAGTCTATAAATGTGTGTGTGTGGACAGATGTGAGTCTATAAATGTGCGTGTGTGGACAGATGTGAGTCTATAAATGTGCATGTGTGGACAGATGTGAGTCTATAAATGTGTGTGTGTGGACAGATGTGAGTCTATAAATGTGCGTGTGTGTGGACAGATGTGAGTCTATAAATGTGCGTGTGTGGACAGATGTGAGTCTATAAATGTGTGTGTGTGGACAGATGTGAGTCTATAAATGTGCGTGTGTGGACAGATGTGAGTCTATAAATGTGCATGTGTGGACAGATGTGAGTCTATAAATGTGCGTGTGTGGACAGATGTGAGTCTATAAATGTGCGTGTGTGGACAGATGTGAGTCTATAAATGTGCGTGTGTGGACAGATGTGAGTCTATAAATGTGCGTGTGTGTGGACAGATGTGAGTCTATAAATGTGCGTGTGTGTGGACAGATGTGAGTCTATAAATGTGCGTGTGTGTGGACAGATGTGAGTCTATAAATGTGCGTGTGTGGACAGATGTGAGTCTATAAATGTGCATGTGTGTGGACAGATGTGAGTCTATAAATGTGCGTGTGTGGACAGATGTGAGTCTATAAATGTGCGTGTGTGGACAGATGTGAGTCTATAAATGTGCGTGTGTGTGGACAGATGTGAGTCTATAAATGTGCATGTGTGGACAGATGTGAGTCTATAAATGTGCGTGTGTGGACAGATGTGAGTCTATAAATGTGCGTGTGTGGACAGATGTGAGTCTATAAATGTGCGTGTGTGTGGACAGATGTGAGTCTATAAATGTGCGTGTGTGGACAGATGTGAGTCTATAAATGTGCGTGTGTGGACAGATGTGAGTCTATAAATGTGCGTGTGTGGACAGATGTGAGTCTATAAATGTGTGTGTGTGTGGACAGATGTGCAGCTTATGAAAATGATCTCTGTGATGATTGTAAAAACTTTTTTTTGCAGAAATGTGGAAGAGATGAGCAACATTAACGTAAAGCAACTTTAAGAAAGTCAGTGATCATTCAGAGTCAAACTGGATTTAGACTCTGCGATGGGGGGTGAAGTGAGGTTTTGATCCACCTTAGACTTTATAAAACATGTATGTAATCTCAGTGATGTCACCTGTTGGTTTCTGAAGAGGCGTTATGAAGCCTAACGATGGCGGTCGCCATATTGTCTCCAACTAGTTTCTGGCTAATCAAGAAGCAGGCATAGAGGTGGGGCACCTCAAGATTTGGTTCTAGGCCCACTTTTGTTTACTATCTACATTAATTGCATTGGACAGAATATTCCAAATTCTTCTTTTCATTTTTATGCTGATGGCGCAGCCATTTACCGCTGTGCACCTACACCTGCACACACTTTCTCAAATCGTCAGCATGCATTTGTTTCAGTACAAGTACATGTCTGTCAGCTGAGACAAAAATAAAAACTCATGATCTTTACATCTTCAAGAACAGCTAAAGGAGCATCGGCAGTGAAATGTGCCACAAAAGAGGGTGCAGAAACTGATTTGGTATCTTCTTTAAGATACTTTAACTTGATGACAGCTCGTCTTTCACGGAGCACGCTCAGTATGTTGCTAAAAAGCCAAAGGTTTTATTGTGATTTTATTTCAGAGATAAGTCCTGTTTCTCCTTTTGTGCTAAATATTTCTGTGCAGATATTTGTGATATACGATGTGCCTGTGAAACTCCTCCCCTTTTTAAGAGTTCTGTCACCTGTCCACCAGGTTAGAGGCGTCGTGATACATTTATCCCGCTCTCCAAATATGCACACTTCTGGGTCAGTAAATCAAACCTGCAGTCCACAAACCAACAGTTGACATCACAGTGGTTACGTCTACTCCTTAAATACGGTCTTTGACCTCCATTCATTTAACTTTAACAGAAAAGCTTAAAATGGACTCTTATGAAACATGTTACTCCTGATGAAGTCCTCTTTGACCCTTCCTTAAAGGCTCGTACAGGAAACCCGCCTGCATGGTCACTGCACGTGTATGTGCCTGCGTGCGCTCTGTGCAGTAATGGAGTCACAGCGGGGCTAAATGAAAGCACAGAGCTTGACGGTGAGGGCGCCGTACAGATCAAGCATTAGGTCTTAATCACCGGAGGACTGAGTGAAGGCTCATTAGCTGAATGGGTTTTAATGGGGCTAGTTAAGAAGATGAAAAGACATTGTCCCCATACGCTGCATCAACACATTAGCACAGGTAATGACCCTGCAGGTAATGGAGGAGGGAGCAACTCCTTCAGTCCAAACTTTGAACAACATGAAAAGTGGAAGCTGAAGTGGAATAATGTGATTCCACGCTCACACTCTTCTGCAGTTCCTCCAGTGTCCACTAGAGGCGGCTGCAGAAGCACAGGAAGTCACATACACACCCATTCTAAAAAGCCTGTTTTTACAGCAGACATTAACATGTTTACAGCCTGGTTCAAAAAACCAAATAGGTCTGATTAGCTCATGTCTCGATCAGCACACACTGTACGGGGGGTGAATGTTTTGATGACTCATCAGTTTTGATTTGATGAAGGATAAGAGTTATTCACAATAAGGCGTGTAGCTGACCTGATTGACAGGTGGGCGCGGTGTAACGGTTTGTCAGGAGGCTTAAAACCCGCCTCAGCTCCAGCTCTCAGCCTGTCGTTAGGTTGACTGAAAGTTAGGCTGAGACAGCATTTCCAGCATGGAGACCGCCATCGATGGGACTCCAGCGCCCCCTGCAGGAACAGACGGGTGACGTCACTCAGTCTTCAAACATTCAGATTTACTGTCTATGCTTGCACTGTAGCAAGTGGACGTGCAAACTCCACAAAGAGAAAACAGAGGGAACTAAAAGAGCGACATAGAAGCTGCACGTTGTACACTTCAGTGAACACGACAGAAATCGTCACGCAGGACGATGGTTTAAACCTTATTTGTGTCTGAGAGGCCTTCAAACACAGACTGCGTCTAATCAGACAGGGTGAGACAGCATTTCCAGCATTGAGACCTCCATCACCAGCGCCCCCTGCAGGAACAGGCTGGTGACGTCACTCAGGCTTCAAACATTCATATTTACAGTCGATGGATAAAACAAGTGCTCGACAATAAGAAACAGATGAGAAAGTTGTTTACTGATATAATCATCAGAGCAAACAAACACAAAATGAGATGAGGAGAATAAAGAAAGTGACGAGGAGGAGGAGGAGGAGATGAGTTCGGTTTATGGTCTTTGAGGGAGTTAAAATCTAAACGAGTTTATAAAGCTTAAATGTGCATCTGAGAGTGAAGATATAAACACAGCAGCTCCACAGAAGCAGTCAATCAGACTTTTGGTTATATTGGTGCAGACTTCAATCCTAAAAAGACGTATAGAGGCATACATCTTCAGCTCCGCAGGCCCCGCTGGGAATCAAACCCGACTGCTAGAAGCTATGGCGCCATAAAATCCACTGCTCGGAGAACAGCTTCATCTGAAAAGGCTTTACTGCTACCTGGAGTGTGTTTTTAAAAAAAGCATTGAACCCAACAATGTTTCACTTCCATGCATCACACATGCACACACGCACACGCACACGCACACACACACACTTCTCTGAAACACGGCTGGATGTAACAAAGACGAAATGATAGACTCTCCCATCTAGCCTTCAAATTACACAGCCCAAACACTCAGCAGTAATAACACACCCTGGATTCCCTTACACACACACACACACACACACACACACACACACACACACACACACTCCGACTCCGAGAGTGACGGATGAATGGAGCGAGCAGACGGCGAGGCAGGGAGGAGTGTGTGTGTGTGTGTGTGTGTGTGTGTGTGTGTGTGTGTGTGTGTATGAGGGATGCTGGTGTTGTCATTATGCTTTCCCCTTCATTGGAGGCCTGCTCATCTGGCTAATGGGATTGGCTGCAGTCGCTGCAGTGTGTGGGGACTACACACACACACGCACGCACGCACGCACGCACGCACGCACGCACACACCGGAGAGAGGAAGAGGTAGAGAAAGATGGATGGAGGATGAGGACATGGAGGTGTGACAGCTTTTGTCAGTTAACTTGTACGATTGGAAAAACCTTTAAATTGAGAACATGAGACGGGAAACGAGGAGGGAGGGGGTCGACAGATGCCTTTAAAGATGGAGAGACTAAGAAATGGACAAAGAGAAGTCAATATTTAGATGTTGTCGATAGCAAACTCAAAGCGCTGAGAAAGAAGAAGAATCAACGGGGGGATAATAAATGACCTTTGTCCTTTGACCAGCACAATCTAATCAGCTCCTCCTCGAGTCCAGCTGGATGTTTGTGTTAAATTTGGGGATATTCGCCGACCTCCTTCTTCTTGAAATGAAGAGTTAACAAAAGACAATCCGAAAAACATGCCCCCTCCCTGCAGCCAGTGTAAAGGCATGAAAATGAAGTACGGATGTAAAAGAGAGAAATATGGGTGAAAAGAGAGAAGGCTGAAAGGTAGCAGGAAGGTCGCTCCTTTCGTTTTGATGTGGTTTTGAAACTGGCTGTCTAACAAGCCGACGAGGCACCTGTCTGTGTTCTCTCTACTCGTCTGTCACCTTTTCAACTCTCACACAAAACTTCTGTTGGCTCCTCCAATTTAACGAGAGCCAAACCTTCCTCGTCTGTTTTCCTGTGCATGTCAGCCTGCACCCTTCAGCGGTGTTATTTCTCTCCCTGCTCCTGGACGCTGTATGTTTGTACCTGTTGGTGTGTGAATGACTGAGTGCAGCAGAGCACAAAGGAGTGTGTCTGTGCTCCTTACTTCTGCTACGACCCCTGACTCAGACACTCAGTGTTACTCACGCAGTGTCTTTGTGATGACGTCTATCTTTATTTTTTTATTTGTTAGGGACAGTGCATATTAATGAACAGCTGTAACAATTGCAGCTGTAAAAATCTGCATGGTTTGATTTGAAACTTCACAAAGACTCGGCTGCTTATCTTCTATTTTTGCATGCTTTGTTCAGCTAGATTAAAAACCAGGCAATCCTGCAGGTGGGTTAATCATCCGGGTTTCATCAAGCTCCTGCACTGTGAGAGACCCTTCATATCCCACATCCAGACAAATCAAAGAAATTGTTTCGGCAGTTCAAGCTGTGCTGCAGAGCAGACGGCAGCAGATTCAATGAATTCAAATATCCTAGTTTGATCGACCTTTAACACGACTGTCAGATACTCGGAGCACTCGCACTGTTGCATGTCTGTTATAAACCATCGACAGAAGAAGGAAAAAGACTTGAAGAGGTATAACTCCACCGTGCTTTAGAGAGATGTTGCATGAACTGGTCTTGGATATTCACATGAAGAACTGCTAACTCATGCTGGTCATTGGAAATGAAACATAAATGGAAGAATCCTGCAGCGTCTTTTTACAACCTTCGATTGTCTAGTTGTTGCATTTCCCTTTTATAAACTTCAATCAACAGTCACGTGTGGATGATTAAATATGTTTAAGGCTCATAGTTTATAACTCTTTTTATTCATTAAACCTTTCGATGCATTAAGAGAGTTAAAGATCTAAAAACCTTACATAAGGACGTCATCAGAGCGGAGGATGGTGAACAGTATACTCTGATGTTTACAGCGTCTCAGAGCAGGTTGAATATTTGTCGACTAGAATAAACACGTGTCACTACAGAGAGGAACATGAAGAGAAGCAGGTGGACTTCTTACAGACTGGATCTTGTGCTGACAGGTCCAGGTTTCCGTTGTTATCCCAGTGTGAGTGCGAGCTTCGGTTTCCTGTTGTGTTTATTTATTGGCCAGTACGAGTGTTGCTGCTTGAAACATGCTGCGTGACTGGCAAACAACAGGCCGCGGTGGAGCGAACACATGATGCGAGGAGCTGCAGTGATTTTTAAGATATTCCTTTAAGCTAAGCTAATTAGAAACGACCCCGCAGGTAATAAAAAAGCTCTATTCCAATATTTGCACGAGTGTGTGCGAACAGGCAATGCCTACCTTTGTTTAAAGCCTGATACTGAACTTCCTGGGAGACCGAGGGTGGAGGTAAGAGGAGGAGAAGGAGGAAGGATGAAAAAAGAGACTACAAAGGTAAGACAGTAGCAGGTGAGGAGGAGGAGGATGATGGGAGGCAGCGAAGTGACAGAGATGAAGAGAGAACATTTGAGGTGCAGGTGGCGAGAAGGGAGAGCGGCGTTCAGGGGAAGAGGGTTATCGTGCACTGTTGATGTGTTGCCACAGGGAGAGACGTAGTAAGGGAGGAGAAGGAGCTCGGGAACAGGAGACTGAAGAGAAGAGTTTGAGGGGAGGATGACGGGAGGTAAAGTGTGCGTCAGGGGACGAGTTCACCACGCTCTCTCCCTAACAGCGTGTGATTCTAACGGCTTTTTTAAGTCATCAAACAAACCAGGATCAGGTTTTAGAGTGTCATAAAATCAGAACTGTTGTTTCCTTATCCCTCCTTCTGTACTCTCTGGGTCAGATGTATGTTTTATGATGTGTGTGTTCATTAGATTGATCCGCCTCTGTGGAGATTTGTCTTTGTGCTGTTTCCTTGTTCCTTGTTCCTTGTGCGTCTGTCTGTCTTTACGCTGCGCTGCAGGGACCCGCCGGTACTTCGACGAAGGCTGAAAGTTTTTGCCGGCCATTGATTGGAGCTGGTGCTGCATGCTGCATGCCTGAGCATGATTGGAGGAGAGCCGATGGTGCAAGTTTTAAAAGGGAGCTACGGAAGCTGCTACATCGTCCCCCTTTCTCCTCACGGCAAAAACAAACCAAAACCAAAACAAACTGCTGTTTGGCCACACCTCCTCCATACTGAAGCCTCCGCTCTCCTCCAGAGACACGCCTCCAACCCACCACCACTCACGTTCACACAAAGGAGTTAACAAATTAAGCACTAAGAGCAAAGTGCAAGCGGCAGACAAATTGTCCTCGACTCAAGCTGCATTGTTGTGTTAGCATGCTAATGTTAGCGCTCTTTCGTTAGCTCGTAGCTTCACATTGCATGTAAACTGACACAGAATGAGCGTGATCTAAAAACTCTTACGTGACATCCAAATAATCAGTGAGTATGTTCTTCTTCTTCTCTCTAGTCCTTCACTAAAACAGCTTTTATACACAAGGGGAGGAGCCGGCCGTCCCGTCCATGTAAACACGACTCTAGTCTGCTGACTCACCAATCAGAGAGCTCCCTCTCATAGCAACCGTGGCTTGGCTACTTCCAGTTAGGCAAAATCTCGTCCAGGCCGAGTCTTTTCAGAGCCTCACGGGGAAATTGTGACTAAACGTGGTTAAAGGTGCTTGGGGTGTCTGACAGCGTGACTCTAAATATCCACATCGTGATCCAGGAGGGTTTTTAATCACGCATGGATCTGTAGCATTTAGCTCTCAGTGATGTCGCTGTGCTCAAAACTCAGCTGCATATTGAAGGGATTGAAGGATGTTTCAGACCCCTGGCTCCAAAAATGGTCACTGATGGAGTCCAGAGGTCAGGCAGTGGAGGTGAGACAGCGAGCGGCCACGGGAGGACCGCTAACGTTAGCCGACATCGCTAGCATAAGACATGGATAATATTTAAAATGATTTTAAATTTGTAGAGATTTAGAGTTCTCTTCGTACACCCTTGTATCTCTGTCCTTATTCTGTCACTGAGGAGTCAGATCTCGCGGTGTTTTCAACTGTTTCAGATGGAAAGGAGCCCGGAGACAAGAGGTTTAGTCTAACCTAGCAACAGTAACCAAGGAGGGCGGGGCTTGACGCAGGGTCATTTGAGAGGACAGGGTAGCCCTTTACGTCCGACAGAAGTCTCATGATTTCATTTTGAGGTTGTAATATTACCTGCATCAGTTGAAGTGTTTGAGAACCACACAATAGAACTCTGAAAAGAGAAGAGGATTCAAACTTTCAGATCGCAGTTCCACACCGAGGACGATATCAGCCGAACGTCACAGCTGGCTGAGTTAACAGTGATAAAAGAGAGGGAGGACAGGGAGTCAGATAGGAACAGGTGAAGGGAACAAAAGACAGGGAGAGAGGATGATTGAAACGTAAGCTGGAGTCTATTACTGAAGCCATCAGGGGGGATGGATGGACGGACGACTCCAAGAGAAGATTGGTAAACAACACGAGCAGAGACGGAGCGTCAACCTGGAGCTAATGGGCGTGACAGAGTCAGCAGTTACTGTGCTTTAACAAAGAGCAGTACGAACCCTTCATGATGTAACATGAACTCCACGGGGATCACCGCTGGAGGGTCGTGGTTACAAAGGATGTTTCACAAAGACGGCAGAGCGGCAGGAAAGCAGATCAACAAGATGATAGAAGAGGTGTTTATGATAATGGAGCCAAATCACAGCAACAACAAAGATCCGGCCTTTTATTGTGGCTGATGAAAGCAAGCTGCACTAAACACCACTGTGATTCAAACCTTTGTATCCTGTAGAAAAGAAGACTGATCCTCGACCAAACGCTGCACTGAATGAAGCCACGTTAGAAAGTTGGTCCAGGTTTCTGAGATTCTTCTGACTTTAATGATAAATGAGAAAACTAGAATCTGTTCTGTCGGACGACACGCCTCACACTGATGTTTGCAGGGATGATACAACAATGTTTTCATCGAGCACAACTTCCACGCCAGCTGCTGGTGAACTTCTACACGTCAGCCATCGAGTCTGACATCACCTACCGCATCAAAGCGTGGTTCTCTGTTCTTATTGGCTCGCCGAAAGGCAGAGTAAAACGCCTAAAAACGGACTGAATTAATTTTCTCATTAAAACAGAACTGATTGCTACACATGCTGTGTAAGGAGCTGTCCTTCACTCCTTCCTCGTCTCCAGCGCGGCCCTGGTCAGTGACACCTGCACGCGCCCTCTGTCTCAACTGCCCGCAGGGAGAGAGTGAGCGAGCCGAGTGTTCATGATGTCAAAGTGAAAATATAAAAGAGACACCAAAGCCTTTGGAAATACAAAGAAGAGGCCTCAGAGTCTTTTCTTTGGGGAGGTGCTCGGCTAGCTTAAAGATTAACAAACTGGAGAAACGTGTCAAAACGAAGCCTCCGCAAGAAAGCGTGCAGAGAGGAGGCGTTAAAGAAGCAGTGTGTTGACAGCAGAAAAGAAGCCTCATCTGTCAGGCGTCCAACTGGAGCAGAGCAGATCATTCGTTTATATAGATATCAATGTTACGACATGACATGATGTATTTTGTAAGTTTGGGTCCCAGAGAGAGAGAACAAATTTCTCATTTGGGTATGGTATGAAAAAGTTTTACAACAACTCGCTGAGCACAATAAACCAGCAGCGAGAGTCACACTTGCATATGATGATGCGTGCATTTAGAGACGTCACGGCAGACCAGATAGACCTCAGAGGTCACGCTGACCGCAGGCCACAGAACCAGTTCTCTTGCCCACTTCCATCGCTGCAACACCTGTTGGTTTTGCCGCGTTTGTGACCATTACTGCAGCCAGGCAGCAGGGGGAGCTCTAAATATTTAGGTTTCACATGATGCGAGCAGTTGTTCTCTTATTTTGAATGCAGTCTGAACATAACAAACACAAAACCATGAGCTCTTAAAGGAGCAATATGTAACTCTGACCCCTAGTGTTTAAAATGGGTACTGCAGTCCAAAATCAAAACATTGTAGAGAGCTGTCTCCCCCCCCCTCCTCTCTAGAGTGGATGCTCACGCAGGTCACCATGTGGTGGACACTGAAGCTTCAGTGTTTATCCATCTCTGCATCGGTCTGTAAACCTTTCTGCGTTCTAACCTCTCTCCATTTTATCAAAAGCATCTCCAATATTGATCCTAGTTTGAGCACGTTTCTGCTCGTGGAGCTTATTAGAAACATGCAGAGGCTTTTTAGGTCGGGTACAATCACTTCTATCTGAACCAGTTCTCTTGCCCGCTTCCATCGCTGCAACACCTGTTGGTTTGACCTGATAACTGCTCTCATATCTGGCAAACCGAGGGGCGTCCAAAACGGCCGTGTGGGGGTGCCTTCAAACCGCCTACCTTCTCTGGTCCAAACAAATCCAGACCATTCAGGACCAGAATCTAAAGTTAGAAGGAGGACATACTGGCTGCTGCATTGTTGTCAGAGAAGCCAGCACTTCAACATAGCATGTTTCCTTAATGTCTGATCATAGAGTAAGCTCACTTCATCATTTCACTCTCTACACAGCTCACTGATTGGACCTTTAAACCCTTGGGACGAATTAAATTCACCTTAGGAGGGTTGAAATGGTTGTTCTGGATGTGTCCTGGTCCTGGACGGCGATAAATGGAGTCTACAACCAGTAAAAGAAGTAAAAGGCATTCAGGCGACAAACTGCAGCAGTTTACTCCTCTGAGTTTCTGAGAATCTTTTGTAAGGATTCACATCGTGTTGAGCGGGCATCATAAACATCAACGCCATAAGTACGAAATATCTGCATCCATTGACGGTTGTCATCGGGTGACCTCTGAACGCACTGATTGATGAGTCCGTCTGCGACTTGTCCAGAGGAGAGCAGAGACTCGTTTGTTCACAGAGAGTGAGACTTCACAAACAAAGATCCGTTACTAATCTCATTGACTTAAATTTGGCCGTATCCTCCACGCCTGGTGCTGTGAATGTATTTCATTTGCTTTGATAACTCGATGATGTCGTCTATGATTGATCACAAGATGCTGCTGTGACGCTCAGGACGTGCACTAACTCAATCCACAGTGGTTACAAACAACATGGAGGGTCGGTCAATCTGAAAAAAGGTGACGTGATGTCATCAGAATATGACTTACAGTCGTCAGTTCTTACACGACTTTGTTTAAATTGAACCATTTGATTCTAACCTCGTGTTAGCCAACGGCGTCCTGGTGCCGTGAAAACGTTAAAGTGCTGCTGCAACATGGGAACGTTATAAAACTACAGGAGGCAGGAAGCGACCATGATCAGACTGCAGACAGACAGACAGACAGACAGACAGACAGACAGACAGACAGACAGACAGACAGACAGACAGACAGACAGACAGACAGACAGACAGACAGACAGACAGACAGACAGACAGACAGACAGACAGACAGACAGACAGACAGACACACAGACAGACAGACAGACAGACAGACAGACAGAGAAAGAAAT
>CM036545.1:600000-637500 GCA_020745685.1 Tautogolabrus adspersus
TCACACTGTCCTCATCCTGCCCGAGGTAGAGGCTTCTTTCAGGGAGCGTGAGCCCCTCCTGATCCACCTGCACACACACACACACACACACACACACACACACACACACACACACACACACACACACGAACACACACACACAGAGTCAGAAACACACACACACACACAAACACACACACACACACACACACAGTCAGAAACACACACACACACACACACACACACACACACACACAGTCAGAAACACACACACACACACACACACACACACACACACACACACACACACACACACACACACACAGTCAGAAACACACACACACACACACACACACACACACAGTCAGAAACACACACACACACACACACACACACACACACACACACACACACACACACACACACACACACACACACACACACAGTCAGAAACACACACACACACACACACACACACACACACACACACACACACACACACACACAGTCAGAAACACACACGCACAGAGTCAGAAACACACACACACACACACACACACACACACACACACACAGTCAGAAACACACACACAGAGTCAGAAACACACACACACACATCCTGTCCTGTATGTGGCGTGCACGTGTTGCTTCGCCCTCGACAGCTGCACGTTCAAAGCGTTGGTTAATATTTAAATCGTCTGTAATAATGCCAACATTAAGCCATTCAACACGCTGAAAGCTGAACGTGTGAATTATTTATAACGGTTAATTAATTATAAAAACATGCGGAGGGATTATTTCTGGTTCTGACTGATCAGAACCTGGAAGACAGTTTGATTATCAGAAAGATGAATCTGTCCTCACTCAAAAAAAGATATCTGAAATCTTTCGCGTGACGTCACACGCCTCTGGCAGCTCTACAGCTCTTTCAAAGGTGGACGCTATTTTCCTCCTGTAAACTCTTTGTGTCCTCCATGCTGGTCACGTGACGTAAAGCTATGATTGTAGCGTTGTGATCGGTCCCGTTTGGTTTCACAGAGGTGGTCGTCCACGCTGGTTAACATCGTGTTTGCATTTCGAAGTGTCCAAAGCACTTACGTCAACGAGCAGCTAAACTTTGCAGACAGTTTCCCTCAGATATGACAGCCTGAGATATTCCTCCAATCAGCTCTGTTCCTTTTGACTGACGTTTAAATTACTCGGTGAACCTGACAGTGAACGCCGTTTTTATTATTCAACCATCGCCAGAGGCTGTCACCATTCCCTCCATTACAAAAGCAATTTACAAAGAAACTATAAGAGCAGATCTTTGTTCAATCATCATATGAACCCTGCTGTGACATCACTGGGTCAGTTTGACGATTTCGTGTTGTGTGCGTCTCCAGCCGAGTAAAAAAACCCGCCCTCTTCCACCGCCGCATTGTAAATAAATGTAGATATAAATATATTCATTGATTCTATTATGAAAGGTCACCAAGCGTGTGTTAACTTGAAACAGAGATTATACCAGACTGATTATAGAACTTAATGAACCACGACCACAAACGTGTGTACGTGAGGTACGCCAATGTGCACACGCTGAGGCACGTTACGTGAACTGATACGAGCAGAAAAGAGCGCCCAACAGATCCAAACCACCGTGAACAATACAGTCTGAGCATCACTGCACTAATTATCTCTGTATATTACTGTACACACACACACACACACACACACACACACACACACACACTATGGCGCCCGGAATGGTTCAGCTGCTACAGGCCGCACGTACGTGTGATTTTTTACAGTGTCACGCGTACACACGCATGTGCGTTGTGTATGTTCTACACGCAGTGTTACTTACAGGCGCTCGTTTGTGTGTTTATTTTATTTCTCAGCCACTTCAGGCGGTGTTATCTTTATCAACAGGACGTTTTCAACCCGACCTCAGCAGCGCTGTTAGCGTGGCGGTAATGTGTAGAGTTAGCATTTGGCAAAGCGGGGTTCACGACCCGTCTGGATCGTACTTTTCTCTAGCTCACGTGTCAAACTCACGGCCCGTGGGCCGGATCGCTTTGGGAAGAAGGGGGACAATTTCAAAACATATTTTCAGGAGATTTTTTTATCAATGAAATATTTGTAATGAATATTTTCACCGAATTGTAAAAAACCTTTGTGTAATTAGCAACGTAAAAGGGTAATATGATGATACGAACATTAAACGGGGCACTTTGAACTATTTCCTCAGCAGGGAGTCACATAACAAAGAGGAGTGGCCGAGCTCACGAGCCTGACGCTCTTCTGTCCACACTTCTTACCAGCTTCTCCTGGCTCCACTGATGTCAAACAAACGTTTAGCTGATAAGAACGACGCTTCCTGTCTTGAGTGAGCCCCAAACAGCAGAACGTTGGAGGACGCCGGCGTTGAGCTCTGACATCTCCCGACTTATTTTAACCCTGATGATGGTAAAAACAGTCTTAACGTTTCAGCGTGACATCACTTCTAAATACAGCAGCTGTTGTGCTTTATCAGCAGCTTTCATCACACTGTATATGTCATTATAACTGAACATTTCCTTCTTATCCAAAAACAATATCCCACCAGGATTGTTTCAACTTGTCCGGCCCGGGGCATCAACGTCCTGTTCATATAGATAACACCGCCTGAAGTGACTGAAGAATACGATTAAACACACGCACGAACGTGCGTCTGTAAGTCACGCTGCGTGTAGTACTTACACAACGCACGTGCGCGTGTGACTTTAATGAAATAATCACACATGCGTGCGTACGTGCGGCGTGCATGCAGCTGAACCATTCCGCGCGCCATACACACACACACACACACACACACACACACACACCATCCATCTTCCATACCCCTCACCCTGATAGCGTTCCTGGAGGAATTTTTGTCGTCCACATTGACGGTGAGGGAGAAGAAGACGGCGGTGCTGTACACGCCCTGTGTCCTGTACAGCAGCTCATTGAAGTCTGGCCTCTGGGGGGCGCCCTCTGTCTCCCACCCAGCAGCACCAGGAGGAGCCCCTACGAGGTCCCACCCCCCACAGCTGTCTATCACCTCGGTCATGGGGTTGGAGCCCAGCTCATCAATCTCCTTGATGTTGATGCAGGAGCGATAGAACTCTTTGACCTTGCGTTCTGCTGAATTAGGCTCACGCCTCCTTATGGGCTCCAGCAGGAGGCGCTGTAGCTTCTCCTCATTGTGTTCTCCTATGGCTGTGATGATGCCGTAGCTGAGCTTGTCCTCGGGGATCCCGTGGCGCCTCAGCCAACCACCACAGGCGAAGGAGTAGAAGTCCTCACAGGGCTGGATGGTCGGGTCAATGTTGGCCTGAACAAATCGTGCCGCCCGCAGCAGGGAGCGTTTGCGTTGACAGTCCTGTCGGCACTGCGGGTCCTGCTGGTCCAGAGAAATGTACTTGAGTGCCAGCATGCTTCCCAAGATGACGCACATGCCTGCTGCAAAGACGAGCGCAGAGAGGAGACAGATCTCCCTCCGGCTCCATCGGGGCAGTCCTCCGCCACTGCTGGTGCTGCTCAGGTCTTTGTTTCGACCGTTAGACCAGGTCCCTCCTCGGGTGCGCCCCACGTGACGGTCAAGGCTGCCGCCCAGGTGAAGGGTCATGCCATTGCTGAGAATATCGCTGCTATAGCGGCCGCCATATTTCACCTCCTGGAACTCATCGTAGTGGGCAGTGAGAGAGTACGTCTTCTCCATGGCACTGAACTGTCGCTGGCTGAGAAGCAGCAGAATCACGTGTTTCTATTTCAGTAAAAAATCATGACTGCTCCCGCTGAGACAAAAAAGTGGACAAAACACTGAAGTGATGTCAAAATGCTGCCGGCCCTCTTCAGCCAAAATGTCCTTTATTCTCTTTACATCAAAACCCGGCAAAACACAGGGGTCCCATGGTGCAGGAGGGATCTCACGGGTTCTGCTCTCATCCTCTTTCTCTCCACTCCCTTTCCATTTGTACTCCTCGCCTCGCTCCCTCCAACTGGTTACAGGTCACCTGTCGATAAAAATAGAAACGAGATAGGGGAGGGCTGTAAATCGAGAGAGAGAGAGAGAGATAGGAAATTGAATCCATGATTACAAACAGCAGAGACTGACAAAAAAGGGTCCCCCCCCCACACACTTTGTCTGGATGTGTTGTTTGTCGACTGAAGATGTTGGATTGATCGGCAAGAGTCATCCCTCAGGGAGACGATGTCCCCGGGCGACTCGTGGCTTTGGACGGATCAATGCAGACAGAAACAGAGAGGAGAGAATCACCTGGGTGTGGAGAGGTGCTGTAATCACTATAACTTAGCTTGTGTCAGACTGAACTGATGTTCAACTTGTGCAGGATTTAAGACACAACAGCGGCACAGAGGGCATCAGCTGATCCTCACGGAGACGCTAGAGGAACAACACGCCGTCACATCACAAGCAGGAAGTATAAATCTTACTGTATCTTCATACACCTGTAAGTGTTTTCAGTGCAACCTCACCTCACCATATTCACACAGCGGACATGTTTCTGTTCAGACTCAGACGCAGGATGATCAAAATGTCAGACTGTTCCAGGTTTTAAATAAATGGTTATGAAGTGGAGCCGCGTCTCTCAACGTCCGTTTGTGTCTTTATTTCTTCGTCTTTTTAATTCAAACGTTTCATTTCAACCTCATTTGGATCTTTTTATTTTGTCTTGACTTTGGTATCATATTTGATCTGACTAAGATCTAAATCCTCCTCCTCACTTACATCCCTCCACGCCCTCGCCCCTCAGTACCTCTCTGACCTCCTTCACCCACACACCACGTCCTGAAACCTCCGCTCCTCAGACACCAGACTCAGCACCTATAGAGACAAGGCCTTCAGTGTCGCACCCCCCACCCTCTGAACCCCCCTCCCCTCTGATGTCCACAATGCTCCATCTTTGGACTCATTCAAAAAAACTCCTCAAACACCGTTTTGTTCTCCACAGATGACAACCTCCCTTAACTCCGCCTCTCCATCACTCTCTCATCCTTTGCTACCCGTCTCAGTTTTAACATTTTCCTACCTAAGTATGCTAGGTCGCTGTATGCTAACATTAGCTGTTGATGATAGCTAATGAGTAATATGTTGTTTTATTTTGAAATATGAGCAGACTTCCCTCTGGATTTTTTGTGTATTTTCAGTCACTAATCTTAAAGCTATTTTATTAACAAGCTGGAGAACAACAGTACGACACATAAAGTTATTTCACACCAGCAGAAACCTCCTGAAGTGTTCATGCTGAGCTGCATGTGTGAACACAAACAGCTGAATGTTTCTCTCTTCACCCGGAGTTTCTCCTCCAGCCTCCTCGTATTTATTCTGCAGAAAGTCAGAGTGAGCTGATGTGAGAACACAGCAGGATATAATCAGGAGAATTCACCTCGAGCGAGTGGGAGGGGGTGGTGACGTTTATTCTCTGTGATCGCTGCACGACCATAGACTGTCTGCACGCCACCTCTACGATCTCCGTGCTCTAATGAACCTGCTGCATTCTGTTTCCTGTTCTCCAGTATGTTCTTCTCCACTCTTTAGTTCAGATTGAGATTCTGTTCAACTACACGTAGCATTGATAGAAAGACAGATATTCTCATTATATAAACGTTATAATTATATTTCAAAATGTAATTTCCTGTCCTGTCTGAGGGATAGTCTCCCGCTGTGAGGTGCATGTGTGAACAACCAGATCATTAGAATATCTGAAGCAGTCCTCCAGATGTTATCCAGATATTATCAGGAGTGCAGCTTCAGTGATGTATTTCTGCGCCCTCGTCTGATGAGGAAAATGTCTGTCAATGGCCTGAGTTCACAACATTCACTAAGAGCAAAAACACGTTGACATATTTTTGAGCTGTTAGCATCCCCCTTCCCTCACATGGAGCCTGCAGGCAGCAACACAAGCCTTCAGACAGATCGACTGGATGGTAACTTGTTGTTTTCTGGATGCTGTCCCAGAGAGAGTTTGAAAGCTCTTGATTGTGTGAGTCGTCAGCGGCTAGCTGCAGTGAACTCGCTGAAAGCTGTGATGGCGATCTGTGAAAATTGATCCCCGTTATCTCCTCTGAGGAAAGCAAACTTCAGCACTGATGTCATTCACAAGCTTCCGCTCTCACCTGACGGGAGTGCTTTATGTAGATAAGAAGGAGAGAGACAGAAGGAGGAGGATTTACAGGTGAAGACGGAGGTTCCTCATCCTCAGAGAGGTGGCAATAAGTTTAAGAGGGAAAAAGGAAAGATAAGAGGAAAGGGTGCACACGTGGTGAAGAGATAATCATTTCTGCCGTCGTGCCAGTGGCGATACCTCTGTGCACAAACATCCATGTTTGTTTGAAGGCCGCCAGCTCGTTGATTCATCTCGTCACGCTCATAGACTCTGTAAAACATGGACGTTGTCTCAGCGACGTCACCCATTGTTTTTTAAGCCGAATGATGGCGGCCACCATATTGGAAATGCTGACTCACCGACTAACTTTGGATCAAAACAGTCAAAGAGGCGGAGTTAAGGTGGGCATTAAGCCTGCATGCAAACGTGTCAGCACGTCAGTCAGATCTGCCACACCCTCATGCACATTTATGCAGATCTGGTATTCCTAATAACAACTACGTTAACTTGCATCAACAATTTAAGAGCCAAAACGTTGTGCAGACTAAGGCCCCGTGTCCACCTGCCTTTTTATTTCTGAGCGCCAGCCTCTTTTTTCAATTCTTCCTAATGAGCAGAGTGTTTGCAGCAGCAGCCGGTCGTCTGGAGAAACAGCACAGCGCCCAGCGTCTTTTCCCCGAGTGCTCCACATTTTTCGGCAGCCGCTCCGAGTTGAAAAATTTTCAACTTTTCAGAAAGGCGCTGTTGACGTCACCGGCGCTCTTTTCAAAATATAAGATATTCCCTGTATTTTTGCCTCCTACGGATGGTGCCCTGTACCCACATCCTCCTCACTCTGTGTCCAGACAAAGTAGGAGGGCGAGCTTCCTCCGTTTGAGTCTCATAGTGAAGGAAAGAAACAAACATGCGATAAAAAGTAGCGGAGCAGTGTCGGTCATACAGCGGCTATTTTTAAGAGACTGTTGTCATAGCGACAGTACTCAGGTGCCAAAATAAACTTCAGATGGACACAGGGCCTAAATGTCTCAAACTAATCTAAGCTCAAATAATCTGTGGATATCACGTCTGTCGTTTTGTTGTTATTAAAAGGAGCAAAAAGCAGAAGTTTGCGTTTTGAACGAATCGTGCCGCCCGTAGCAGGGACTTCTCGTCTCAGGTATCTGGACGCTTGTCTCCGGCCGTGTTTACACCTGGTATGACCCGTTTCCTAATCTTGATCCAGTGAAAAGAGGACAGATCAAAGGAGAGGACGCGGTTACATCGAGTCTCTTCAACATCAAACTCGATGCCTTCTGTAACTGATGATGGAATCCCTGCACACAGTGGAAGTCTCTCTTTCTAAAGCCTGCACACTTTCTCATATGTCACAGGTCCATTCATGATGTGATAAATTATGATACACACACACACATGCACACACACACACATGCACACACACACCCTGAGTGGACACCCATTGTATGGCTAATGGATTGGATCTTGTGGATACTATCACGGGCAGAGACATGTGTGATGAATGGCTATTTACCAAACGTGACAGGGTCTAATATCTTAGAGTTATTTAGACACACACAGGCGGGCACACACACACACACACACACACACACACACACACACACACACACACACACACACACACACACAGAGTCAGAAACACACACACACACACACACAGAGTCAGAAACACACACACACACACACACACACACACACACAGTCAGAAACACACACACACACACACACACACACACACACAAACAGAGTCAGAAACACACACACACACACACACAAACACACAATCACACACACACACCACTGGTGACACATCGCACCACGTCAGTTGTAAAGCGAGTTACCGTGAAACCGTGCCTCCACGCTGTCGAAGTTATCGTGCCACCACGCTGTCGGAGTTACCATGACTCCACGATGTCGGAGTTACCGTGACTCCACGATGTCTGAGTTACCGTGAGTCACGATGTCGGAGTTACCGTGACTCCACGATGTCTGAGTTACCATGAGTCACGATGTCGGAGTTACCGTGACTCCACGATGTCTGAGTTACCGTGAGTCACGATGTCGGAGTTACCGTGACTCCACAATGTCTGAGTTACCATGAGTCACGATGTCGGAGTCACCATGACTCCACGATGTCTGAGTTACCGTGACTTCACGATGTCTGAGTTACCGTGAGTCACGATGTCGGAGTTACCGTGACTCCACGATGTCTGAGTTACCATGAGTCACGATGTCGGAGTTACCGTGACTCCACGATGTCTGAGTTACCGTGAGTCACGATGTCGGAGTTACCGTGACTCCACGATGTCTGAGTTACCATGAGTCACGATGTCGGAGTCACCATGACTCCACGATGTCTGAGATACCGTGACTTCACGATGTCTGAGTTACCGTGAGTCATGATGTCGGAGTTACCGTGACTCCACGATGTCTGAGTTACCATGAGTCACGATGTCGGAGTTACCGTGACTCTACGATGTCTGAGTTACCGTGAGTCACGATGTCGGAGTTACCGTGACTCCACGATGTCTGAGTTACCATGAGTCACGATGTCGGAGTTACCATGACTCCACGATGTCTGAGTTACCGTGACTTCACGATGTCTGAGTTACCATGACTCCACGATGTCTGAGTTACCGTGACTCCACGATGTCTGAGTTACCATGACTCCACGATGTCTGAGTTACCGTGACTCCACAATGTCATGTTGGGGTCTCCCTCAAAACAGAGCAGTTAACTTGGGGGGCGTAGATGTTACTAAAAGAGCGACAAAGCTGCACACTAACTGACTGATGATGAACACGATGGAGGTTATCACACAGGAAGAGAGTTGATGACGTCTGCGACATCTGTTTCCAAAGTGCGTCTTGAAACGGGGAAAAGGCATTTCACGTTCGCTGCTCCTGCAGGAGGATCTGTGTCTGAGCTGCTCTCTTTAAATCTTTTTTAAATCCTTAGCAGTAGTTAAGTAGATTGAAGGTGTTGGACGACGATGCTCCAGCTTGTCGATGCTTTCAATAATTGCAAAGATTTGACTGCTGAGTGTTGACGATTACAAGGACTTTTTTAACCTCTGCAGGGTTTGATGAAGCTCAAGCAGGATGCTACTGTGGGTGGTTCTTCATTTTGAAGGCTGGGTGGATCTGTCTCTGGTTGTGATGATGAATCCACCACGAAGGAGCTCAATGACAAATCAATCACTAGAGACCCCTGACAGTGCAGAACCACGTCCCCCCATCATGGGGATTCTGCAGATGCATCGCTGCTTAAATGTAGGAGGTGCAATAAAAGAGGTTTGTCTCGATCTGGGACCGTGATAGAACAGAGATAGAGCTCGTTCATTGAGCATATATATAAGACGTTTCTTTCACAGCTTTAGATATCATCTCCTGAAAGAGAAACTGTCCCTATGAACGAAAGCGTTGAGCTATCACAGACTTTTAGCGCTTCAACACTCACAGGCTTTAGTGCTTAGGAGTCGACACATCAACACATCCAAATGGTTCCCCGAGGTCGGAGAAAACGGTCAGATTTGTTGCAAGTGAGACGTAAAGGCACCATGGGTCGACACCTTCCAGGTACAAAGACGCCAACGATTGCAGGAGGGCCGTAAAGAAGCTGTAAATACTAAACTGTCAGTATTTTTTTTTACTGCAGAATCAATATGTTGAACCTTCTGGTCTGTAACCGGAGCTGTAACCTTCTAAACGTGCATCCTGACGTTTAACCACACACAGAGAGTATATGCCTCTAACACGCCGTTCTGCCAGGTGTCGTTATCAAATATGTATTTATCCACTGAATGTTTGCAGCACTCTCCAGCTGCAGCTTGTTGAGGCAGAAATAAGAACCTAACTGTAAACTTTGCTCTCTTCTGAGTGCAGCTACGTCACCTGAAAGCGCCTCTATAAACGGGTCTATTATCCCTCTAATCAAAGCGGTCACAGAGCCTGCCCCCCCTGAGAGCTCCACGGCCCTCAGACGGTTCAGCGTGGGAGTCAAACCCCTCGAGCCTTATCGCCGGCCGCCAGAGGCTGCAGCAGAGTGCTACGCTGTGTTTGTACGGACTACACATTTGGACACACAGCTCAACTACACGATGCTTCTTAAGCTTTAACCGGAGCAGAGGCTGCCTGAAAGTGGTGAGTGTGTGACGCGTCCTCCTTTTAGAGACATGTTAAGGAGCATGCTGGGCTTTGCAGTTTTTATTTTTAGTGCTGAAACACACACACACACACACACACACACACGCACACACACACACACGCACACACACACACACACACACACACACACACACACACACACACACACACACACACACACACACACACACACACACACACACACACACACACACAGTGCAGGGTATGCGCAGGTATGTCACTTCTAAATCTCCTCTGATTCTCACCATTGATTGATTCACAATATTCAGTAAGATGCTGCATGTTGTTCCTCGGATGGGGAAGGGATCAGCCTCTGATTGGTTGGTACACACTGACTAAATATGCAGGAGTAGTCTTACATGTCAGTGTTTATAACAGAGGCCGTGTAAACTCTGCTGAACGGGAAACTTAAAAAAACATCTGGAGGTAAAAATGAAGAGTACACCCACTTCTTCAGACGCCGATGATACACATCATTGTTTTTTTGTACAACGAGGTCGGGTGTTCCCGCTCTCTCAGAAAGATGTGAAGTGCAACCCCTAACCCATACCATTTACTGAAAAGTGTTCCTCCAATCAGATCAGAGAAAACCTTTTTTTATTCTTACATACTTTATTAATCACAAGGGGAAACTCTAGTTTACCCTCTGTTATTGAGAGACATGCTTCTCACACACATGCACAAACAGGAGCTGTGGACATGTGTTAGTGGAGAGCTGTCAGAGTGAGGGGGCTACACAAAGGGAGCGCACCAGAGCTGTTGGGGTTCGGTGCCTTGCTCAAGGGAACCTGGGCAGTGCTCAGGAAGTGACCTGCACCTCTCCAGCTACCAGAACAACTTCCTTATTATGGCACGCATCGGGACTTGAACCGATGACCCTCCAGTTCCCAACAAAAGTCCCTACAGACTGAGCTACTGACGCCCTCAAGATACTCCTTAAGAGCGATGAACTTCGACCTTTTGGACACACACACACACACACACACACACACACACACACACACACACACACACACACACACACACACACACACACACACACACACACACACACACACACACAACGTTTGATTTGATTCTGTCTACGTTTCTGTACAAAGATCACATTAAGTGAAGTCATGTTCGTGTCTCTGTTTTTATTTCATTACAGTAAAAGAATGATTTGGCTTCGTCAGAGACCCGGCTGCTTCCTGCTCATCATTAGATTCTATATTTTATTTGAACTTGTAGAAACACATGTTTCAGTGTTGAGACCTCTGCTGAAGTAAAACTGTAAATAAAAAGAGTCTCTAAATGTTGTTAGTATTAAAACACTGATTTCAGGATTCATTAAAGGGGAGGAGAGAGAGCTTCACTATCGGCTCATAGAGCCAATTAAAATGATCACAGCTTTACAGGAGAGGTCAGAGGTCAAGCAGCGAGCCAGTTTCTTCATTATTATTATTGTTTTAACTTTAGGGGCGATGGAAGAACTGGGAGCAGGCTGTGCGCAGAAAGTAAGAGTGAGCTCGACGATGTGAAGCCTGCTGAGATCGTTTAATGACGGTAAAGGTGATGATGATGATGTAAAGGTGTCTGAGGATTCATCATCATTATGGACGTAAATAAATGTCCCCTCATAAAATAAATCAAAGACATCTCATTTCAGACTCAGAGCATCACCCGTCTGTGGAAACACTCAGCTGTTCATTTCATTTCCACCCCGACAGACTGGCACCTCTGTCTCTCTGCGCTGTCTTTACATCTGACTTAAAGAAGCATCTTCTCTGTGACCATAAAAAAACTTCCAGACTCCTCCATGGACATCGTGAAGAAGAGATTACCGACAGACCACGTGCGTAAAACGCCTCTCATCGACGAGACGTGACTTCCAACTTAATCTGTTGCAGTTTCTCCCTCTCACCTCGCTGCTTGTTAAAAAAGAATAAAGGTGGACTAACGAGAGCTCTCATCCTGCTGTGTCATACCCTCATAGGACGCACTGTTTGGGGGAAGAGCAGCCTCACGCGCGCAGTAAAGGTGTGGGTATCCCCACGGCGGTTATTAAATAAACTTGTGCAAGGAGACCTTACCTGTAGAGAGTCAAGACAAATCCCCGACGGGAGAGTTTAAGTGCCTTAAACTGTGAATGTGTGGAGACAGAAGACAGATCCAGTACTCCGGATTATCCCTCCGTCCCTCTCCGGAGATCAGCACACACCGGGGTCCGCACCGCGTTCTGCCGCCGCTGCAGCTCACAGCCTCCGATGTATGGAGGAGGGAGGGGACAGAGGAGGGGGGGAGAGGGGAGGGAGGAGGAGAGGAGGGGAGGAGGGGAGGAGGTCCTTCATTAAGCCCCCCCCCCCCAACACACACACACACACACACACACACACACACACACACACACACACACACACACACACACACACACACACACACACACACACACACACACACACAGATATGAACAGGTGTGCCCACTGGCTGTTTGTATTGTTGTTTGAAGAAAAAAAAACAAGAGTGACGTCATGATGTTATTCTAAAGGTTGAGTTATTTTCTGACTGTGGAACAAAGAAAGAGTTCAATTTGAGATGTGTGCAGATAACTTCAGCATCGCTGAGTTTTACAGACAAAGACTTTTACTGCTCAACATTTAAATTAAAAACACGTGTTCCCGGTTTGAATCCAGCACTCATGTTTATAAATCTCAATAAAACATTTTAACATCTAAATATCTGTATTTCCTGTTTCAAATGTCTGATGACTCATCCTGCACTCAGAGGCGTTTACTTGTTTTTAGACCAATTAAAAAGCTTACAACGATCGAATCAAGTTCATCCCAACGTTATGTCCCGCCTCCTATCTTGTGATTGGTTCTATCCCATTTCAGTTAAAAATACGTTACCGCACTGCAGTGTGTTCACGTGTTGTCAGTTCGTCAAGTCTGAATGTTGTAACAACATGAACACACAGCGGACGAAGATGTGTGAATGTCTCTGCTCCAGTTATATTTGAGTAATACATGAATTGATCAAAAGTATGTTAACATTAACTAAACATCTTCAGCTGTAAATGATCAATATGACGTCAAGTCGGGCACCTAATTCTTGTACGAGTTTTAAGTTGTTCTAAAGACTTGAGCGTGCGTTCATGTTCATTTTTTCATGCGTCATGAATGCAGGGGGAACTAAGCTCCCAGGAAGTGCAGCAACCAATGAAGCCAATTTTACATTGTGGGTGAACCTGGTATTGCGGCGTCACGTGATGCCGTTGGGCACGAAAAATGTAAACATTCACCCCCCGTACAGTGTGTGCTGATCGAGACATGAGCTAATCAGACCTATTTGGTTTTTTGAACCAGGCTGTAAACATGTTAATGTCTGCTGTAAAAACAGGCTTTTTAGAATGGGTGTGTATGTGACTTCCTGTGCTTCTGCAGCCAGCCTCTAGTGGACACTCGAGGAACTGCAGGATGTTATACTTCAGCATCTGCTTCATTTTCTAACACTGGAGGTTGCTGCTTGGCATGTCAACGAAGATTTCTGGAGCAGCCTGTCTGTTCCCCTGATCGATGTGTTGGGCCTTTTTCTACCTAAAGTCTATTTGAATAAATCTTCTAAACATTCTGTTTTGGAAATCCATCTCCATGAGTCGCAACAACCAATCTAATCATATACCTGACTAACATTATTATGCAAATCAGGGGAGTAACTAACCAGCGACTTCATTAGTTAATTGCTCAGAGAGAGGTTACTGATCATGACGATTGCTGGTTAAAATTATTGGTCAAAACATTTTGCTTCTGAGTCAATCCTGCAAAATATGATGCTGATCCCTGGAGAGTCACTGTGGACAGCGTTCCTGAGCTTGTTGGTCTGACATGTCTGCTGACATGATGTGAAGGACTCAGGGTGACCTTCGGGGTCAGGGTGACAAAGGTGGGTCAGAAACCCGGAGTATCATCCATGTGTGAGGGTCAAGTCAAGACAGACTTCTTTTAAAAGTTGACTCTTTAAAATAATTCAGCATTTGGTTGTTACATGAACTAAAATCTGTAGTTATATAAACTGCCTTTCAAATATGCACTGCATATAAAAATGTCTTTGCAGGCAAGTGTTGCAAAGAATCAACGAGCAAACAACCTGCTGGATGCCGTGACGTGAAAGCCAATCAGCGACTTCGGGGAAAGCCTCAGAAATGATCAATCAACCTCAATGCATCATGTTGATGTTGTTCTGCCCAATTTATTTTAACTGTGAATAACTCACAAGAAATCACTGAAGTTACCCAGAGTGAGGCCTCTGTGTGACTATTTAAACTGAGACTCACAGGAAACAGATGAACGGACGCTCGTCGGGGGATTTAATGAAGATAGAAATGATAGCATACATTTTGCAGGCAGAAACCGAGGGGCGAATTTTACTTCACTTTGTATCCGAACACTCGGTCGCTCCTGAAGTTGCTGATTAGACTGTAAACAATGCATCCATCCATCCATCTCCTTCCGCTGTGACTAAAAGGTCGGCCAACGTTTGAAGAGGCAAACATTTACGCTCCATGTTCAACTAATTTACATCCCAAATCTTTTGTTTTAAACTGCCAGGCTGTAAAAGAGTTAATTTCTGCTGGAAACAGTGAATGTGTGTGTATGTGACTTCCTGTGCTTCTGCAGCCAGCCTCTAGTGGACACTCGAGGAACTGCCGTTTTTGCACTTCCTCATTGGCTTCAGTTGCAGCTTGGTTGCCTCAGGTTTCAGAAGAGACGTTTAGTCAGGTCTGCAGGGTGAAAGTTTTGAGTTTATCTGACCCTCTCATCAACCCTCATCGTGTTCAGACTCCGTCGCTCTTCAGCTTCTCTCAATCAAAGTGACATCAGCCACTAAAGCTCGCTGCCTGAATAACACACTAATATGTCAATACACTGAACAACTACATGTTTAGATTTCTAGTGTGTGGAAGCAGACTTCCTTTCATGGGAGGATGAGGTTGAATGTTCACAATCACAGATTACTTCATCACAATTGGCTCCCTGTTTGGACCTCTTTTTCTTCAATGTCATCGTGAATGTCTTCTCAGTGTTTCATTCCTCCCTCTTCTGTATGTGATTTGCTCGGCTAATTTCCCTTCAGCTCGGGGCCGTTTTATCCCCCTTTCCCCAGCAGGTCCTGAGCTCATTCTGCTAACAGGTAACAACAGAGAGGGGAAACCAGGCAGGCCACATACACTGGCCTATAATCCGGCTCAGTGAAGCAGTGGATTTGGGTTCAGCTGTCAGCCCGCACAGAGGCAGGACACTTGGAGAAAAGAAATTATGCCACCACACTCGCAGCCTACAGACCCAGAATTATAACGAGCCCCCCAGCAGACCGGAGAGGAGGGAGAGGGAGCGAGTCTGCAGCCTGGGGGACACCGATGATGAGCAGATGAGCCAGGATCAATGTGGGAGTTTGACAAAAAGACGGGGGAAGATGGTCCCTCAGCTCTTTGATTCATCCTCATTATTATAAGACTGTTATTTACACACCTGCTGCCACAGGAGCGGAGGAGAGGAAACTCTCCGTCTCTGTCTGGCTCTCATGCGCAACCACGTGAACAAATAACAACACAGCAAGCAAACAGACATCTGTGCTAACTTCCCCAAACACTTCTTCTTGACAATAATCGAAAAAGTCTATTGCAGCTGCAGGCTTCAGGTCTATTTCCACACATCTAAAAATATCCTCTTTGTCCTGGTTCATGAGATTCATCGAGGTCCCTGATGAAGTCGACTCCTCACAAAAGAAGTTCAGTCAGAGATAGAGATAATACTTAGATTGAATACAGTGAAAGTGTGCTGATTCCACAGAATATATTATCCAAGATGACCAGTGATCCGAACCTCGGGGGCCGCTGTGATAGAATTAAAGAGGCAGCCTCCAGGTAGCGCTCAGGTTTAGCCAAATTGAAGATGGATGGAGGAGGCTCGCCTCCAAGGTGCCACTTAGATGAGAGGAGAGGGAAGGAGGAGGGGGGGTGGGGGGGGATGTCTCTCCTCCTGTCTGCCCAGAACCTGAGTCTGACCCCCCCCATCCCGAGCATCCAACCCCCCTCCATCTTCCTCTCGGACTAATGGAGAAGAGGGAGCCCCATATATATTCCTCGGCCCCCCACCGACACCCTACCTCAGCTGCATGATGGGCCGGTCCCACCCCCTGGAGGGGTTAGTGTGTGTGTGTGTGTGTGTGTGTGTGTGTGTGTGTGTGTGTGTGTGTGTGTGTGTGTGTGTGTGTCTGTGTGTGTGTGTGTGTGTGTGTGTGTGTGTCTGTGTGTGTGTGTCTCTGTGTGTGTGTGTGTGTGTGTGTGTGTGTGTGTGTGTGTGTGTGTGTGTGTCTGTGTGTGTGTGTGTGTCTGTGTGTGTGTGTGTGTGTCTCTGTGTGTGTGTGTGTGTGTGTGTGTGTGTGTGTGTGTGTGTCTGTGTGTGTGTGTCTCTGTGTGTGTGTGTGTGTGTGTGTGTGTGTGTGTGTGTGTGTGTCTGTGTGTGTGTGTGTGTGTGTGTCTGTGTGTGTGTGTGTGTGTGTCTGTGTGTGTGTGTGTGTGTGTGTGTGTGTGTGTGTCTGTGTGTGTGTGTGTGTGTGTGTCTGTGTGTGTGTGTGTGTGTGTGTGTGTGTGTCTGTGTGTCTGTGTGTGTGTGTGTGTGTGTGTGTGTGTGTGTGTGGTGTGTGTGTGTGTGTGTGTGTGTGTGGTGTGTGTGTGTGTGTGTGTGTGTGTGTGTGTGTGTGTGTCTGTGTGTGTGTGTGTCTGTGTGTGTGTGTGTGTGTGTGTGTGTGTGTGTCTGTGTGTGTGTGTGTGTGTGTGTGTGTGTGTGTGTGTCTGTGTGTGTGTTCTTGAGAGTTTGTGGGAAGTTTAGTTTCAGTGGAAAGCTTCTTCGTGCAGTGTTATTACATCGATACATCATTAATAGTAATTGGGTATAAAAAGTAATATTACATGAAGTATATTAACTCTGTGATGTCTCTGCCTCCTGTGTTAGGATTAAATATGATTTTTAAAGCATTGATCATTTAGGTTGGATTTATATTTCTGGATGAACCCTGAAGGAGCTGTTCTGAACATAATGTTTGCATGCACATAAATAATAGATTGCAGAGAAATAACTATTGAAACATTAATTTTATCTGAGCATGCAAAGGTCTCTTAAAGCTCCAATCAGTGAGATGTGTAGAGAGTGAAATGATAAAGTGAGCTTACTCTATGACCAGACATTAAGGAAACATGCTATGTTGAAGTGCTGGCTTCTCTGACAACAATGCAGCGGCCAGTATGTCCTCCTTCTAACTTTAGATTCTGGTCCTGAATGGTCTGGATTTGTTTGGACCAGAGAAGGTAGGCGGTTTTAAGGCACCCCCACACGGCCGTTTTGGACGCCCCTCGGTTTGCCAGATATGAGAGCAGTTATCAGGTCAAACCAACAGGTGTTGCAGCGATGGAAGCGGGCAAGAGAACTGGTTCAGATAGAAGTGATTGTACCCGACCTAAAAAGCCTCTGCATGTTTCTAATAAGCTCCACGAGCAGAAACGTGCTCAAACTAGGATCAATATTGGAGATGCTTTTGAAAAATGGAGAGAGGTTAGAACGCAGAAAGGTTTACAGACCGATGCAGAGCTGGATAAACACTGAAGCTTCAGTGTCCACCACATGGTGACCTGCGTGAGCATCCACTCCAGAGAGGAGGGGGGGGGGGGGGGAGACAGCTCTCTACAATGATTTGAATTTGGACTGCAGTACCCATTTTAAACACTAGGTGTCAGAGTTACATATTGCTCCTTTAAGAACTCATGGTTTTGTGTTTGTTATGTTCAGACTGCATTCAAAATAAGACAGAACAACTCCCATGATGTGAAACCTAAATATCTAGAGCTCCCCCTGCTGCCTGGCTGCAGTAATGGTCACAAACGCAGCTCCTGTGTTGCACTGGACTTTTGCAGTAGGAGAGGGACCGGCATACATCTACAAGTTACTCTCATTAAAATACAGCGTACTTATAAACCTACATGTTTTTTTAGGAAAAGGAAAATTACCATAAGTCGATGTTTTTGATTGAAAGTGAAATTAAAAACTCTGTGCTCTGAAATATCCGTGTGCATGTTACTATGCAGTAATGCCGAGTGGAAGATTATTTTATTTCCTGATTCTGCAGAAAATTCATTTGAAAATGTTCCTAATTACGGGTTAAAATGAGCTGTTTGTGCTGAAAGTTTGCACATTTGAAGACCAAATATTGTGTAAAAATGTTCTTTCTGGTTCAATTAAATTAAAAAATGAATCGAATTTGTCTAAGTATCCGTGTGTGTGCGCGTGCCAGAGTACGGAGCCAGACGTCTGAGATGTCTCTCTGACTGATTCTAATTTAAAGGACCCAAAATGCAGACGGAAAAAAACTTGGCTCTCACTCCTCGGGCCTCTAGCTTTCTTCTTCCTGTCGCCTTCTTCCTCGTCTGAATCCTTTTTTTCCTCCTCTCCAGCTCGTGAAGCTGCTGACAACACAGGTCAACTCCATTTTCCTGTCACCGCTCCACAACGTGTTCCTGGAAGACGTGTCAAAGACAGCGACTCGTTTAATTAAGCTAAGGTGTCTCACACTTCTTACGCAGAACATGAAATGAATGAAAGGATACGTGTGTATGTGTTTCCTCCACAGTCAACACTTTAAATGTTCACACAACTTTGACTGAAATTGGAAAACTCGCTCACAAAAATCCCTGCGTCTCCCCTCAAGGATCCCTGGAAAACCTTGAACCACGGTTTAAGAACTGCTGCAAAACAAGAACCTCAAACAGCACACAGGCACATCTCCCATGAGCCACAGCTGCAATGTTCAATAATTGTATAATTAACCACTTTCTGAAAGAGTCCTCTGAACGCCACGGACTGCTCTGCAAATATGCAAAAACATAAACAAAGCTACACACGCATTCGGCTCACACACACGAACATGCAATTAAACTTTGACAATAAAGAAGGACTGATGAAAAGCAGTAAGAAACTGCTGCAACACAAAGTCTCTCGCCGGAGCCTCGGAGTTCTTTCTGCTCTGCTCACCGACCAATGAGGCCTTTTTATAAAACTAATAATAATGTCCCTTCGTTTGCCACCTCCCCCGTCCCTCCTCTCCATCTTTTTTTAGTTCTTTACTCTCAAGTGTCACAAACCCCATTACAGTAATTAAGTCAGCGGACCCTCAAAGAGCTCTCCTTCAAACGGCCGGGGGAGGGAGGGAGGCATGGAGGGGGAGAGATATGGTTGGAAGCAGAAAGATGGATGGAGAGAGGCTTCAGAGGGAGGAGAAGGAGGGAAGGAGGGAGGAAGTGTTGGATGGGAGGGTGACGAAACAACAACAAGGTAGAAACAGTGAAGTGAAACACAGAAAGCCACTTTAAAGAGTACATGCAGCCTGTTCACCGTGGTCAATCAGCTCCACAGTCACTGTGAGATATCAGCACATTAACAATCAACAAATGAGTCCACTTCCAAGAGACGGGCAGCCTCAGTCCGCCTCAGTCCGCCTCAGTCCGCCTCGACTCTGCATGCATTCAACACAACGCAGTGCTCCATGTAGCATTAATAATCAATCAATCAATCAATCAATCAATCAATCAATCAATCAATCAATCAATCTTTATTTGTATAGCACCAATTCATAACAAGTGTTATCTCAAGACGCTTTACAAAAAGCAGGTAAAAGACCTTACTCTTTGTCTATATTACAAGGACCCAGCTTAATCCGTCATGAGCACTTTAGCAAAGCAGCAAAAGTTACATTGATAAGACAGAGCTTCCTTTTAAGAGGCAGAAACAGCCTTCACAGGCCTAGACTGCGCCGGGCTTGGAAAGGGATAGGGGGAGATGGGATAAGATGCAGAAAGAGGGATAGGGAACAAGGGGGGGGGGGGGTACATCTAGAGACTGTAGGTGCCACGAGCAGGCCTGATAACTGAAGGCTCTACCTCCCATAGTACATTTAGAGACTGTAGGTACCACGAGCAGGTCTGATAACTGAAGGCTCTACCTCCCATAGTACATTTAGAGACTGAAGGTACCACGAGCAGGTCTGATAACTGAAGGCTCTACCTCCCATAGTACATTTAGAGACTGTAGGTACCACGAGCAGGCCTGATAACTGAAGGCTCTACCACCCATAGTACATTTAGAGACTGTAGGTACCACGAGCAGGCCTGATAACTGAAGGCTCTACCTCCCATAGTACATTTAGAGACTGTAGGTACCACGAGCAGGCCTGATAACTGAAGGCTCTACCTCCCATAGTACATTTAGAGACTGTAGGTACCACGAGCAGGTCTGATAACTGAAGGCTCTACCTCCCATAGTACATTTAGAGACTGTAGGTACCACGAGCAGGCCTGATAACTGAAGGCTCTACCACCCATAGTACATTTAGAGACTGTAGGTACCACGAGCAGGCCTGATAACTGAAGGCTCTACCTCCCATAGTACATTTAGAGACTGTAGGTACCACGAGCAGGCCTGATAACTGAAGGCTCTACCTCCCATAGTACATTTAGAGACTGTAGGTACCACGAGCAGGCCTGATAACTGAAGGCTCTACCTCCCATAGTACATTTAGAGACTGTAGGTACCACGAGCAGGCCTGATAACTGAGGGCTCTACCTCCCATAGTACATTTAGAGACTGTAGGTACCACGAGCAGACCTGATAACTGAAGGCTCTACCTCCCATAGTACATTTAGAGACTGAAGGTACCACGAGCAGGCTTGATAACTGAAGGCTCTACCTCCCATAGTACATTTAGAGACTGTAGGTACCACGAGCAGGCCTGATAACTGAAGGCTCTACCTCCCATAGTACATTTAGAGACTGTAGGTACCACGAGCAGGCCTGATAACTGAAGGCTCTACCTCCCATAGTACATTTAGAGACTGTAGGTACCACGAGCAGGCCTGATAACTGAAGGCTCTACCTCCCATAGTACATTTAGAGACTGTAGGTACCACGAGCAGGCCTGATAACTGAAGGCTCTACCTCCCATAGTACATTTAGAGACCGTAGGTACCACGAGTAGGCCTGATAACTGAAGGCTCTACCTCCCATAGTACATTTAGAGACCGTAGGTACCACGAGCAGGCCTGATAACTGAAGGCTCTACCTCCCATAGTACGTTTAGAGACCGTAGGTACCACGAGCAGGCCTGATAACTGAAGGCTCTACCTCCCATAGTACATTTAGAGACCGTAGGTACCACGATTAGGCCTGATAACTGAAGGCTCTACCTCCCATAGTACATTTAGAGACTGTAGGCACCACGAGCAGGCCTGATAACTGAAGGCTCTACCTCCCATAGTACATTTAGAGACTGTAGGTACCACGAGCAGGCCTGATAACTGAAGGCTCTACCTCCCATAGTACATTTAGAGACTGTAGGTACCACGAGCAGGCCTGATAACTGAAGGCTCTACCTCCCATAGTACATTTAGAGACTGTAGGTACCTAGAGCAGGCCTGATAACTGAAGGCTCTACCTCCCATAGTACATTTAGAGACTGTAGGTACCACGAGCAGGCCTGATAACTGAAGGCTCTACCTCCCATAGTACATTTAGAGACTGTAGGTACCACGAGCAGGCCTGATAACTGAAGGCTCTACCTCCCATAGTACATTTAGAGACTGTAGGTACCACGAGCAGGCCTGATAACTGAAGGCTCTACCTCCCATAGTACATTTAGAGACCGTAGGTACCACGAGCAGGCCTGATAACTGAAGGCTCTACCTCCCATAGTACATTTAGAGACTGCAGGTACCACAAGCAGGCCTGATAACTGAAGGCTCTACCTCCCATAGTACATTTAGAGACCGTAGGTACCACGAGCAGGCCTGATAACTGAAGGCTCTACCTCCCATAGTACATTTAGAGACCGTAGGTACCACGAGCAGGCCTGATAACTTAAGGCTCTACCTCCCATAGTACATTTAGAGACTGTAGGTACCACGAGCAGGCCTGATAACTTAAGGCTCTACCTCCCATAGTACATTTAGAGACTGTAGGTACCACGAGCAGGCCTGATAACTGAAGGCTCTACCTCCCATAGTACATTTAGAGACTGTAGGTACCACGAGCAGGCCTGATAACTGAAGGCTCTACCTCCCATAGTACATTTAGAGACTGTAGGTACCACGAGCAGGCCTGATAACTGAAGGCTCTACCTCCCATAGTACATTTAGAGACTGTAGGTACCACGAGCAGGCCTGATAACTGAAGGCTCTACCTCCCATAGTACATTTAGAGACCGTAGGTACCACGAGCAGGTCTGATAACTGAAGGCTCTACCTCCCATAGTACATTTAGAGACTGTAGGTACCACGAGCAGGCCTGATAACTGAAGGCTCTACCTCCCATAGTACATTTAGAGACTGTAGGTACCACGAGCAGGCCTGATAACTGAAGGCTCTACCTCCCATAGTACATTTAGAGACTGTAGGTACCACGAGCAGGCCTGCATTCTGGGAGCGTTACGTTCTCGACGGGTAGTACGGCACTATTAACTCTCTAAGAAGAAGGCTCTGTTTTTCTTCCTCCTGTTTAAAATGTTGAAGTAATAAAGGCCACACATCACTGTCTTATTTGTTTACCAGAAATGACACCAAAGGTATCATAATGAATATGATAATGATATTTTAATGTTTCTGAAAAGCATCACATCTTCCAGTGAAGCCAGAAACCAAACAGGAAAGACGAGGGCAGCTAAAAGCAGTGCGGGGAAACAGCTGAGAGGGCAACAAACAGGAAGTGGAGAAAAATGACATCAGGGAGAACACTTCATCATCAGGACTTAGGAGGACTTAAGAAGGAAGACACGTTATCATATATACAACTGTATAAAGTGGAGATCATATTTAAGTTTGGTAGTTATAAAGTAACCTTGAACCTTGATCACAACACCTGACTGACGTTTGTGACCAATAAGATTCTGGACATGTGAAAACGTTGCTTCAATAAATACCACGCATCCTGCAAACTGACGGCGGTCTGTGACGAAGCCTTGCATTATATCAGCTGTAGTTTGAACGTTTTCATGATTGAAACCCACAGATTCTGAAACTACAGATTGTTAGCTTTCAAACAAGAGTGTGCAGTCCAAATAGTTTGAGAATAGCAGGAACGTTTGTCACCAAATGTCTGGATATGAATTGTTAGGCCGATTTGAAAGGATTCACCACAGATTAAAGGAAGCTTGTCTGATGTGCAGCGCTGGAATAACACGAGGCCTAAACAAAAACAACGCTGATGGATTATCGATGAGCTTCCTGTTTGAGTCAGTTGACACATTAAAGAGTTAAAGACTGGTCCTGTGATTGTGGGCGTTAATGGTTTACCCAAAACAAAGGACGCCTACCATCGAAGGGGGTCGCCCTGACTCCAACTGACTTTTGATAAGTCTAGTAACTCTTGCACAGCTCTTAGTCTTTATAGAACTGTTGACTTTTGTCCTGTCCTCTCCCAATCCGATGATTAGTCGTGAAATCCATTCCCATCCTGCAGGAATCCTGCTGGAATCTCATAACCCCCAGGACTCCCGAAAAAATGTCAGCCTCTAGGTGATGGATGGATGGATGAATTGGATTGAATCGACCAGGTCTACATCCTCACTGGAGGGATTGAAGTTATTTAAATTGATGCTACACCCGCACACATATTTGCTCATTTGTGCTCCAGCTGCTAAACGGAGTTTAAGGAATCTACTTTCCCGACTTCCTTTCAACTCTTTTAACCAGAGAGGCTAAACTCTGCCCAAGATGGTAGATGGGAAAGTGACACATTAAAAAGTTAACTTTGTCCAGATGGAAACATTCCTACTCTGATTTCATTGGGGAAAAGATGACAAGAACACTTGGCTTACATTCAATTCTGCTTTTATAATCATTCATGGTGCACTTACGTGCTTCAGAAAATAAAGAAAGGTCCAAGTTATGAATAGTACCCCTAGAAAGAGTTAATATACGAGATAATATTCCCTAAAGACTCATCAAATCATTATTGTGTTGCCAGCTCAAACTGGTTTTTCCAGTGTCGGTGTGATTTCTGTCGGCCTAAAGAACATAATGAAGACAACTCTTTAAAAAAGAGAGAACGGTTGGAGCTGAAGGGCAAAGTGGCAACGCTGCGATCGGAAAAAAGCACAGACTCAAGAGACAGCCTGCAACTTGAATTAGCTTGAACATGAGGTAGGGGTGGGAAAAGGACAGGTGTCAAAGCCCCATGATAAAAGGCCGCTGATAGAGGAGTTATAGACACGGAGGGGTGGGAGGTTGGGAGGAGGAGCGGGTTGGAGTTTCAGTGCCAGGAGTGCTTAGAGCTGTCCTTCCCCATTGATATTCTGAGCTCATAGGTCTCTAAACCCCCTCCTCCTTCCTCCTCCTTCTCTTACTTCTTTGGATGGTGATGTCATTGCTATATGGATCCCTTGGTCAGGTGCCATCGCAGCTTACATCTCTGTCACTGTCACCATCTGCGCACACACATTCACTTAGCCCCGCAGCGACCTACATCTTAATGCACATTTGCTGCAAAGGACGCAAATATATCTGTATGATTAGGTGGGCGGAGTCAGCAGAGGACAAGCTGTAGCGAAGTGGTCATCCTATTCTGCGGATAGTCCGAGGTGTACTGAAACTGGAAGAGCTCTGCAGCTTGTTTAGGTTGGCTAACCACACCACTTAAGGCTGTGGTGGAGGGGTGCGCTCCATTTTAATATATCAGAGTGGTCCGTCCACATGAGGGAGGGTGGAGCTATAAATCATTTCAAATCATTATGAATTCATGGCTGGGGGAAGAAGCTTGTGTGTGTTGCTTTTTCTTTTCTGGTTTATTGAATCAAAAAGGGTAAGCAGACCACCGTGAGAGGTACCAGTAAGCACAAGAATGAAATATGAATACTGGCACTCGCTCCAAGCCACGAGAAGAACTGCAGAAATAATCCCTAAAGTGACTGTGTGATGTTTCCTCGGCTTTATCTGCAGCCACATCCATTTAAACACACGTGTAAAAACCTTCTTTCTACTTGAACAAAGTAGAGACATAAATATTGTTTCATGCTAACATGAGATGTTAGCATGAAACACAACGATCCTCAAACAGTTAATAACCAATAACAGGTAAGTCTGCAGATTAATGTGAGGTCACCTTTGATATTGCTGCTAGTACCGAGTGATGATCCAAAAAGAGCTGAAAAATTAAGCAAATGAAGAAGTGCCAAAAAAAAGGGGCTGGCTCCAAACGTGAGTCAGTATTAAAACACCCAACAGCAGAAATAAACATGTCTGAAGCCTCGTACAGAAAAGATCTTCTCCATGACAACCGTACGAGGGTAAATCTGTTTTAGTTTATGAGGCCTCAAAGTTTTGCATAATTAGGGGCCAGAGAATCTACACGGATATAATTAGGGGCATTCTCAATTTGGGTGACATATTTCTAAGCACTTATTAAGAGGTATTGGTGTACAATCTCTGTTCCTGGCTTAGTTGAGTCAGTTTTTGTCATAATTGGATTTATTTATGGTGACCAGTGCTGACGGCGCTCAGTTCTGTCCACATGAAGAGGATAAGCTTGAAGGGAAATGTTTTCAGGTTTTATTCTGATGCCAGACTTGAGTTTCACCGTTTCAAACAAAGCTTCCTTGAATGGACCGAGACAGGACGACTCAAAGACAACAGCAACACTCACATCGTCATCATGGTAACGGTTCCAGAGCGTCTCCACACATGGATGTAGTGTGGAGCCGCTGACAGCCCCGGACTGATTGAACCCATGGTTACATAAATAATAGTCACGTCACAGTCATATTTACAGACTTTATTTACAGAGCTTTTATTTTGGAGGCACAGAGGTGGAATTGTTTTCCTGATCACTGGAAAGTTTGAGCGTCACATCTCTTATAAAAACTGTGGCGCAGTTACCGCCAACTCTCAGCAGACGCTTTTTTAATCACTCTAACTGTGCGTGGCTGTTAGCGCAGCTGTTTGTGAATTAGACACTTTTGTTAGCAACGATTATTGTTTGCATAGAAAGGAGACAGTTTTACCCTAAATTACTCCGTTAGGCACATTTTAAATATGCGCATCCAGCACCCGGTGCACAGAGATACCGTTTGCTCTGCAGCGCAATAAGGGGTGCATTGTTTATTTTTGCAAAGACCTTTGCTTCATATGTCCATTACAAAGTCAATGACATGCATACAGGATTCTAGCCATGGCTAATTTGCAACCCCCTGCAAGTGTTTTGTGAATTAGACCATGTCTTTTTGATTCATTTGCAGGTTTAGCGGCGCGGAAGAAGCGCAATCCTTTAGTAAATCAGGCCCTAAGTGTTTCGACTTTAACTTGGCACACAAACAGTTAAACTAACATCCAACAACAGGGTGGAGGTTTGGGCTTAGTAGATCTGACAGCTTGAGGAAAACTCCATCAGACTTGTTGCAGGCTAAATCGTCATCTCCAATATTCAGACGTGCGACTCTGTGTGTGAGTGTTGGTTAAAGAAACATGAGGGAGGGGAAAAATGCAGCGCTCTACTTCACTATTGGCTGTCGATCGATTAAGAAGGTCATCTGAAAGTCAATCTCTCTCGTTTTTTCTCTCACTGCCACCCAAGTGTGACCCACCCCCAAACCCTCCCCACCCTCCTCCCCTTCCCCTCTGTCCGGAATTACAACGCCAGGCAATTAAAGTCAACCTGCCAGCCACTCGCTGTTCCGGGCTCGTAATTTTTAACTCACTGTAATTAAAAGTGTTACAGCAACAGCAGCAGGACGGGATGTAAGGATGGGTAGGTGTGGGTGACGGAGTATTAGGTGATTGATTGATGGAAAGGCCGGAGGTGGGATTGGGTAGAGGGTAACGGAAAGGGGGGAGGGCAAAAGTCAGAACCTTGAGTTTGATTGGAAAGAGGAATGTGGAGGTATAAAGATGGGGGCGAAGGGAGTGTGTGTGTGTTGTGTGTGTGTCGTGTGTGTGTCGTGTGTGTATGTGTGAAGTGGTTGTCGAACATGACACCAGGATCCTCAGGGAATTACTAATGAGATGACCAGGGTGAACTAATTGTGTCTGTTGTGTTCCCTCGTACAATCAATCAATTACCACAGATAGTGCACTGCAGGGCGACAGGAGCACGTGTGTGTTTGTGTGTGTGTGTGTGTGTGTGAGCGTGTGTGTGTGTTTGGTGGCTTTTCCTCAAAGGACATCAATTCCCACATGCCCCGTGGTAGACAGTGTGAGTATGCATGTGTGCTAATTTACTTCAGGTCATTAATTTAATGTCATGTTTCCCAACCAGTGGCCCATCTACACCATGACGTGCTGCATCCACATGTTGGGGGGTTAGGAGGTTAGGGGGTGAGGGGTTGGGGGGGGGTGAGGGGTCACTAATCAGGATATTGACAGACGGTGAAACAGATGAACTATTTAATGTTTCATGTTTTGACTGGGAAAGTGTGAAAACTAGCAAAGGAGCAGAGAAGTGGTCACAGTGAATGTTTGTGAAAGGATGTTGAATGTTTACACTAAAATATGTAAATGAATTCAAAATGGACTAAACCTTTGTTAAATATGTTTCTGTTGAGTCATGGATTATATTGTTAAATGACGGCTATCGTGGGGCGCTGGTGACCTAGCCCCCATGTACAGAGGCTGTTGTCCCCCAAGTGGGCGACCTGGGTTCAAGTCCGACCTGTGGCTCCCCCTGCACCTCATTCTCCACTCTCACTCTCTCCCCAGTGTCCTGCTCTATCCACCGTCCTGTCCAATAAAGGTGTAAAAAAGAGACGGCGATTAGCGGATGACTTGTTGAAACGTTATCGGCCCTGCTGCACATCAGCCGATCATGTGGCAAGAGCCGATGTTTATTTGTTGTGCAAAATCATTTAATGCTGAGATCAAGTTCACCTAACTACTGATTCAGGGTTCAGAGGTCACCTGTTGGACAAACTCTGACCTGTTTCATGTCAAACACTCAGCACATGGAGAAACTAAAGATGCAGATTTTATATTCGTATATGAATCAAAGAAAGCATGTGGGGCTCTACAGCCTGAACATCTCCTCGTAATCTCCATGCAGGTTCAGGTTGCAATCTGGCAGTATCCCACACACACGCACGCACGCACGCACGCACGCGCACGCACACGCACACGCACACGCACACACACACACACACACACACACACGAAGAACATCATGAGGGAGGCGTTGACGGTCCCAGCCTCCTCCTCTCTGACTTGCTCTGCCAGATTTTTTATTATCAGGCCCAATAAAGGAGCGTGAAATGAAAACATAATTGACTTTTAATTTGTCTGTGGAACTCCAGCCACCCGCTGACAAAAGCCCCACCAGATCGCTGCTCACAGTCTCATTAAGGAAGTAAGAGCTCTGGCACGAAAGGAATTTCTCTCCCAGAAAAACCTGTGTGAGAGTATGTGTGGATTAGATTCACTCATGTGTATTTATTTACTCTTCTCGATTTCCTCCCGCGCTCGCTTAGTTTGCTCAGAAGAATACACAGTGAGCACAGCTGCAGGACGAGGTGTGCTTACAGCCTATAAACAAGTGTTCAAGCAGGAAAAGCTCAAGTACCCTTAAGTAGCTCCTTATCAGCGCACTGAGCATGTGTGCGTGTGTGCACATGTTCCTCTGTGGCTCGTGGTTGTGTAGGCCGAGGGCTTTTAAAGATCCCGTTGGGACCCGTAGAAGAACCAGAGCGAGGGCTTAACCTGCTCTGCCCTGCTTCCCTCGACACCTCCTCCAATCTGCACCAAGGTCACACATCTGCAGCTCAGTGAAACAGGTGGTTAGTTACTCAAAGTGGTTTATCATAAGTTTAAGTACAGGAGAGGTAGTACACGTGTAAAAAGACAATTTAAAGGTCCAATCAGTGAAATGATAAAGTGAGCTTACCCTATGATCAGACATTAAGGAAACATGCTATGTTGAAGTGCTGGCTTCTCTGACAACAATGCAGCAGCCAGTATGTCCTCCTTCTAACTTTAGATTCTGGTCCTGAATGGTCTGGATTTGTTTGGACCAGAGAAGGTAGGCGGTTTTAAGGCACCCCCACACGGCCGTTTTGGACGCCCCTCGGTTTGCCAGATATGAGAGCAGTTATCAGGTCAAACCAACAGGTGTTGCAGCGATGGAAGCGGGCAAGAGAACTGGTTCAGATAGAAGTGATTGTACCCGACCTAAAAAGCCTCTGCATGTTTCTAATAAGCTCCACGAGCAGAAACGTGCTCAAACTAGGATCAATATTGGAGATGCTTTTGAAAAATGGAGAGAGGTTAGAACGCAGAAAGGTTTACAGACCGATGCAGAGCTGGATAAACACTGAAGCTTCAGTGTCCACCACATGGTGACCTGCGTGAGCATCCACTCTAGAGAGGGGGGGGGGGGGGGGGGGAGACCGCCCTCTACAATGTTTTCAATCTGGACTTTTTGAGTACAGGTCAGAACAAAGTCAGAACTAACTCTATCTCACACAAACACACATCATGCTGTACCCTTGTTGTTGTAAATCACGACTTCCTCGTGTGATTTTTTCGTTTCCCCCGACCGTAGCAGAAGGTGAACTGGGATTGAGGGAGTGAAGCTGGTCAAACAACAAACAGTAAATATGAGATACTGCGCTTGTAAAAACCCGATGGACACTTTATCTCATAAAACAGATCGCCTCCCCTCAAAAAAAGAAGAAAAAACATGGCTGCAAAAAATAACTGGTCTTACACAGGCACAAGCGAGCGTGGACTTTGGAGTGTCCATGGCAACCTTTCTGGCTTTTGCAGCCACGTTTGCTGAATGGGTTTCCTCCTGCCTGTGGCGTGTTAGGCAGCCAGTCGACAGCAGTACACGGTGTAATGAACAGACCGTATGAAACAAAGCCAGGGGCGACGCCACTCCAATGATAAGAGCACGAGAGGAGAAACGCTGAGTGTGTTCAACAGACACAACTATTTAAAGCACAAATAAGCCTGCAGCTCAGCGGTGAGAAAGAAGAGCACATTATGGCGACTGGCTTTGTTCAGGACGACTGTGATCCTGAGGGTGAAAGGGAAGAGGAGAAAGACCTGCTCTTACATCATGTTTTAATGTCTGATTCCCTCATCTCTGTGTTCAAACTATACTCATTACATATGCACATCAGAGTTTTATGGTTCTTTAAGGTTATATTCCCGCATGCATTTCAGAAAGGCGAACAGTTTGGACGGAAGGTCGGATCACTTTGTACGACTGAATCGTAGCTCACGATTTATGTGCTCACACTGTACGAGTGAAATCAGGACGGAGCATTGATAAACTCCCACAGACGGAGGATGATCTCAGTTTTCTCATATGCACGATTCAACTGGGCTAAACTCACAGGATAAAAACGTAAACGTGCTCTCTCTCTAGCTAGTTAGCTTGTGTTTATTTGTGATGCAGATTGTGTGAGACAAAACAAAATAATCTGGACAGGTGATCGGCTCAGAGCGACCGTGAGTTAGGAACACCCCAAGATCGTCAGGAAGGAATCGGACCTCAAATCGGCTCGATGGTCATGCAGTCTAAGCCAGGCTTTACGCACACACACACACCGACACAGCCAGCTGTCTGATCATGACAGTGTGCTGTCCTTGTACACATCATCATCATCATTATTACATCTGTGTAACACAAACAGTCCCGTTCACTCTCCTCCTGCCCTCTTATTGACACAGTATTACATTCACTAACACATTAACATCTCCTCCAGGGGGATTTCCTGCATGTAATAGCCTCCATATCACACTACACACACGCACGCACACACACGCTCTCGCACACACACACACACACACACACACACACACACACACGCGCATGCACACACACACACACACGCACACTCAAGCGTGGCGAGTAACACCATCATGAAACACAAAGAAAAAACAATCCTACGCTCCCTAATCTGTTTAATCTGCACCTCCTCCAATCTCTCTTTCTCATCATGCTCCTCTACCTTTCCTCCTGCAATCTCTCCATCGCTCTATAACTAATCTCTTCCTCCTCACGCCTTCCCTCTGTTTTACAACTCTCTCTCCTCACCCCCTCCCTCCCTCCACACAGTGAGGGGAGTCAGTTCAGGGCTATAACCCCCTCCTCCCCCCGCCTCCTCCTCCACTCAATCCATCTTTTCTGAAAAACATAAATACCAGTTTCCTCTTACATCAGTCTGATGAAGGCAGCAGCTGAGGCGAGATTACATTACTGCTGAGAACAATACTCTGTGTGTGTGTGTGTGTGTGTGTGTGTGTGTGTGTGTGTGTGTGTGTGTGTGTGTGTGTGTGCGTGTGTGGGTGTGTTGGTGTGTGTGTGTGTGGGCGTGCGTGTGTGGGCGTGCGTGTGTGGGTGTGTTGGTGTGTGTGTGTGTGTGTGTGTCAATCAATCAATCCATCAAATTTTATCTGAGAGAGAGAGAGAGAGAGAGAGAGAGCGTGTGTGTGTGTGTGTGTGTGTGTGTGTGTGTGTGTGAGAGAGAGAGAGAGAGAGAGCGTGTGTGTGTGTGTGTGTGTGTGTGTGTGTGTGTGAGAGAGAGAGAGAGAGAGAGCGTGTGTGTGTGTGTGTGTGTGTGTGTGAGAGAGAGAGAGAGAGAGAGCGTGTGTGTGTGTTGGGCAAAGAAACAAAAGCTGTAATAAGAATGGTTTTTCTGCACATAAGAAAAGAGAGACTTGGTTGCACTTATGTGCACATGCATGCCTCTGTGCGTGTGTGTGTATGTTCTTATAAATCAGTTTGATTGCAGCTATAATTAAATTGTATGTGCTCCCAGAGATCATTTCTCCCTCGCTCTGCCACTCATGCTTTCTCTCTCTCTCTCTCTCTCTCTCTCTCTCTCTCTCTCTCTCTCTCTCCCCACAGCTCCTCTGGGTGGTGTGGGGTTTCTAAGGCGCCTTAGGGTTCTGCCCGAGCACAGGGTACAATCACTTCTATCTGAACCAGTTCTCTTGCCCGCTTCATCGCTGCAACACCTGTTGGTTTGACCTGATAACTGCTCTCATATCTGGCAACCGAGGGGCGTCCAAAACGGCCGTGTGGGGGTGCCTTAAAACCGCCTACCTTCTCTGGTCCCAAACAAATCCAGACCATTCAGGACCAGAATCTAAGTTAGAAGGAGGACATACTGGCTGCTGCCTTGTTGTCAGAGAAGCCAGCACTTCAACATAGCATGTTTCCTTAATGTATGATCATAGAGTAAGCTCACTTTATCATCTCACTCTCTACACAGCTCACTGATTGGACCTTCAAGTCTTCATAAAGTTGACTTTTATTCATATCAGTTTGGATGCTTTGATTACAGTTAGGATACAATCTTCATCGCTCCTCTCACGGTGACGGAGGAGAGGGAGCAGATGGGCCTCCACCCAAAGCTCCGCCGTCATTTCTCCGTTAAAGAGGAAAGGATTGGCTGCGTGATCACATTTGGCGCCTGAAGTTGGCATTTGTGAGAGTGACACTGTGATGTGAGTTTTATTATTCCCCGTAATGAGCTGACACTTATTGCATTGTTGTTCCTTAATTATGTTGGATTGGAATTGCCTTTTCGATAATGAGGAGCCACCTTCAAACTCGCATTCAATTTCCTCGCTTCTCTAATTCCCCGTCACCTGCTGTAACACCTCCGCCTGCCAGCACGACAGAGTGAGACTTCAACGCCGTGGATTTACTAAGAAATGCATGCAGGTCCAACTTTCACATACAGGCTTATACCTGTTTCTGCATGAAGCAGAAATTGTGATTATTGAAGAGAAACAAACGAGCTTAATAATGAGGTGAGATTCTCGGCCCGAATCCACCGCCCCTCACAACCAATTCCACAAGTACAGTACAGCGTGATTCTGATGGAAAAACTGCCGATCAGCTGATCAGGTCATCAAGGTTCCCAAACTCTGTCATGCCAAGGACCCCCATGTAGCATCCTCATCTGGATCAGACCCCTCTCCTGCTATATGTCAGGTTAAGGTTAGATGTCTTTAAAGACTGGCGAGGATCTTTTTGTCTCATCATGACCTTCGTACTCGCTCTCGTAAAGCCGTACTTCATGTTTCCTGACTCATACCTGTGACGAGTCTTAGAGACCCGGGTGGTTTTCCCGAGTTCTGGTTCTGGCTCTCTTGTCGAGGCTGGTTGCTAGTTGTTATTGGTACAGCAACTCTCTGATTAGTCAGAGTCACTCTTTGAAGCTGCTCGATTTTGATTGGCTCGAGTGGTGCGTGTTATTTTTTAAACTGTAAGATTTTGCATAGAACAAGAACACGTAGATTCAGACATGAAGTGATTAATAGTTTCCATGTCACCCCTAGGACCCCTTGAAAAACCCTGATCTAGGGCAGGATGAAGCAGCCTGAGCTTCCTGTCAGCTTATTTAAACCAACGCTAAAGGCATTAGAGAGCAGAGCAGCTGTCCAATCACACGTACACAACGACTTTATCATCTCACAGCTGTGACTGGCATAGTGCACAGAAACCCCTGTAAGGACTGCTGGTGCTCGCGATGCATTTTGGGTAGCGTAGTTTGAAGGTTTTACAGAAGAAGAAGGATTTCAGTTCGTCCTATTCATGGAGTCAAAAAGAGTTCTGTGTGTTTGCAACAACGACGTTCGGTCCTTCCATGTCTAAAGGTTGTTTTTAAATCAGTCTTTCAGGAGAGAGGCACGTCTCTTTCACAAAGCGAGCGGCTGTACAGATGTTGATAACTGTAAGCACTCAGAAAAGCTCTCAGGGTTCAAAGCTGTGACGCAGACGCAAAAATGAAGTAGTTGTTTGAAGGACGTAAATAGAGGGCATGAAAAGGAAGTTCTAATCTTCTTTCAAACCTCCACAAACACCTTCTCCCATCATGTTTGTCAGATTCTGAAAGAGTCAGAGTGTGGATGGCAGCTCCCCTCTCATTTGGTTGTCAGGTAGACGTGCAGGAAGTTCAGTCCGTGTTCAAAGGAGCTGACGAGTTAGTTTGGAGCAACGTGAAGTTTCACATGAAGAAGAACCGAGTCTTCAAAACGTCTTCGAGCGAGAGATTTAAACGGCCGAGCCTCAGCGTGAAGACGACAGAAATGAAGATAAGAAAGATTTCATTCTAACGTGGCGTAGGCAGACATTGATCACTGGATCGGCCTCAGAAAATAAAGGTAGGCACAGTTTTTAAAGGTGCTCTCACAGGCAGCCCCACTTTGCTAAATGTGGCTCTGTGCTGAGCTCATGGTGGGTCTCTGGAGATGAACAAAGAGACGTCATATCCACCTCATGACATCACACATTGACCTTTGTTACCGTTCCTTTGAGCTGTTTGACCTCACTTTGGGATCCACTTCCTGTTTCTGTGCTTAACTTCAAGTCCTAACCTTCCATCTGCAGGAAGCTCCTAACTTTATTTCAAAATAAAAGCTTCATGAATGAGTAAAACTGTTAACGTCAGAGATCGTCATCAAAAGGGCGGCAAGAAATGTGACTAACAAGCTGACGACGTTTTGTTCTCTGAGTTTGAAGCTTTGAATCTTTTTCAGCGGCAACAGAAAGAAAGATTTAAATATTAAAGATTTAAACTTTAAGAGGTGTCATCTTCTCATCACACGTCTAGCTCACGTCACTTCCTCTTACTGTCAGTGTTTCATTCATCGAGATTCATTCAGTCCTTCTTGTCTCTGTCTTACCTGGCTGCTGACATCTCCTTCCTGCTCTGGCAAAAGTTTGGGGTGTGGGCGGAGCCTGCAGTTTGAAGCCATGGACCGTACCAAGTGATAAGAAAGAGGGGGGGGGTTGCAACCTTGGATTGATCAGCTGGCTTTCACCTCAGTTCTTCTTCTGACCGATCGGTGAGTCTCTGCTTTTGTCGGCTTTAACTTTCAGCAGCGTAACGTACGTTGACCTCTTTTTTCAGGGACGGCTGCTGTAGAGAGACAGGAAGTGTTGGGGGAGAGAGAGGGCGATGACATGCAGCAACGGGCCGAGGTCTGACCCAATCCCAGGGCTGCTGCGATGCGGACCACATCCTCTGCAACACGACCTCCAGGCTATCCACTGCCACATGTCGACCTCTTTTTAAAGGCCATTTTTCTCGGCTAATTCAGATGCACAGGCTGTTTTCAAAACCTCCTACTGCATACTACTATCCAACGTAGTATGTACTGCATACTGCGTCCGATAGTAGTATTACCAGTCGGTGGTTACTCTGCAGTACACCAGGCCCGGCTAAGCTGGATTCTTGTCTTGGAAAGAGGAAGTAAACAACAGCCCAGCTGACGTCAAACGCCGCTACAGCGTAGCGTCCACTTACAGTCTGAACAAAGCTGACGAGAGATTCATTTAGATTTTCATGATTCAGAGAATCAACAAAGATAACTGCTGGTATCTTTATGTGGTTTGGTCTGATTGGGATTATTTCCTCTGTTACGATGGACGCTGCTGTCCGTCATTACGACCTCTGACCTGGCGCTTTGCATTGTGGGAAACAGAACGTGAAAGAGACTGGTCTGATGCAGACTGTAGATTTTTATAGATTTTTCTGAATAAGTACGACATCCGGGTACTTTTAACAATCTGAGGATCTCACATTAGTTCACATACTTCATGTTGGACCAATCAGGACGTATTCGACAGTGGGCGGTTTAGAAAACAGACCTTGAGTCAGATTTAGGAAGTAAAATGCTCATTTTGGACTTTTAATCTGCAGTCTAGCACCTCGCCAGCCTCGACCACGATCGCCCAACACGCTCAGACCTCAGTGGAGATGACAGTAGAACTAAGAATCCCTCGAGGGGATCGATGTTTTTGTCAACAAATTGTAGTTTAGGTTTTAGAGTTGGTTCTGATTTGATAAAAAAAGAGCTCATTAATGTCGTGTTGCGTCATTCTTGCCTCATCCTGAGCTCCTCGCCGTCTGTCATTGTCTCTTATTGATCAGTTCAGGCGAAATGTGCAGCAACCAGACTGTCAGAGCGAGTGATCAGAATCTCCCTCATGGAGTTTAATTAATCCCAAAACAAGAGTAATTAATAACCCCGCCCCCTGCGGCTCTGCAGTGATTTTAAGATCCTCGTGTCAATAATTCAGAGAAGGTGTTGTTTGGATGTTCTCGATGACGAGGTGATTGTTAGATAAAGATTGAGAGTAGAAGTTGTTAAAAGAGGATTTTCTGTTATTTCGAAGGCGAAACAGATTTCACTGAAGTCCAGCGCTCTGCTGCAGCATACAAACATATCCAGACACGGCTCAGTGTGAGCTCGCACAGCCGGGGAGAAACGCCACAGGCATCTCACACACACAGACATCTGCACGGCCACACATACACACGTGCAAAGAACACACATTCATCCATAAACTCAGATGTCAACCCGTCCACTCACACACTCAGGTACAAACGCCACTGGCGAAAATCCAAACAAGATTAGGCCCCCCTGTTGACGACACCTGTCAATACAGCTTTCGCCTTAAGGATGCAGTTGATGTTTCATGGTGATTCATTACACACACACACACACACACACACACACACACACACACACACACACACACACACACACACACTCAGTGGGTTCTCAGACTGGAGACGTTTCTCGGCGTCTGTAATGAAGCAGCTGAACTTTGGATGCAGACACATGTGAGCAGGAAACACCTTCACCGGCTCTATCTTTGGTCTCAGGCTGCAAAAGGTGGCTTATATAAGTCGTTCGTTAAGTATTCAAGAATCAATATGAGCAGACCCAAACCGTGCAAATTAGAATCCTCAAATATCCCTGTGAGGTGAAGTGAAACTTTGAAGAAGAAGAGGCAACTTAAACTCATCTTTAAGGTGATTACCATGGTAACAGAAGTGATCAGCTGCTAACTATCAAACTAGCCAGACAAATACAAACCTGTTTGACACTTATTTAATTGACCTGTATTTACCCTATCCCCCGGTTAAATGTAAGTTTTGGTTAGCAGTAGGGGACGTCAGTATCTGGACCCCGGCAGCTGCTCCCTTCTGCACATCTCTACTTGTAGTTATTTTATTTTTAGATTTTTATTTTTGGGCTTTTTGTGCCTTTATTGGAGAGATAGGAAAGTGGATAGAGATGGAAATCAGAGAAAGGAGCCACAGGTTGGATTCGAACCTGGGCCGCCCACGTTGAGGACTATAGCCTCCATATATGTGATGCGCGCACTAACAACTGCGCCACC
>CM036545.1:640000-645000 GCA_020745685.1 Tautogolabrus adspersus
CTTTTAAACAGCGATGTTGTTGTCAGAGACTTAAAACACAGCGAGCTCCCCTCCTCGCTCTCTATCCATTATACCTGAAGTAACAGTCTAACCTGAGTGCTATTTTTGCTCGGCTTGTGACGATGATGTCATACTCTGGCCGCGGCCACAGAACGATAACTCTGCCAAGACTGTAAAGATGTCTGGGAAGGACACATCTGTGCATCTTCTGCCAGAGGACACTTCCAGAAGCTTCCTTTACTTCCTTCTCGTCTTGGAGAGCTCGCAGCTCAGTGACACCAACATTCATTTCCAGATTGCGGGGAAGGAGGAGCGGACGCTGCAGGTTTTGGATCCACACCAAATAAATGTCACGATATACTGGAAGCCAAGTCTGACTGTGTAGAAGGCGACTAAAGAAAATATTCTTTTCAATTTCTGGGATTCACTAAAAGGATATGAACGTATTTATTACCTGGATCTTCCTACAAAGCACATATAGTGTCTCATACTGCACATCCTCGTAATCCACTCCCCTCTTACTGTGTTTTATGTTTTTGATCTCCACATTTTATAATGGCTTTCTATTATATTCTCTTTTCTGTGTTTGTGGCTGCAGGTCAGTTTTCCCTCAAGGACAATAAAATCCTGAACCATGAAAACTTTTTTTTCTGTTTTATTAGAGCGGCGAGGCAACAACTCCAAACACAATGTTATAAAACTCACAGTGAGTCCATGTCCTCTTAGAGAAGGAGCTCCAATGTGTCTCCATCTGCGACGATGATCTGCTGAAACTATCACCAACGTGCAAAGATACGATAACATCATTTCAATCAGGAGAGACAAGTGATTTTAAGAAATTATTTATTACAATGAATAATATGAAAATGTGACTTGACAGAAAGTCTTTGGCGCTTGGACTCTATGGGGGGGTTGATGTGTTTGGAGAATGAAATTCTGAGCATCATTAGAATAAATCCCCCATGGAGTCCAGACCCTGGTGGTGGGGAAGCTGATGACTTGATGAGACTGGATGGGTGAAGAATTGATGGATGATGAATCTGCTGATGAAGATGGCGGTGATGGGGAGGTGGAGGGGCGCACGAAACATCAGCATGAGAGAACTAAGGCAGAGAAAGAATCATATTTAAAAGGGGAGCAGAACGATGATAGGCTGAAAATGAGGGAGGAACGCCGTGCCATTGGTTAGATGAGTACCGCTGACGAGACAGCTGATTACCCAATGACAGCCCAAAACTGACAGCTCGAGGATGACAGCGGAAACGTGAGTGTGCGTGCAAAAGAAGAAAGGGTGAATGAGAAAGACCTGATCGTGAATCACTTATAGTCTTCCTGACTGAACTTGCGCTAGAGCTTCATATTATATGTTATCAATAACGTCATGCTGCAGGCGTCCACTGAGTTTTTATTTGAAGTTATAATCGGATTCTCTCATTTAAAACTCAGAATCTCCTCTTTGGAGTGATGTAAGACAGATCCAGAACATCTCAGGACCAAAGTGTCTTTCAATCTTCTTTAAGGTCAGAAGTTCATAAGTGAAAGAAAAGTGAATACACTTTGAGTTCTCTTCAGCCAACCTCGGGTCTCATTCCTGAGTCACTCTGACCTGCTCCCGCCTGCAGACGGTCCACAGAACTTCCCTCTGTAAGGTTGGTTGTGCCACTCTCGTGCCCCTGGACGTTGACCTTCTGAAAGTATTCACATTTCAGAGGTCCAGATGTCGAACTTCACAAGAGGAACAACTCCTGTTCATAGAGAACACCGGCGAGTTATATCAGACGTACTGGTGACAAAAGTCTTCCTCCAGCTGAAACTTTCACTCTGTGGTGATGAACAGAGAGACCAAGAATGAATCAACCCTTAGATTTAATATGGAGCTGAATCCCAGCTTAAAATAATGTTGACCACCTCTGACTGTTGGTTTGGTGTTTGAAATGTTCGGTCAAATGCTTGTCAACAGGCAAGGCCGGCCACTGCTTGGGCCCCCAGACCAGTAGGGGCCCCTGAGGGCTCACAAACTTTAAACCACAGGAGTGACTCAAATTGGCTAAGCATTGCACCCATTATTGCTGTGAAAACCAAAGTTTGTTAATGAAAGCTAGCTCTAAATGTTGTGCTGCAGTGCATTGTAAAACTGTTGTTCAGTTCTCCATGTATACAGCATCTGTCCCTCCAGTAATAATAATAATAATGAAAGACTGTAAATCATGTTCCTGTAATAGTCTGTATTATGTTGTGTTCTTTCCTTTATTACACGTCTTTACTTCACACTCGTCATCGGCACACTGAGCACACCATGCGGGATTGTTTGTCCAGACATGAAGAGAAAAAATAGAGGAGGTAACTGGAGCCAAGCGAGCTGCTAATGATCCGTAATGAACAGGAAGTTGAAGAAATGTTTGAAGGTCTGAGAGAGAACGAGGGCTAATTATGGATTTGGAAAGAATGGCTGCTCAGCACAGGTCCCTGATAAATTAAATATTCTAAACACTCACACTATCTCAGATACAAAGCCTTACTTGGCCACGCCCCTCTGTAATGGTCACCCTGTTTTCCATTAGCCTTGATTGGAAGTGTTGATTGATTCTATCCGCTTGTTGTCAGATCAGAGCGGGCGGGCGGTTGGCGAGGCGAGGTGGCCACTCTACTTTATTGGGACAGACTGAGGAGTGAAAACAGCTGATCCAGCACATGTTTGTAGAGCAGGTGAAGACTTTGTGGCAAACTCTCAAACCTTTAAATCTGTCTTCTCATCTTCTCGTTCTGCCTTGAGTCTCGGACTCTCCATCAGAACCGAGCATCGTTGGTTTTTTTGTTTTCAGTTACACTTGTGCTGTCCCTGCTCCCAAACCTCGGCTGTGCAAAGGTTGTTTTCATTTGTCTCGTCACGCGCTGCGTTATGATGACAATGGGACCTACAGTAAAATCCAGATTATATATATATATATATAAGACGTGGTCTATTTTTGGAGGTAATAAGGTTTAAACCGTCTTTCTGCGTGATGATTGCCTTAAGCAAAGTCTACAATGTGCAGTTTGTGTGCAGCTGTGTCGCTCTTTTAGTTCCGTCTGTTTTCTCTTTGTGGAGTTAGCTCTCCTAGCTACAGTACGCTAGTTGAGCTATCGGCCTACGGGGAAAGTTGTGAAGTATCGACCCTCGTCCCTCGAGTCGTGCTGACCACCTCCGCTGGTCACTTGTTGACTTAAATTGAGGAGTCTTTAAATCAGTCCAGCAACAGTAAACCACCGCTTGAATGAAATGCACCATGATGACCTCATGATGGAGAGAAGATGGTACGAAGGGACGCTGCTAGCCTGGTCTGTGTCACTCTATCCCAGCACAGTTTGCAATACACAATGAAAGAGGTCGAATTTGAATTGCGTCAGGTCGCTGTGTGATGGTGGCGGCTGCTCATAACGGTGCGTGTGTCAGCATTTAATACTGGTATACTGATCGCACAGGTGAATGGGACGCATCCAACCTGCAGATGAAAACACAGGTATTAAAGTGCGTCTGATACTGTAGTACTTTTAAAGCCGCAGCCATTTTTAAATTTAAAGACACATCTCTGCTTCTGATGATCAGTTTGAAGAATCTCAAACTTTATAAAAGTGTTCTTCTAAATCACTGCAGGATCTCTATGAGGTTATCAATGTTTCCTGCTGGCCTGTTGTAACGCATTACTTTGGACAAGTCTTCATGTCGTGTTCTTCACCTCATGAAGCTCTCTGTCATGGCGCGTTCCTCTAACCAGCGTCTTTGATTTCCTGTCCTGGATGTCAAACTGACAAAGTGAATTAGAGTAACGACAGAACAACAGAATCAAAGAAGGAACGGCTGAGCTGCGCAGTTATCCGTCTCTGGACCTTTCCTTTAAGCCTGCATGTTTTTCCTCTCTCAACATGTCAGCGGGCGCTCAAAGGACCGATGATCAATACAAACGGCTTAATGATGACTTGGCCACAGGCAGGGTCGTCGAGGGAACCAAATAAACATTTTACTGCTGCCTCCGTCCAACCCAGCTCGCAGCTCAGATTTCATGTCAGTTCTCCGGCTGCTTCGCCAAAAAGACGCCATGTTTCAGGCAATTAACGTCAGCAAAAACACCAGTCTTTTTCAGATTGACATTCTCAAACAGTTCAAGGAAACCTCGCCGTCATTAAGTCTCCGTACTTTCTGTTGATTCCGCAGCGGCGTTGTTTTGTGTCCCATCCTGCAATTTTCAGTTATAGATATAATTTGTGATACGGTGTTGCAGAAGCACGATGCGTAAAGAAACGACACTCACAAACATTCACAGGATCCGCGTGTGCTGTGTTGTGGCCTCCTCCATATTCTCACAAGCTGATGGCGCCCTCTCTAGTCAATACTAGTGTCTCCCATTTCATGCACCGCAGTCCGTCCCAGGCGGTGCCAGAAGCACCACTCTGCTCTGCCCCAAATACACGCCTAGTCTATTTCTGATGGAGCACGCAGCAAGCATGCATCAAGCTGAACAGAGCACATCGATCCGGACAGGAAGTCAAACAAAGAAATGCACAGAGCATCTGGTCAATTTCAAAATAAAGCACCATGTACAGACTCCGGATTGTTTATCCTGTCACTTTATCAATATTATGTCAAATCAGGCACTAAATCAGGGCGCCGCTGGCCTGGTGGTTAGTTCGTTGTCCTCGAAGCAGGCGCCCCGTGTTCAACTCTGACCTGGGGCTTCTTCTCCGTATGTCATTCTCCACTGTCTCTCTCTCTCTCCCTGATTTCTGGCTATAAACTGTCCTGTCTCTACAATAAAGGCACCAAATAAACAGTGAATCAAACCTCTGAAAGGCAAAGTGACCTGTTGTTTGCACGTTGTTCTCTTTATTCCTGCGTTGATCTTGTAAACCCAGTAATCCAGCTGCTCATGGCTAACAGCTAGCATGCAGTTTGATTTTTACACAGGCTTTCTGGGGAGGAGAGGAAAAGCCAAATGTTGGTTAAATAATAGAACAAAGAGTAA
>CM036545.1:655000-675000 GCA_020745685.1 Tautogolabrus adspersus
GTATTTAAAACAGCCGTGTAATAAATTAGATTAAGGAGAGGGATACCGTTTTTAAATAACCTCATTGTTCATCTGTTCCCAGACGTGCATGCATGCTTCTCTGGTAAATTTCCACCACAACCAGCTGCTGATCCTTCTCCTTACTGGTTAATATACAGGTGCACACCATTTTTCAACATGGGGACAAACATCCAGCAGAGCAAAAAAGCCTCTCTTGTCCCAGAATTCCTCCTGACCTAAATAGGCCAGTGTGAATCCTCAGTCCATTTTTCTCCATCACACAGCCCTCTGCCACGGCCTGTCACGCACGGTTAGCCCTCGATTGACTCAAGGCTGGATCCTGCTGGACGGAGCTAGGCGGGAGCTAACTACTATTTCCCCTCCACCAATTTAGAGTCCACTGAACCCAAAGCTGCCATCCCACTGGCGCCACCAGCGCTGAGCTGAAGGAGCAGTTATGGAGCCATTCAGCCCTCACGACTAACAGAACCACCTGCACACACACAAACATGAGGACAAACAAAGCGGGCAGCCAGGAGATCAAAACTGTCAAACTGAATCAATACTTCACACTGAACACACCACAAAAGCTTTATTTTCACATGTTGTTAATCTGATATATTCCCTCCGGCTGCTTGAATACACTTTGTTTTGCACAGAAGCGTGGACTCGGGTGAATCTGTGTTTACCATCTGACCTGGATCTCTGACCTTACACTCTCCCTGGTGTTTTACAAAGCTCTTACACTGGGGGAAAGGAGACAGTGAGTAGCAGCCGCGTTCAGGCTTACATCCTGTTATTGTTTGCTTGAACAACTTCTTTGGGCCTTGACCATTTTATTCACTTCTCGTAAAGGTCAGTAACAGAGAGGATTGCTCGACCAGGTCCTGTTCATAGAACTACAGCTGCAGACCCAGAAAGTAATGATCATAATTATACACTTTTTTAATAAAGGAGCAGTATGTCACTCTAACACCTAGTGTTTAAAATGGGTACTGCAGTCCAAATTCTAAACATTACAGAGAGCTGTCCCCCCCCCCCTCCTCTCTAGAGTGGATGCTCACGCAGGTCACCATGTGGTGGACACTGAAGCTTCAGTGTTTATCCAGCTCTGCATCGGTCTGTAAACCTTTCTGCGTTCTAACCTCTCTCCATTTTTCAAAAGCATCTCCAATATTGATCCTAGTTTGAGCACGTTTCTGCTCGTGGAGCTTATTAGAAACATGCAGAGGCTTTTTAGGTCGGGTACAATCACTTCTATCTGAACCAGTTCTCTTGCCCGCTTCCATCGCTGCAACACCTGTTGGTTTGACCTGATAACTGCTCTCATATCTGGCAAACCGAGGGGCGTCCAAAACGGCCGTGTGGGGGTGCCTTCAAACCGCCTACCTTCTCTGGTCCAAACAAATCCAGACCATTCAGGACCAGAATCTAAAGTTAGAAGGAGGACATACTGGCTGCTGCATTGTTGTCAGAGAAGCCAGCACTTCAACATAGCATGTTTCCTTAATGTCTGATCATAGAGTAAGCTCACTTTATCATTTCACTCTCTACACATCTCACTGATTGGACCTTTAAAGGTACAACAAAAAGAGCAAAATGGACGAGTCATTAAATGATCATTCGGAGAAAATAGATATCCCTACAGGGTAAAAAGCAGCCGAAGTCTCATCTGATAAATGAGCGGAGATTATACATTGTTCTTCCAGCGGCCACTGTTCCTTTGGGTACTCTCTTTAATTTCCAGTCAAGAACAACATTGTCATATGCTTTGTTGTTCAAACACAATCACTATTTTTCATTAATCCGGTGACACGTAGATGCAAGCTGTGGCTGCGTTGCATTCAGGTCCACTGAGAGTGTTGGTGAAATGAGTACCTGAGCCACAGCTCTGATGGATCCTTTGTGTTTAAATGGCAGCTCCACAGAGTCCTCTCTTTTGTCTCCTTGGTGAGGGCTGGTGATCTTGTAATTTTAAACATTTCTAGCATCATCATTTAAACATCGGAGAGACTAAGCCACCACAACACAAATGTTTGTCCCAGAGAAAGCGAGAGCTAGCTCCTCAGGACGGGATTCTGCTGCTAATTAGCATGCTAATGATGCTAATGATCCGCAGGGGCGTCTATTACCACCAGTAAGGTTAGAACTGAAGAAGGATTAGGACACACACTGTACGGGGGGTGAATGTTTTGATGACTCATCAGTTTTGATTTGATGAAGGATAAGAGTTATTCACAATAAGGCGTGTAGCTGACCTGATTGACAGGTGGGCGCGGTGTAACGGTTTGTCAGGAGGCTTAAAACCCGCCTCAGCTCCAGCTCTCAGTCTGTCGTTAGGTTGACTGAAAGTTAGACTGAGACAGCATTTCCAGCATGGAGACCTCCATCGATGGGACTCCAGCGCCCCCTGCAGGAACAGACGGGTGACGTCAGTCAGACTTCAAACGTGAATATTTACCGTCTGTGGTCAGAGCTTAATGTAATGCGCTTACAGTCGCTGTCCAAATCTCCAATACCAGAACTCATCATGTGCTGAGATGTAGACTCTATTTTTTCATGACTCCAGTCTTAAGAGGTGAAATGACACAAGAAGAACACCAGACAAAGTGTGTCATGGGAAACAATTGAGAGAGGTTTTTCAGTGTGGGAGAGAATATGAATCTTCCCCTCGTCCTTTCAGTAAGAGCTTCTGGGAAGCGTAAATGGTTTATACCTGCATGCAGCCTCCAGTAACTGACTCCAATCTCAAGAGGGGGAAGAGCACACGAGCCTCGGCCTCCAAATCTCATTTGGCTCTGGGACCCGAGGCCTGACTCACTGATAGGAAAAAAAGTGAATAACAGCAGAAGGGAGGAGGAGAGAGACGAGACGGTGGAGGTGGAAACGGGAGCGAAAACGAGGGTAAAAGAGTGTCAGGGATACAGTGGGAACTCAGCGCGACCAGGAGAGAGAGAACGAATGGCAGGAAATTGCAAAAAAAATCATGGACGAGGAGGAGGAGGAGGAGGAGGAGGAGAGGGGGAAGAAGCAAAGGAGTGAAAACAAGCGAGGGATAGCCGCGGATATATCTTCCAAACAGGATGGATTGAGAGAGTAAATAAAGGTTAAGGAGGGATAAACGGAGAGATAGCGGTGGAGAGATGTGAAACATTGCTAGAGAATAAAAAAAGGAAAGAGGCGGCATGTCACAGAAAAGAGGAGGGGAAAAGGATGATGTGGAAAAGATTGGAGAGAATGTAGTGTGAAGAAAGAGATGGGAAGCGCAGAATGGGGGAGAAGAAAGTATTTGAGAAAGGAGAGGAAGACTGAGGAGAATCTCTGGGTGTGTGTGTGTGAGAGAGAGAGAGAGCGAGCGAGGGAAGCGAGTGTGACTGATTCGGCCGAGGCAGCAGTAAAAGGTTCCTCTAATACAGCGGGTGGTGAGGAGATCGGAGTGAAGAAGCCTGAAGGATACACTCTGTTAGAGGGGAGGAAGAGAGGATGAGGGGGAGGGAGGGGGGGGGAGACGGAGATCCAGAGTTGAAAAAGTAAAAGAGGGGAGGAGAGACAGTTTTCCTCAGGTTCTTCTTCCGTGCTTCTCCTCCTACTCCTCTCTTGTTTAAAACACGCCACATCTCCCTTTTCTACTCCTCTTTTCTTTTTCCCGTTCTGCAGCGTCCCCCCTCTCTACCTTTGAATCCTCCTCCTCTTCCCCCTTCTTTCTCTGCATTTTCTGGCCTTTTGCATTTTTCTGCTGCAGTCTGCACACTCATTGAAACGGGGGAGAGACCTTGAAAGCACAATGTCTTTTCAATAAACCAGGATGATCAAAGAGAGGAGAAAGAGGGACTCTGGTCCTGACATTTTAACTGTAAACCATGTTGCATCAATTCATAACCACAAGGGACCACTGTGTGCCAGAGGAGCACTTAAAGGACTCCCTCCATCCCGCTATGTATCATATCACATCAGCCCCTCCTCTTTAGATTCCTTACCAATGAAACCATTCAAGAACGTTGCAGAGAAAAGATGCGGCGCTGTCAACTCAGCTGGACTCCATCAGGACGACGAGGTCGTCTGCAGCTCAGCTTGTCAAATCATCAGCAGCTGACAAATTCATTTCAGTGTTTGGGACTTTTGTTATTCACCATTTATATGAATTCAAATAATTGTAATTTCCATCTTTATGGCCACGACACAGAGCTTTATATTTCTGCCAATAACGTCCATGATGCCGCACTAAATCTGCAGCAAGCATTGAACCTCCTGCAGAACCTGGAACAGCTCCTGAACTGTGCAGACACCTCATGGATGTTTTCAAATCACTCCCGTGTTTCGCTCGTTTTGTTTATAGGTTTTGTCATGTGGGGACGCCCGCTTCGAGGACTACAGCCTCTGTACATGAAGTGGGCGGACTAACCACTCGGCCGCCCAGCACCCCTTCCTGTTTGATTCTTGTTTTCTCTCTCTCATTGCTCGCCCTAAGTCTTCTCGTGGTTTTGTATGTACCTTTTTGTTTGTTGTCTGTACCTCGTAGTCGTTGTAAATGAGGGTCCTCTGTCAGAGTTTTCAGATGATTTAAATAAATAAATGATGATGATTATTTCATGGGGGTTAGATTAAAGATAAACATGATTAAATCCTTCGCGCAGGTGACAGGTTGGTTTGGAATCCAGCAGACGCTCACACTTAATCCCGCCCTCTGGCCTCTCTGCTCTGCATGTGATCATTGAGACGCACTTTCAGATTCATGCTGCAGGCTTCATCCACTGCACAGACAGAAAACAGACACAGCTCCTCTGTTCGCATCGGTCGACGGCCCCCCCCCCCCGTCACAAATCTTTGTTCTGAACACGGCTGGACAGACATCGTTTTTCAGAATTCAGAGTGGTAGCTATGCTCTACCTGTTGCAGAAACAAAACACACACATCAGATCTTCTTTCCTCTGTGACGCTCCCTTTACCCCCACCCCATCCTTCCTCCTCATCCTGTCCAGACTAGGCTTGGCCCAGGGCCCAGGAACAAGTGCTGGCTGGCTCTGCAGGGCCGGTTGGAAGACAAACGACCCAATACAGGCTGGGGAGCAGATAGAGACGGAGCGGGGGATGCATGGCGGGAGGGGAAAAAGGAGGGAGATGTTGGTTCAGAAATGGAGGGATAGTTCCAAAGGGAGTTGAGGTAAAGCATGCCCAGGCATTGATTTGCAATTCCAATGAAGCCTGCTTACAGTGAATTACACACCGACGCACTCGGGCTTAAGTGTGCATAAATAATTAGGGCCAGCGCTGCCCCGTAATGGATGGTCCTGCCCTAACAAAGTTAGCGAGGCTGTCTGCTGCTGAACAACATAAACACTAAACGCATTATGAGCAGTGCCAGACAGGATTAGGACTGCATGAGGGGGCTTTGACGTCTGATGTCATCGTCGGGGTACCACGCCCATGAAGAGAGACCACCGGATTTCTCTCCCTCTCCGGAGATTAAAATCTTTGGGTAGTTATTTGCTCTTTAATATTTAATCTAGGCTCAAGTGCATCAGTTCATTAACTTCATCAGCCTGTGAATCACCATCGGATCCACAGTGAACACTTAAGAGAAAGTGTGTCTGCCTTAGTTTACGTCTCTCACAGCACAGATTCACTACAGTCCTTTACAGACTGCAGGAACTTTGTCAGCGTTCTAGGAACTGTTGGAACCCTCCCCCTTTCTATTTTAGTTCCTAGTTCCCGTTTAGAGGAACTTTTTTTAGATCCTGCCACAGAGATTGTACTCTGAGTGACGTCAGTGCACCATGATTGGTCCAGATACAAGTGTGATGTTGATTGGCTGTACAAAAGAGCCAATCCAGTACCACCGACCGCCATTTTTAAATGCCACTGTATACGGTAAAAGCAAATCACAGTTAATAGCGGTCGGTAAAAGCTCTTAAAATGGTTAAAATTAGAAAAAACACGGAGAAAAGGACTGACAACGAAATCTGGACATTACTGAGCGTTTATGCGACGCAGGAAATACAAAGCTCCTCCATTTTTTAAGTTTCAGTGTGTATTTGAAACGGAGCAGGGCGGAGGGCTGCTGGTACGCTCCAGAGACGGACAGCGCCGCATGGTGTGGAAACAGGAGCATTGAGTAGAGCTGGAGCTAACAGCGCCGTAATGCGAGGCGCTGAGGGGCCGCGGCCATGTGTAAATTAGCAGTCACGTCACTTTAATGTTCGTATCAGCCGTCACCATGGCGATGCAAATGCAGACAGAATAAAAGTCCCCATGGTGTGTAGGTCCTCCTCAAAAAGTCCCCAGAACTGTTTGGTTTGAAAACACCTGGTGACTCCCCCGAGGTTAGAGTTTCCACTTTGTACCACTAGGGGGCGCCAAAATCAACACACTGAATATTCCTCACAGGAGCTTTAAGTTTTTAAAGTTGAAATACATTTCTGACTTTTTAGAAATCTTAGTAACTAATAAACCAGATGAAAAAACAACCTGCTTGGTATTCACACATCTTTACCCGATTCAGTGAAGAAGAAAAAAACGCCCTCTTTCACATTCAGCGTTTGTAACACCGTCATTTTCTCACCTACAGGAAGAAACACTTCTGCTCGCTGTAGCTGTGGGATAGAAGCCGGCTGTGTCGCCTGAGTGCCGAGAGGCAGCCATGGTCTTAGCTCGCCGTGTTAATGTGAGTGTAATCTCCTCTATTCACAGCCGTGTGGCATGCAGGCAGGCATGTGTTGTTAATGGGCCCTCAAAGTGCCAGCCAAAGATTAGCGTGGTGAAGGCTTGTTGTACACAAATACGGCAGCAAAGCCAGACGCCAGACAAGAGAGGGCTTTCAGCAGGAACATGAGACACCGGGCCAACAGGAGGAAGGAGTAACAGGAGAGAAAAAGATGGAACAGAAACAGGAGGACAAAGAAATACATGAAAATGAAAAGGTGACTGCAGGAGGCCAGAGGCGGCAGGTGACAGAGATATTGGATATTATCGTTGTTGTATCCGCTCCTCAGTGAAAGAGAGAATGAACGGAGGAGAGGAAGGACGGATGGAGTGTAAGGACAGATGGAGAGAGCAGTGACGGATGGCTAGTGGATGGATGAACAGCACTAAACGACACCATCAGTCAAAGAATTAACGGGCTGTGATGAGCCAGCGAGCGAGCCAGTGTGTTAACACACGACTTTGTTTGCTGTCCCTGCCAACAATTGGGTCGGCCATGTTTGTTTGTGTGGAGGAGCGGACCCTGATGAGATAATCTAAAATCTCTAAGGAAGTTGTGCTGATGCGATGACACGATTCCCTGCACGCTTTTTCTGCGACCTCTTAATTTGTTCCAAAACGTGTAAAAGGGGAAAATAGAGTTTATAAATGTAGAATTAAATCTGAAAAACGTTTCTGACGATGTAGGTGATCATCCACAGCACAGAAGTTCTCAAAGGAAACATTTCTTCAGTCGTAAGTCGATCTGCAGAGTGTTCAGATTTCTCAATCCTGAAGCTCCACAAACAGAATCCCATTCCAAGTTCTACACTTTTTCATTCTCACAGTCACTACCCACCTGAATCCATGTGCAGCTTAAAGTCTGCAAACATATCCGACGCCATCTCACTCGAGTTACTCAGACTGTAAAAAAAGGAGATGTTTTCATAGCTAACTGCTAGCTACTCCGGAAGCCCTGGAAAGTTTTATGACCGGCCCCATTGTCTATTTCGTCACAAGGTTCCACGACTCGTGATGAAGACTGACTCATGCCTTCCATCTCAGACTCACTGAGCTTCGAGGCCGTATTTTCAGATCTGTGGGACTCACACAGGCAGCAGGTTACTTCAGGATAGTTTTTCCTCCATCGTGACCCAACAGAAGAGTCCCTCCCTCCCTCCCTCCTCTGCCTCTGATTGAGCCATTAAGCAGGCCGAGGCAGCTGATTAATATACTGCGTGTGTCAGGCTAAATTGATTCATTGCAGTAAATGATTTGATGAGGGGTCAGTCCACAAATCTCTCAGGACTAATGTGAAGCTAATGGCAAATGACAACAGGATCCAGCTAAACGCTAAGACGGCGTCTCCGTCTTCAAGGTCACAGGAGTGAGAGAGTGGGGATTACATGCAGGAAGGAGAGACGTACAGTCAGATCAGGAGCTCTGCACAGAAAAGTTCTAGATCATCACAATCCTGGATTTATAATAGATTTCAAACGACTGGTTCATCTCACAGACATGCATGTAAATACATTTTAGAAATGCACACACTTTATTCTGAAATCACCTCGAGGATTTACGCCCCCGTGTTGTGTCCAATCAGAGACGTCGTCCCATCAAGGTGCTCAGCCCCTCCCTCCACCTTTCTCTCATATCATCTACTATGTTTGCATGCAGTTATAAAAAGTCTATTTATCGTGTTAATCCGACTGACTGGAATCACGGTCGATTTCCTCCTGCACCGGATAATTGAACAGCATAAATGTGTAGCGTCGACGTCTGCCTTTGGATATCACCGTAAGCTAGAGGGATGCGTGCATCGCTTTTGTACTAAACTTTAAGGGCCTGATTTACTAAGATCCCAATTAAAGAGTACAAAATTGCGTGAACACTACAAAAAATTGCGCGTTTGGCTTGTGGGCGTTTTGCGGGTGATCTACTAAGAAACTTTGCGTGAATGATAACGGGTGCAAACATTGTGGGGGCGGTTGTATTTGAGTCAGGCTTTTGCGTGTTCTACTGGGTTACGTCACGGAGAGTTTGGACGGAAAGCAGAATGACTGCAAGCACACAATAGGTATTAGTGGGAGAGGCAAATGAACGTACAGTATTTTCGAGTTATAGCAGATACATCTGAATATAACAAAAAGAACATTTGGATTATAAGAAAACCTCGGCATTAAACAGGGCCTCTCTTTTCTTCCCTCCATCCTTTGAATGAATTGTCATACATTGTGCAGGAGGTGCGAGCTGTGACCTCTGTGGCACCGGCGCTCAGGCGCGCCCCTCGGGTCATTGTTGCGCACCAGACTGCTGGCCAGCGCTGTGTCTGATCCGACATAAATGCCCTGGCAAGAGGTATCGAAGACGGGGGTACAAGCAGTGGTGAGGTCCCCCAATCCAAGTGCCTACAGCGTAGCAGCAGGGGGCTGTAGAGGGAGGAGATGAGCGCGATAGGGAGAGGAGCGCACCGGAGGAGACGAGCTGGAGAGACGCGCAACCCGAGAAAAAGGAAATGCCCAGTTTAAAATGTAATGTTGCAGAAAAGAGGGAAATATGACATAAATGTCAATATGTAAATTCTTTAGAATGCAGAGGCTGTGAATGTTCAGTTATATTAGTTTAATCATGGTGTTTCTCTTTATTAACTATTATTGAATCCAAATAAAAAAATAATTTATGTCATTTATTTTTATGTCAATCGAAAACATGTTAACACATGTTGGGGGAAAAACGTGATCTTTATACCTTTTATTGAGCCTATGTCTCCTCCTAACTGCAGCCTGTTGTGTGTAACACTGGGCTCCTGGATTAGCACCTGCCTTTCAAAGGTGTTAAATTTAGACACCGTCACAATCACCACAATTTTCACCTGGCTTGGTAAATCGCAAAGCATGTACTAACTTAACTTATTTGAATTTTCTCCTCCCAGTATTTTGCACGCTACGGCAGAAACGCCCCATATTGCATATTCATTAAGGCAAACGTGCTAAATGGACAATGCATGTTGTTTTGCTCATATGAAAGACGCAATACTCACTGCACGCTGTTAGTAGATCAGATAGCACATTTTTTGCTGGTGGTATCAAGTTTGCACACGTTTTAAGACACGCAAACCTTTAGTAAATCAGGCCCTAAGTGTATGGCATTTATGACATGTTCAGAGCTGTGAAGGTTATACTAGTTTGAGTCATGATTGAAAATCACTGAGTCTTTAAAGTTACGTTTCAAAATAACAAAAAATGAAGCAGAAATGTCCTCCTTGGGATGCCGTTCATCCTGGCGTGTCTGTTTAATGCGCCGAGCCACGCCCACTTGTAGAAAAGACGCACCTCTCTCAAGTGCAAATCACAATCACACTTGTGGTACAAAAAGTAGCTAGCCACCAGAACTGAAGACAGTACAGTTGAAGATTTAATAACTCGTGTTTAAGAGGGAACACCGAAGATGCTAAAGCTATCGCTGTAGCTTTATTGGGGGGGGAGATTATGCTAAGGACCCCCCAGGGTTTGTGTAGTGTTTTTAGGGACACATTTCTTATGTTTCTATCGCAGACTTTGATGCGGTGTTGGTGAGGCCAGACCAGAAACCTTTTAGGAACCGGATTCTGGACAAAGTGGGATTTTCAGATTTTAAATTCACACCTAAATAAATTCTCGTTTTCTAGTGACATGAATGCATCAGCTTGAAAATGCAACACATGTATGAAAAAAATGTGTGAAGGCGAGAAAATGTGACCACCTCTAAATTGGAGCGATTTGAAGGGACTTGTGTATGAAGTCATTTTTCCAGTCTGCAGCCCCGCGTCACTCTCTCTCGCTCTCCCACCGAGCTCTAACTCTGATGTTTTGGAGTGCGACTCGGCGTCTCCGCATGGGAGGTCTGAGTGTACGGCCTGAATCCTCACAGGGGGAAACAACATCAAGCAAATGACTGGATAATTGAATGACCAAATGAAACAGCCTGCGCTGCCGAGCGGATCGATAGACTCCACCACTCCCCATTAGGTATTCACTGCGACCCTCTTTCCCCCGTTCCATCTCCCAATTTCTCTCCAGCTTTCCTGCTTCTCTCTCATATTTCTTCCTCCTCCTCTTCTTGTGCTATTTGTGGTGGTGTGTCTGCTGTCGTGCTGTTTTCTTGATCCCTTTTCTTTTCCATCATCTTCACTTCACTTCTTAAAACTCTCCTGTCTGCAGTCCTCCTCCTCCTCCGTCTCCGGCCCTCTTTCTATCCTACATCGCAAACACTGAAAGTCAGTTTGGGTTGTTTTCGATGTTTATTCTGCTTCTATCGAGGGTATGAAGAAACAAAATATTATGTCAATATTAGACTTTGATCAAAAACCAGACTTTGCTAGGCCAGTGTGGAGCTCATGGAGGATGTGATGCTCTCTGATTGGCTGTGAGTGTAAAACTTTAAAACATCTTAAATTCAGCTTGAAGAATCATCTGCTAACAAAGTGGAGACTCGTGAAGCATCCACTAAAATATTAATGGAAAATAAACCGTAGTAACTATTTCAAAACCTCGTTCGTTAAGATCATTTCTCAGGACTGTGTGGGCGTGGCCAAACACATTTGACTGACACCTGCCCGGCTCATCTGCATGCACAGGTGTGATTCAAGGTGAGTAGTGCAATGGGCCACTATATATACTACATACAATATCATTATTAGTTGGCACACAAGCCCGTTGAATTGTACTCTTGAGTTTATATATCTGATATCTGCTTTATTTAGGTTTAAAATGCTGCAGATTGTACCTTTAACTCACTGCAGCATTTACAGATCAGAAAAGGACAAGAATCACGCTCCGAGAAATTAAAGTAAAACACGATGATGTTGGCTATCAGGACAAACCATCAGCTACTGGAGTTTAATTCAAAGGTGTCGATATCATCCTTCATGGACCTGAGATCTCTTTACCACTAGTTTCAATATTTGTTTCAATATTTATTCACTTCTCCCGCTGAGAAAACACCCTGTCGCCCTCATCTACGCCACGCTCCCTTCCTTCCTTCCTGTCACAATCCAGATCTGTAAATATAATCGGGGCCCGCATCAGAGATCCCATCTCGAGAGACGACAGCGTGACCACCGAGGCTGAAAGACACTGTTGGATTTCACAAAAAGGGTTAACAGGTGAACACAGAGGAGGGAGGCGAAATGGGAGATGGATGAGTGGGGGTGTTTTTCTGTGCTGCCACTCTGAGCGAGCGACCTCAGTCAGGCCTCATGAACACTTCCATGCATCTACCTGATGAGATGAAAAGTGTCCGCTGAAGCACAGCAGCCCCCTGCACTTTTAGGTAAAGCATGTGTGTAAAGCTGTGCCTTCTTGCGCTCGGATGAACGAGGACTAGTGGAGCAGGAAAACTTTAGAAGAGAGTCAAATGAGTCGAGGCTTGTATTCAGGATTGCTATAAGAAGTACTCTTTGTTTATACTAAAATAGTCTATTGTTAAGTATGATTTTAAGTTTTCTTGAGATTTGAGGCGGTAATTCTTACGATTATTGTGCTTTTGTATCAGTAAGTGCGTCTCTGTTAACCAGTGGTTTGTTGTTTGTTTCTATTGAATTTATTTTTGGATTCTTCTGGAGAGGAAGCACTGGAGCCCCGAGACAAGGAGGAAAATATTCTGTCATGCTGTATTGTGTCGTAATGTGTCATGCCGTATTGTGTCGTAATGTGTCATGCCGTATTGTGTCGTAACGTGTCATGCCGTATTGTGTCGTAACGTGTCATGCCGTATTGTGTCGTAATGTGTCATGCCGTATTGTGTCGTAACGTGTCATGCCGTATTGTGTCGTAATGTGTCATGCCGTATTGTGTCGTAACGTGTCATGCCGTATTGTGTCGTAACGTGTCATGTCGTATTGTGTCGTAATGTGTCATGCCGTATTCTATCATAACGTGTCATGCCGTATTCTGTCGTAACGTGTCATGCCGTATTGTGTCGTAATGTGTCATGCCGTATTCTGTCGTAATGTGTCATGCCGTATTGTGTCGTAACGTGTCATGCCGTATTGTGTCGTAACGTGTCATGCTGTATTGTGTCGTAACGTGTCATGCCGTATTGTGTCGTAATGTGTCATGCCGTATTGTGTCGTAACGTGTCATGCCGTATTGTGTCGTAACGTGTCATGCCGTATTGTGTCGTAATGTGTCATGCTGTATTGTGTCGTAATGTGTCATGCTGTATTGTGTCGTAATGTGTCATGCTGTATTGTGTCGTAATGTGTCATGCCGTATTGTGTCGTAACGTGTCATGCCGTATTGTGTCGTAACGTGTCATGCTGTATTGTGTCGTAACGTGTCATGCCGTATTGTGTCGTAATGTGTCATGCCGTATTGTGTCGTAACGTGTCATGCCGTATTGTGTCGTAATGTGTCATGTCGTATTGTGTCGTAATGTGTCATGCCGTATTGTGTCGTAACGTGTCATGCCGTATTGTGTCGTAACGTGTCATGCCGTATTCTGTCGTAACGTGTCATGCCGTATTGTGTCGTAACGTGTCATGCCGTATTGTGTCGTAATGTGTCATGCTGTATTGTGTCGTAACGTGTCATGCCGTATTGTGTCGTAATGTGTCATGCTGTATTGTGTCGTAACGTGTCATGCCGTATTGTGTCGTAATGTGTCATGTCGTATTGTGTCGTAATGTGTCATGCCGTATTCTGTCGTAACGTGTCATGCCGTATTGTGTCGTAACGTGTCATGCCGTATTGTGTCGTAACGTGTCATGCCGTATTGTGTCGTAACGTGTCATGCCGTATTGTGTCGTAATGTGTCATGCTGTATTGTGTCGTAACGTGTCATGCCGTATTGTGTCGTAATGTGTCATGCCGTATTGTGTCGTAACGTGTCATGCCGTATTGTGTCGTAATGTGTCATGCTGTATTGTGTCGTAACGTGTCATGCCGTATTGTGTCGTAATGTGTCATGCTGTATTGTGTCGTAACGTGTCATGCCGTATTGTGTCGTAATGTGTCATGCTGTATTGTGTCGTAACGTGTCATGCCGTATTGTGTCGTAATGTGTCATGCCGTATTCTGTCGTAATGTGTCATGCCGTATTGTGTCGTAACGTGTCATGCCGTATTCTGTCGTAACGTGTCATGCCGTATTGTGTCGTAACGTGTCATGCCGTATTGTGTCGTAATGTGTCATGCTGTATTGTGTCGTAACGTGTCATGCCGTATTCTGTCGTAATGTGTCATGCCGTATTGTGTCGTAACGTGTCATGCCGTATTGTGTCGTAATGTGTCATGCCGTATTGTGTCGTAACGTGTCATGCCGTATTCTGTCGTAATGTGTCATGCCGTATTCTGTCGTAACGTGTCATGCCGTATTGTGTCGTAATGTGTCATGCCGTATTGTGTCGTAATGTGTCATGCCGTATTGTGTCGTAATGTGTCATGCCGTATTGTGTCGTAACGTTTCATGCCGTATTGTGTCGTAATGTGTCATGCTGTATTGTGTCGTAACGTGTCATGCCGTATTGTGTCGTAACGTGTCATGCCGTATTCTGTCGTAACGTGTCATGCCGTATTGTGTCGTAACGTGTCATGCTGTATTGTTTCCTAAACAGGGCTTTAATTTAACACCCGCCAAATGCGGGTAAAAATGTACGTTGGCGGGTAACATTGTAGAGTTATTTTGGATCGTAATGTGTCATGCCGTATTGTGTCTTAAAGTATCATGCAGAATTGTTTGTGGTTAAATTAAGAGTCCCAATTTGGAATTTTGAAAGTCTGGTCATCCTGCACTTAACACTATGCTTTATGAGAAAATATATTATTCAAAGTCAAAGTGCCACATTTAATCTGATGTTTGCACTAAATGGAAGTACAAAGATCTACATGACTATATATCTCAGCCGCTCACCTGGACACACTTAGAAGTTTGTTTGATGACTTTAGAGTTTTATCTGCAAAGTGAAATGGTTCATGTTTTGCCTCCAAACTCCAGTAATCCATTATCTTACCAAGAAGATGAAAACAAGTGATGCACTATATTAAAAGCTGCCAATCTCCTCAGTGGCTGTTTTGTTTGTTTATGATAATTACACCCTTATTTCAAAATTAACACAGTTATGGTTTATTACCTCTGCTAGCTCATGTTGGAAGAGGGTTATGTTTTATTCAGTCGCTTTCTGTTTGTCTTTTTAAACTTGATAACTCAAAACACTTAAGGATGGATTTGCATAAAATGTTGTGAAACAAAAGTTCAGGGGGCAAAGACGAACTCAACACTTAAAAAGAATGTTTATCAAATACTGAGAAATGTAGAAAAATACTCATATAAACTCTTCTTCTGGTTATGAACAGACACGCCTGCAGATGATGGTCGACCCGGGGATGCTGTTTGGTTTTGGATTTGTCGTCGATGTTGATGTTTTAGAAAATGTTATAGCATACAGTAGAATGTTTTTTAAAATATAAATACTACTTTTAATGATGTGCTTAACAACATCATTAAAAAGATAAGATGTACCGCTTGGTTGCTGTTGGTGGCCGCGATCAACACAATGAGGAGATTTAAGTTAAAGAGTATCTGATTTATTTAAGAGTCACTCTCGTAAAGGTCCAATCAGTGAGATGTGTAGAGAGTGAAATGATAAAGTGAGCTTACTCTATGATCAGACATTAAGGAAACATGCTATGTTGAAGTGCTGGCTTCTCTGACAACAATGCAGCAGCCAGTATGTCCTCCTTCTAACTTTAGATTCTGGTCCTGAATGGTCTGGATTTGTTTGGACCAGAGAAGGGAGGTGGTTTTAAGGCCCCCCCACACGGCCGTTTTGGACGCCCCTCGGTTTGCCAGATATGAGAGCAGTTATCAGGTCAAACCAACAGGTGTTGCAGCGATGGAAGCGGGCAAGAGAACTGGTTCAGATAGAAGTGATTGTACCCGACCTAAAAAGCCTCTGCATGTTTCTAATAAGCTCCACGAGCAGAAACGTGCTCAAACTAGGATCAATATTGGAGATGCTTTTGAAAAATGGAGAGAGGTTAGAACGCAGAAAGGTTTACAGACCGATGCAGAGCTGGATAAACACTGAAGCTTCAGAGTCCACCACATGGTGACCTGCGTGAGCATCCACTCTAGAGAGGAGGGGGGGGAGACAGCTCTCTACAATGATTTGAATTTGGACTGCAGTACCCATTTTAAACACTAGGGGTCAGAGTTACATACTGCTCCTTTAAGATGTTGACATATTTCCAGAATCAGAACACCTGAGCCACCTGGACGAGGCTGTACTGGTACTTTGTTCGACCCTAGAATACTCAAACATAAACTCTCGTCTTCTGAAACATACGGCGACCATGGTGATGCTTCTAATTTGTGACGTACTTCATAGCGCTGCTATGGTAACTTCAGGTGTTTTATCGCTGAAGAAGGAGCAGGATTTAGTAGGACATCTGAGGAACTAGAGTCTGAAAACCAATCAGGAGAGGAAGCAGCTCAGTATGCAGCTGTCATTCAGGATGAGCGTAAATCTTGTCTCTCTATCTGTCTGATCTCCTGTCTAGACACACTCGCTCATACTAAACATGTTCTCTGTATGCATGTTCAGCGTCGGCATGAAACCTGCCTGTCAGCTCTTATCAGCTGTAAAACTTTATAACAGCAATCCTATAACAACACTATATCAGCGTACTGGAATATCACATGAAAACAATAAATAATGGTTTGCAAACAGCAGAACTGAATATGATTTAACCAACAACCTTTGAACACGGTGAATAAAGGAATCATTTTCTACACTTGCACGTTCAGAAGGGGGAAAAGGAGGGACGGAGCTGTGCAGGATTGATTCTGGCTTTGCAAAAATCTTCCACTTACAAGCTTAACATGAAAAATATCCAACTGAGTTCTTTCGACAGACCGTCAAGATGACTGACAAGGTCTGACTGTGATCTTCAGAAGGAAGGAGGGGGAAGAAACATACCTTTAGAGGATCAGGTCATCTGCTTTCTGAAGACAAACTCTGTGCACATGCTGTTAAAGGTTTTCAAAATGTTTTCTTCGTGCAGCTTGAGTGTTTAGCGGGTTATGGGATGGACTGAGTCATCAAGTCATTCAATCATTCAATCATTCAAGTCTCTTTATAATGTACAAAAGCAAAAGAGACCATCGGCCACAGACGTCATTTCTATTGTCTGGAACAGCTGCCGGGGCGGTAAGGCGGATAAAAACATCCGCCTTACCCCAAACTTCCAAACAGTCCATGCACGCGTTCCATCAGCAACATGGTGCAGCCATGAGCAGCTGTACAAATGGGTTCACAAGATCACAGGAGAACTACAAGTTCACAAGAGAACTACAAGATTAGAGGAGAACTACAAGATCACAGGAGAACTACAAGATCACAGGAGAACTACAAGATCACAGGAGAACTACAAGATTAGAGGAGAACTACAAGATCACAGGAGAACTACAAGATCACAGGAGAACTACAAGATTAGAGGAGAACTACAAGATCACAAGAGAACTACAAGATCAGAGGAGAACTACAAGATCACGGGAGAACTACAAGATCACAAGAGAACTACAAGATCAGAGGAGAACTAAAAGATCACGGGAGAACTACAAGATCACAGAAGAACTACAAGATCGCAAGAGAACTACAAGATCACAGGAGAACTACAAGATCACAAGAGAACTACAAGATCAGAGGAGAACTACAAGATCACAAGAGAACTGCAAGATCAGAGGAGAACTAAAAGATCACGGGAGAACTACAAGATCACAGGAGAACTACAAGATCACAAGAGAACTACAAGATCAGAGGAGAACTACAAGATCACGGGAGAACTACAAGATCACAGGAGAACTACAAGATCACAGGAGAACTACAAGATCAGAGGAGAACTAAAAGATCACGGGAGAACTACAAGATCTCAGGAGAACTACAAGATCAGAGGAGAACTACAAGATCACAGGAGAACTACAAGATCACAGGAGAACTACAAGATCACAGGAGAACTACAAGATCACAGGAGAACTACAAGATCACAGAAGAACTACAAGATCAGAGGAGAACTAAAAGATCACAGGAGAACTACAAGATCAGAGGAGAACTAAAAGATCACGGGAGAACTACAAGATCACAAGAGAACTACAAGATCTCAGGAGAACTACAAGATCAGAGGAGAACTACAAGATCACAAGAGAACTACAAGATCACAGGAGAACTACAAGATCACAGGAGAACTACAAGATCACAGGAGAACTACAAGATCACAAGAGAACTACAAGATCAGAGGAGAACTAAAAGATCACAGGAGAACTACAAGATCACAAGAGAATTACAAGATCACAGGAGAACTACAAGATCACAAGAGAACTACAAGATCAGAGGAGAACTACAAGATCACAGGAGAACTACAAGATCACAAGAGAATTACAAGATCACAGGAGAACTACAAGATCACAGGAGAACTACAAGATCACAGGAGAACTACAAGATCACAGGAGAACTACAAGATCACAAGAGAACTACAAGATCAGAGGAGAACTACAAGATCACAGGAGAACTACAAGATCACAAGAGAATTACAAGATCACAGGAGAACTACAAGATCACAAGAGAACTACAAGATCACAGGAGAACTACAAGATCAGAGGAGAACTACAAGATCACGGGAGAACTACAAGATAAAAAGAGAACTACAAGATCATTGGAGAACTACAAGATCACAGGAGAACTACAAGATCACAGGAGAACTACAAGATCACAGGAGAACTACAAGATCACAGGAGAACTACAAGATCACAGGAGAACTACAAGATCACAAGAGAACTACAAGATCAGAGGAGAACTACAAGATCACAGGAGAACTACAAGATCACAAGAGAATTACAAGATCACAGGAGAACTACAAGATCACAAGAGAACTACAAGATCACAGGAGAACTACAAGATCAGAGGAGAACTACAAGATCACGGGAGAACTACAAGATAAAAAGAGAACTACAAGATCACAGGAGAACTACAAGATAAAAAGAGAACTACAAGATCATTGGAGAACTACAAGATCAGGTGGGAATAAAGAGATAAACGTGCAAACGTGTTTCTTTACTTTCAACACACAGTTCCAACACAACCAAAGGGGACTGTGCCTTTGAGGTTGTGGCTCCTAAACTCTGGAACTGTCTTCCCCCAGAACTGAGAGCCTTGACCTCTGTGGACACTTTTAAAAAGCAGCTGAAGACTCATCTGTTCAGACTTGCTTTTGTTTAAATCTGTCTGTACTTGTTTTTTATGAAATTGTTTTGTATTATCTGTTTTTTTTTTTTTTTTTTTTTTTTTTTTTTGTTTGATTGTAAAGCACTTTGTGACATCTGCTCTTGAAAGGTGCTATATAAATAAACTTTACTTACTTACTTACTTACATGGACAATAAATGGGTTTGAGAGCAGCACCTACAGCATCCTATCTGAAGGGGCCTCCAGTCATCATCAGTCAGATCATCAGACACCCCTACAGTTTATGTCTTCATGCTAATTTTCCAGCAGGCATCGGTTGCTAACAGATTGTGCAGTTTTGCAGTTTTATGCAGAATCTGATGAGAGATTAGGTTTTTCCTGATTTCCTAAAATCGCATCAGAAATGATTGATTTGTCCTCCATCCAAAAAATAAAACATCACTATTCCGACATGCCTGACAAAGCGTGCAGTTCTACGTTTACAAATCAAAAACAATAAGACTTCTATTTCTGGTTCCTACTGCTGCTGTTAGCAAGATTCCGGCCGCTGTTGTTCTTGTTATTTCAGTGACAAACTGGCACTTACCGAGGCGGACGATGCATGGGAGCACAGAGTTATCCTCTGGCATGTATCTGTATTCAACCTTCTGGCTCCTCTCTGTCCATGTGCAGACCTTCCTCTGGTATCTGAGCACTAATTGCAGATTTGGCAGAGAGAGAAACAAGCAGCCAGCCGGTCACACAGCCAGTCAGCCGGTCAGCAGGGGGAGCACTGCTGCTCGCAGACACTGATTTATTGGACAATTTCACAGCGGTGTTCGCAGTAATGGGACAGGATAAATGGCTGACCCCCTCAGTGACTGAGCCGACTCCTGGGGAAGAGCAGAACTGCCTCACACTGAGCATGCATGTGTGTGTGTGTGTGTGTGTGTGTGTGTGTTTGGTGTGTGCGTGTGTGCTGTATGTGTCAGTGCTCCGTCTTTTTGTCGAGTGTCTTTGTGTTATTTCTCTTTCCTGTCTTTTTTCAGTGTGCAGACGCTTCGGTTTGTGTTATTCTTAATTCTTCTTCTTCTTCTTTACCTCCAATAACACGTAAACACACAC
>CM036545.1:680000-687500 GCA_020745685.1 Tautogolabrus adspersus
TTTAAATGATAACTGTTTCTACGTGTTTGTGTGATTGCTGCTTAGTGTGACTCAATCGCCTCGTAGTGGCGTTCATATTTTTTGTCACCTCTCTTTAATTAAAGCGTTGGCTTTCTTTGCCTCGTCGGGCAGCTTTCAGTCAAATCATGTTAACGTGTTTTTTAGATCCTGCGACTGCTCCGACCATTCACTCCGCTCTGATACGAGTATTTACACAAACACAAAGCAGCTGAGAGGCAGAGACACATTTTCTACACGTACAGTGAATGTTCTGGCACACACACTCGTTCACACACACAGGCAGTTGGACTTTGGCAGAGCTCTGGGAGCTGCATATCTGTTTTGTTGAGTAAGGGCCCGCAGTCCCCTCTCTCCCCGAGTGAGCAGACAGGATAAACACCGTCCTGGATAAACCTTGCACGCACGCAGACACACCTGCCCTCCCGCCTCATCCCTGCATGCAAAGAACATTTCTCCACTTTTAACCCGATTTATTTCAGTTATGTATCTGCATCCTTCGCTCATCCCGTTACTCCTCTCTCTCCTTCCCTGCTCTTTCTTCATGCTGCTCCTTCCTCCTCCTCCATCTCTCCTCTTCCCTATTCTCTCTTCCTCGCCTCTCTCCCTGTCTTCATTTATTTATCCTGTCCATTCTACATTCCTCTTTTTCTCTCCCCCTCTCCTGTCTTTCATCAAAGTGTCAGACGCCCTGAGGGGCAGCCGGGGTCTTCGTTCCTCTGTTACTAAGGGGGGGTTTTCCCACCTTGTTGGTTCGGAGTAGTTACAGACCTGCAGCAGTGTCGTCCCCTCGGTTCAGTCTGATGCAGATAGTTAACTTTTAAACGATGGCTCAGACAACAGGAAACAGTCACTTTGAATATTTATGTTTAATAAGATGATTTGAACACAGAACACATTTGTGCTCAACAGGCGGAGCAGTTAGTTCTCATTAGTTCCTGGTCTCGATGAAACACTGCTCTGTCTGCGGCTTTAATCAAACAATCATCAGTATTACCGTTAAGAACACGTCCTGTATGAAGTGAAAACTTGATCCCACCGAGTTCAACCAGAGCACAAAGTCTTGTGTTTCTCCGGCGTGTTAGGCCTCGGGTAATTAACGATCTGGTGCAGGTGTTCATTAGTGTTTGTGTTCTGTTGCCTGGACGCTAATCTGCAGAAACGACTCATTCAGGTCCGTAATTCATCCACAATATCAAACTCTGTATACTCAGAGTTTACGTAACAGACCTGCAGCACGCTCATGTTGATGGACTCTGTAAGACGACTTTATTTCACAAACACTCTTTTCTCTGCAGTTTTCCATCGTGGATCGATGTTCAGTCACGCACTTTTAGACTTCATGACCAACAAAAAGTTTTCTCCACTACAAGCTTCTTAAACGGATGAGATGCAGTCTGTGTCTCTGAGTATCTGAACCTCACTCCTCCAACGTGCCGTTCCAGAATCTCCCTGAAGTCCGGTGAACACTCTGCGATTTCAGGCCGAACTACAGTCATTTTGAAGTTGGGCTGAATTTCAGATTTGGGAACACTTTGTTAAAACTCGGACCTGCACTGGCTCCAACAAACTCTGGCCCTTCAGCTGCAGACCCACCGACTAACGCCCACCCTTCCCCCACCCCAATGACCTCAGGTCTAAATCACTGTGAAACCCGGCGGCTACTGCTGCCGCTACTGCTCACAGGAAAACACACACAGACCGTGCTATACATACAAATGTATGAATAGAGATGAATTAAGACGCCTCTGGTTTTTATGGACTTTACATATGGACTGCACCTCTGGTCTGGAATGTGATCAGCCGTGTGTGTGTGTGCGATGACTTTTCCAGATGTTGTGAGGTTTCCTCTCGTGGTTTGAATAAATGACAGCAGAGCAGCAGCAGCAGGGTTCACCATCGCTCTGATGTTCACGTTACACAATCACGCTCTCGGCTGCTTTCGTGATATTCACATTACACTCTCTGCTCATACGTATGCTCGCCCACACCTGAGCGCAAAAACACATGTGGGTCATTTTACATGCAAAACACACATGAATATACACGTGGAGCCCAGACTGTGTCCCCCAGGAGCAGAGTGAAGTCTGACTGACTGAGTGATGGTGGACTTTCACAGCAGAGTGATCTCTGTCTCTCTCTCTCTCTCTCTCTCTCTCTCGCTCTCTCTGTCTCTCTCTCTCTCTCTCTCTCTCTCTCTGTCTCTCTCTCTCTCTGTCTCTCTCTCTGTCTCTCTCTCTCTCTCTGTCTCTCTCTCTCTCTCTCTCTGTCTCTCTGTCTCTCTCTCTCTCTCTCTCTCTGTCTCTCTGTCTCTCTCTGTCTCTCTCTCTCTCTCTCTCTCTCTCTCTGTCTCTCTCTCTCTCTCTCTCTCCGTCTCTCTGTCTCTCTCTCTCTCTCTCCGTCTCTCTGTCTCTCTCTCTCTCTCTCTCTGTCTCTCTGTCTCTCTCTCTGTCTCTCTCTCTCTCTCTCTCTCTCTCTGTCTCTCTCTCTCTCTCTCTCTCTCTCTGTCTCTCTCTCTCTCTCTCTCTCTCTGTCTCTCTCTCTCTGGACTCGCTGTTTGATCTCAGCATTGCTTTTGGGACCTGACAACCAAGTCTAGACCGTAACATGCACCATATGTCTCCTGGAGACCACAGAGAACTAAACAAAGCCATCAACAGGCTGCAGGCAGGGAGGAGAAACAACTCTCTCTCTCTCTCCAAAAATGGCCTTAACTGAATCTCGCCCTGGCCGTTTGCACACAAAGATTCTCGAAGGTTTTCAGCTCAGGACTCGAATGAAGCATGTGAACGTGCAATGAAGTCCACTGACTGTGGGAGGAAGCCGGAGTACCCGGAGAGAACACACGCATGCACGGGGAGAACATGCAAACTCCACACAGAGAGGCTCCTGTCAGATATAATCGTAGGCACCATATACAGCTAGTATTTATTTCTGAGCGCTAGTTTATTTTTTGTGCGTTTGCTTCGAGAGCTTCGAGTTGAAAATCGTTCAACTATTCAGAAAGACGCTGTTGACTTCACTTTTCCAGAAAAAAACCCTCAAATATAAAACACAGAGTAACAGAGCAGTGTCGGCCGTTGTCTCAGCGCACAAATGCTTCATGCTAGCGCTCACAGTCAGCGCTTTTCTGCCAGGTGGACACGGGGCCTCAGACGATATATATCACACACTTCAAGTGTGCGAACATCAGAAAAAAAGAGCAGAAAAGGTGCTAAACTGTTTTCTTTTAGATTTTATTAGCATCATACTTTTTGAATTACAATCAGAGGCGCTGCTTGTCAACAGGCAAGGCAGGCATCTGCTTGGGGTCCCAGACCAGTAGAGAGGCCCCTGATAGTAAGGGAATATTGCACAAATCTGGGAATAAATTCCTTACCAATAGATTTCTTCACAAATGTGTTCATAAAGGTTTCTTCTAACACGTATAAAAAGATCCAACTCCTGTAGGAAAATCTGTGAGAGCGGCTCAAAGTCGGGGTACCTGGAACCTTATTGGTGAAACATTGAAAATGTTAACCTCTGCTTTAGGTAGCTTGTGAGGGGTCAAACTAGGGGTTCTTTAGGATTCTGAATCCATTGCAAACATTTGTTTCCTTGGTGGAAAAATGGCCACGCCCACTTTTACATGTAAATTTACAGTAGCTTTATATGTTGATTTTAATATCTCCAAATAGTAAAAAAAAATACTGCACCACATTGTCACATGACTTAGGGGTCCAGGTCTGAGTCTTCTCCACACTCTACTGTTCTTAAAGTGGGGATTGGGACCCCCTGGGGGCTCGTGAGACACTGAGAGGGGGGTCGCCAGATGCCTTCACTTACCAAATAAAAAAGTTCAATGATCTAAAATTGCATATTTTACCCATTATTGTGAAAAAACATTCAAATATTAGTTGAATTTTAAATACAACTACAGTGGCAAAGTAATATTTATGCTTACCATAAGTGAAACGATGTAGGTAAATGGACTTGAGCTTCTTTAGCGCTTTTCTGCGCTGCAGCATCATTGCTGTGAAAACCAAAGTTTGTCAATTAAAGTCAACAAAGATAACTGAAGAGGGGGCTGGCCTGGCGGTTGTGTTGCGTGCCCCATGGAGGCTTTAGTCCTCGTCCCAGCGACTGTGGGTTCCAGACCAGCCTCGGCCTTTTGCTGCGTGACGTCCCCTGCTCTCTCCTCCCAACAGTTCCTGTCTCTCTTCAGCTGAACTATCAAATAAAAGCAAAAAGGTAAAAAAACTACTTGTAAAAAAAAAGATAAATGAAGAGGAATTACCCGTCTACAGGCGAGAAAAAGAGGAGTAAGCGTAGGCAGACACGATGGTGATGAACGCTGTTTGCAGGGCACCCAACAGACTCTTGAATCGCCAGTGATTACAACCATTATGGTTAATGTTTATTTCACCAGTCCAACCACTGCTTCAGGTGTGTTTTCAGTAGCTATGAGCAAACGTGAAACATTCAGAGACTGATGTTTCATCAGTGAGGGACATTTATCAAGAAACCTGCAGCTCAGCCAATCAGGTACACTTAGAAACTTAAAGCACTAATGTCTAAATCCTGCGTCTCTTCAGCTGCTCCGTCAACAGTTAACATGTTTGCTGTTTCAGTTTGGAGACTCTGACTCTGACACTCCTTCAGAGTTCAGGTGATTGAAGAGCGTTTGTTTCTGTGATCAGGCCTTTAAAGTGCTACGACAGCAAACGTGTCACCTGCATGAAGGTGAGATAAATCAAACCGTCCTCAACTATTCAAAATGTTTTCATCTGTTCTTCGTGGCTCAGCTGCCAAACCATTAAATCCTCGCTGAGTCACTCTGCTGACGCTTAATTAATGAGGCCACTTAGGAGATTTATTCCTGGGACCAATTACAGCATCTATATGACTCGATGGTCGAATCAATCAGCGCTGCTAATATGACATCATCAGTGACTAAGCAACTCTCCTGAGTGGCGTTACAGCATCGTTGAGAAGAAATGGCTTAGACGGAGCGACAGAATATGAGGCTGGGAGCCAGAGCGATGACGACACCCGGTAATGTCTTTAAAGGGGCTTTACGTAACCTTTAAAAATACTGCGTTTGTAGCGACACCGCATGGCCGTCAGGTGAACTGCCTAACAGCCTAATGATTCTATCTGTGTTGCCTGTATACAATGTGCCCCGGGTCCGATTTCTCCGCTAAAGCTCCAGGCAGTGTCATTTTATTTGCGTTCTCAACGTCCTCCTCACTCCGCTCCGCTTACAGAAATCAACAGTACAAACTACAAACTCATCACACACTCCCGGTCTTCACCTGCACAGCCAGAGGCCGCCTTCACCACACTTCTATCCGTCCTAGGAGCTCTCACAGGCGGACAAACTCATCACACACTCCTGCTCTCAGGCAGTGCCTGCTGAGACTGTCGTTTGTAGGATGGAGAATGAGACACACAGACTCCTTCACAGACTCTCACATGTGTATGACCACTTACCTCCTCTGGAAACATTATGCCGGTAAATATCCAGTGTTTCAGGGGCCATGTTGATGCTCTTTTGTGTACGTACGAGCACGTATGGCGAGCACGCGAGGGGGAGCGAGCAACAGGTTACTGGTGCAGTTCGCCTGACGGCCATGCGGTATCGCTACAAACGCAGTACTTTTGAAAGGTACATATAGCCCCTTTAAAGTCTGCAGACAGTAAAATAAAGGAATCACAGACGTCCAGTCTGGAGCAGATGTTGTTTTAAATTGGAGGAAAATATCGACACGTGAGCTGCAGCTCCCAGAGAAGTGAGAGCAAAGTGAAGACCTCAAACACAGCGTTTCTGCTGACTCATTGTCATCGTCCTGCTCAGTCACAGGATCAGATCTTCAGTCCTGATCAGCGATTAGTCGACATCAGGCATGAAGCGCCATCAGACCGCTGTAAAGTCGACTACTCTGTTCCACCCCTAACGTGCACACACTCGCTGTTCCACGCCACCCTCTCACTTTAAAAATGCCACCTTTCCTTTTTCACTGCAGCGACAGTCAGAATAACAAGTGTCGCTTCGATGACTCGGCATCTTTAAAACCTTCATCGGGCTCTTCACACGGCGTCATAAACTCCACAGACGCTTCTGAATGTAAAGATATAAAGTCAGGAGAGTTAGCGTTCAAGAACGTTGATAATGTGGAACAATCATTAAAGTATTTACAGTACCTGTGTGTGAAGTCTATGATGATTCAAATGTGACCAGCTGGTCATTACTGGTCTTGGAGTACTCGGTAAGTTGAACAAAATATTGTCGACCTTCTGATCCTGTGTTACATCGACTGGATGTAACACAGTTCTGAATCTTTCAGTCTAACTCTTGTTTCAGATTCAGCATATTCACCTCTGAGTGTTTAGAAAACTCTTCATAATCAAAAGGAGCTTGTACTTCTCGTTCCGTGTCTGATGGGGAAAAAACCCAGCAACGGAGCAGTGTCGGTCTTAAAGGTCCCATATTCAGCTTGTTCTGGTTGTATATGCTCTTTAGTGTGTTCTCCAGGTGTCTTGTGCATGTTTAGGCACATCTATGTGCAAAAATTCAAAGTCCGCGGAAACGCGTCTTCTCCTACCTCCTCCTGTTAGCAGTAGCAGTAGCTGCATGTAACGCTCGGTTCTAGCCCCCCTCGTTGAAAATTGGCAGTGTGATATCACACTGCGATGATGTCACTGATCCAAGCCCATTGGCTCGTTGTAGCAAGCACAAGCTCATGCTGCACATTAGCTACATTCCAAATATGGTAAAAGGGGCGTGACATTTCCGAGAATTGTCCCAACGACTGACCAATTACAACAGAGCAGATCGGCCAACCAATCAGGTCAGACTTGGCACACGTGGGGACCCTGCTCGGGGGGGATTCAGAGCGTTGCAAACACAGGCAGATGAGACGGGCTGCATCGATCGGCAGTACATGAAAACAGACACTTTTTTTGAACATTAGCGATTGTGAACGCACTTTAGTAGGCACATACATTAGATATATGAACCCCAAAAAGGACATAATATGGGATCTTTAAAGCGGCCGTTGTTGACTGTTGTCATAGAAACAGGACAGACTTGCAGCACTTTTCTTCTCAGCGCGCTAAGGCTTCAAACAAGAGCTCCTGAGCACAGAGCTGTGCTGAAAAAACGCTAGGTGGACACAGGGCCTAAGTACTTCATTTCAGATCGGACACGCTGTCAAGCCCATTCATTGTCTATGTGTTGCTCATCGCAAGAGCCTATAGTATCTGCACGCCGCTGAGCTGAGGGCAGGGTAGGGTCGTGCTTGGTGTTTTTGCGCGCTGTGCGAAAGTTAAAACATTTTTTATTTCGGTGCAGCGTTCTGTGACATCACTTCAGCGCGTCCAATAGGAGGGAGCGAAGATCAGATCATTGCTTTTTGGTCGGGTGCGCTCCCCTGCTGCTCTGCGCCCTACTCCGCGGCGAGCGCAGCGCACACTGCGTCCTATCTGAAAGCTCTTTAAGCT
>CM036545.1:692500-730000 GCA_020745685.1 Tautogolabrus adspersus
CACTGAAGCTTCAGTGTTTATCCAGCTCTGCATCGGTCTGTAAACCTTTCTGCGTTCTAACCTCTCTCCATTTTTCAAAAGCATCTCCAATATTGATCCTAGTTTGAGCACGTTTCTGCTCGTGGAGCTTATTAGAAACATGCAGAGGCTTTTTAGGTCGGGTACAATCACTTCTATCTGAACCAGTTCTCTTGCCCGCTTCCATCGCTGCAACACCTGTTGGTTTGACCTGATAACTGCTCTCATATCTGGCAAACCGAGGGGCGTCCAAAACGGCCGTGTGGGGGTGCCTTAAAACCGCCTACCTTCTCTGGTCCAAACAAATCCAGACCATTCAGGACCAGAATCTAAAGTTAGAAGGAGGACATACTGGCTGCTGCATTGTTGTCAGAGAAGCCAGCACTTCAACATAGCATGTTTCCTTAATGTCTGATCATAGAGTAAGCTCACTTTATCATCTCACTCTCTACACATCTCACTGATTGGACCTTTAACATTTAGTGGGGAAGTTAAAGTTAGCCAAGAGACGACATCAACAAATGCATCGGACAAACACTGAAACATTTCCTTTTCCAATAAGTATGGAAAAAGTATAAAAACAGCATCTGTGATATTTTGACCATGAGAGGAAAAACTCTCTGTTTTGATCCTCCAGAGATTTTCTAGCGTATAATTTACCAGCGGTGATGGATGGGGAAGAAAGGAAGAGGGGAGAGTCGACTGAGAGGGGGAGGAGGGGTGAGGGGCCCGGCTATAAAAACTAAAGATCACTTTCATCAGAAAAAAAACACAAGACTTACAACCTCATAAAGACGAGCCACATTAAATCATGCTCATCCAGTCCCTCCACACTATCGCTCCGTGTTTCTCTCCTCCACATCTTTCACATCTCACACAAACTTTACTGTCGCTGATTGGACGTCTTCTCTCCTGTCTTACAACACCTCCTCAGTCTCTCAGCTCGGTCCCACCTTTTCTTCTCTCTCTCTCTCTCTCTCTCTCTGTCTCTCTCGCTCTCATCATCCTGCTCCATCTCTGTCATTTCCATCAGTTCTCTCACCCTCTCCCTCTTTCTCTTCTCACACTGGTGTTTTTTATTAGGGCAGAGGATATGAGTCAGAGGTGATTCCTTGATTGCAGCAGCATATGTGAGTAGATGATAAATCCATCATCGCATGTCTCACTCTGTTCCAAACACACACACACACACACACACACACACACACACACGCACACACACACACACACACACACACACACACACACACACACACACACACACACACAGGAGAATGGGAGAAGAAAAGAACCCCTAAATGTTGTGCAGGAGGCGTCCAATGACAGAAGAGTTGGTTTAACCTCAATCCCCCCCCCCCCCCCGAAACCACACACACACTGATCATTAGTTTCAATGGAAACCGCTTGTGTCTTTATGAGCCCCCTCCGAAGGTTGCAGCCCCTGAGTTGGAACATCTAATAGACGGGAGGTTATCTGGGTGCCAGGTGAGACTAATCAGACACAGGTGAACACATGAGGGCGGGGCACACGATCACAGAGCCGGACAGGAAGTGACGAAGTAAAACAGGAAATGATAACTTAACCACAAAACCACATGGCACTGAGGTAATGGATTTAACTGAGAAGTTTTATTTTGTACCTTTCTTCCAGGGTAGTGCGCCCCCTACTGGCCTGAAGAAAGAAAGCAAGTTTAGGTCACTTCTGCCTTCGCTCTGCTGTAGATGAGGGCACACCTGTCAGTCTGATCTGGCCTCGGATTGGTGGGCACAACACACGTTACATGTTGTAGCTCCTGAGACTCACAGTGACAGTCTCAGCCGGCCTGCATACCAAAGACACATTAGGAAGCCGATCATTTCAACAAGAAGCCGAGTTTCATGTCCCAGAATGCTTTGTGGTGATTGATCTGTTAGTCAGACAGTCAGTACGACACACAGCTGTTCCCTGGGAAAATAAGCTTGTTTTAAATCGACGAGCCAAGCCCATCACCACGCAGGCTGTTTAAAGAAAGTCACGAATACGTAAATCTGTTTGAAATGCTAAAACATCTCCTGTAGCTGTTTAGCAGCGACTCATGTTTGCTTCATCGCCTCCAGCATGAAATACAAACATGCACCATTTAGGAAACCTACTTTGTGGAGTAATCCTCAAAGTTCTGAGTGAAACAAGCTTCAGAGTCGTTTGAATGAAAATCTGTACGTTGAACATTTGCATGATGGGAGCTTCACAGATCTCTGAGTTTAGTTTGTTTTCGAGCAAACATGTCGTATTTTTATATTCCAACCAAACGAGGAAGAGGATCCGAATGCAGTCTAAAGATAAAGTATTTGAACAAAAAGTCAAAATCATGCTCACTGCTAAACGAGTTCGACAAACGATGAGAAGCCACGAGGAAAAACAACACGGGTAAAAAAGAAGGGGAAGGAACACAGAGACTAAATAGACACAGTGGTAATCAGACACAAGCACCCCCACACGGCCGTTTTGGACGCCCCTCGGTTTGCCAGATATGAGAGCAGTTATCAGGTCAAACCAACAGGTGTTGCAGCGATGGAAGCGGGCAAGAGAACTGGTTCAGATAGAAGTGATTGTACCCGACCTAAAAAGCCTCTGCATGTTTCTAATAAGCTCCACGAGCAGAAACGTGCTCAAACTAGGATCAATATTGGAGATGCTTTTGAAAAATGGAGAGAGGTTAGAACGCAGAAAGGTTTACAGACCGATGCAGAGCTGGATAAACACTGAAGCTTCAGTGTCCACCACATGGTGACCTGCGTGAGCATCCACTCTAGAGAGGAGGTGGGGAGACAGCTCTCTGCAATGTTTTGAATTTGGACTGCAGTACCCATTTTAAACACTAGGTGTCAGAGTTACATATTGCTCCTGTAATTTCATGCATGGTGTTTTCTTTGTTCTTTGTGTGTCTTGGTCCTTGAAGTTTTGCAATCAAGGAGAAGAAGAACGGGGGTCCAGAAAGAAATAGATCATTTTAAATTGGCTTATAATCATGTGCAGGTGATCTTCATTTTCAGACGGATTAACACTCTCATGGCTTAAGGAGAAATGGAGAAGTGCAAACAGTGCAGGGACTATACTCTTCTGTAATTGTGTGCCAATAAAAAAAACGACTGGCTCTAAAGTTAAGCCGCAATCTTCTCCCAGTTGGAAAAGACTTTAAAGAAGACCACACCCAGACGAAGCCGCTCCAGCTGGGCCTTGAAGTCGCATTTTTTCCACACGACGAGTCAAATCCCGTCAACATTGCCGAGCTGCTCGAGGACGAAAAAGACGTTTAAAAGGTAATGTTTTAAAAGAGGGATGTTGGTATCTCATCAGTAATCAGTAAGTCTATGATTGAGACACACTGGGTGAACTGGTTTAGAGCAGATATGAAAAGCTGCAGCGCTCTGATGTGCTTCCCTCTCTACCTGTGTGTGTTGTTGTGATTGCAGAGTCCAGGACGCAGCGTAGCGGAAAGCCACCGCTTCAAACCACACTTAATCACACACTGCAGCAGCGAGTAAATATCTAATCACACACACTGGGCTGCATGAATGCTGATGCACACACTAATGTGTTTATCATGCACGCACACACGCTCCCTTTAAACGGCACTTTCATAGAAACACAGTCTGACACTTGTCTCTCAGAAAAGGACGGGAAATTCCATCTTTTTCCACTTTGTGTAACACTCAGACCGAGCAGGAGCACGCACATGCGCGCGCACGCACACGCACGCGCACACACGCACACACCTCACTGTTTGTGATCTATCTCAATGCCACGCCTCAACAGATTCAATCAGAGGGGAGCCTTTGTTTTTTCCCTATCTGTTGTTTTATTTTCCTTTTGCTCTCTCTGTCTCTCTCTCTGTCTCTCTCTCTCTCTCTCACTCTCTCTCTCTCACACACACACACGCACACACGCACTTTCTTCTTTCATTTCTCAGTTGGAGCCAAATAACTTTAGTCTGAATGATCCCACAGCTCTCAGTGCGGAGCTAAACATGCAACAGGACATGCAACTTTCAGGACTTTGAAGTCGATCTTACTTGATTATCGTAGCGCCTAATATTTACCTCTGCATCGAATCTACACATGCAGCCTACGCCGGAGGTTAGCGTGGCCCTGTACCTATGCAGAAGCCAATTGGTCCGCTGGGAAGCATCACATTTCCTGGATTTTCTCCCCGTCCTCTGACTCGACTGATCCAGTGTCCGTACATTCGACTCCTTTCAATAAGTGCAGTGCAATCAGATGCTGCTTAATGTTTATCGTCTCCAACTCAAACACGATACGCTCAGTCTCAGTCGCCATGGTTTCCTGCGAACAAACAAGCAGGGAAAGGAGCAGAACCAGAAACTGGCAATACAACTAGCGTGGAAATGACACTAACAACTCCACGGAGTATTGCAGAGCGACGCAGACACACCAACGCTCACGACGTGTAGGCTACTGCGGCGCAACTTCTGCGTTAATACAACGCAGAAGTATAAATCTTTTATGACCCTGTCGGCTCTCCATAGATATCCCACCACATGACTCAGAGTCTTTGCTCTTCAAGTTATTCTTCCATAATTAACTGTCAGTCAAAGTTTAGAAAGTATTAATTAAATGTTAAACAGCAGACGGATACACAGAGCGGGTTAGAGGAGACGTGGTGTATCTGTGAGTTCAGCTGCTGTCACATCCCTTTTCCTTTCATTGCTTTTTATTTTGCCCTTTTCTTCCTCTTCCTTCCTCCTTTCATGACACTTAATTGAGAAATATATACAATCCTCAGCCCGGAGGCACAAGCCGTACAGGTGGGGCCCTGAAATGTGGCAGCGGATTGACTAATTAAAAAAGAAAATCCCATTTACCCATCGACTTTTCATATCCCAAGACCGATTTGATACGCTTGATTCGATACCAAATTCTCAAATCTCACCTGAGGCAGCGAATATTGCCGAGCGCCTGAGAGTGAGAGTCTAAATCCATCTGTTGGTGAGGAGCTGAGCCGAGCACGATGCACTGCAGAGTTAGGCAGATGTTCAAACTAAATGAAGATGTCCTATCTCATTTCCTCCTGCTCCTCAACTCCTGTGTCCCGATCACCCCTCCCCCCTACTCCTCCTCCCCTCCGCTTGGTTATGTCCAATTCTTCTTCTCCCTCTTTCGAGGATAAACTCTGCCGTGCACGACTGACTTTTATACGACATTTCCATTCCCACTGTGGAGAAGAACACGCTCGGCAGTAAACGTGTCAGGGGGACATCCGTCTACCTCCGCAGTTACCTGCAACAAACGACCACACGCCGCTTCTCCATATTCAATGCCACGTCTTCATTCGTCAACCAAACACTGAGCCGTTTTTTTGGTTTGATAAGCAGTTAGGATTCTTTAACTGGATCCTGACTTCAAATTAGTGACTGAATGAGTTTATTAAATCCATGTATGCCTTCCACTAGCGTGATGAGTACGAGACATTTTGTCTTAAACTCGCAATAATAGAAAAATAAACGCAGTCGACTCAGTGTGCACGGTGTCTCTGCATAAAGGGTTTTTTTTCCGGATTACGGATGCAAAAAACACATCCGAAAAAAACAGACTCAGTGTGCAATGGCCTTTAGCGTTCGTAAAGCCCCGATGGACTGGTAGGAATAAAGACACGAGCGTCTCAGAGTGAACCAGGTTTCTGAACACCTTTATTTCTGATGTAGAAAGTGTTATTTGAATATGTTAACGGGTCTTCCTGGGCTTTTTGCAGTCTGCCTCAAGTGGACATTCAAGGAACTGAACCCTTTTTTTGCTTAGCCTTATCTACGAAGGGGGCCGGTAGGTGCGACAGCTGAAACAACGTTCATTTAGAGAAACACACGCTGCCCTTTCAAAAAGCAAACGCTGCACATCCAAAATAAAAGCAACGGCTGAAACGTGCTGTAAAAAGATGAAACAAGTGCCTTACCATCAAACACGCTGCAAATACATTAAAGCTAACTAACTAGCTAGCCTGCTAGGGAAACTAACCATTCGCATACGGCGCAGAGGGGCGGGAAACATTGCCATGGTAACAGTGAGCCCACCAATCAGAGACGTCGCTGTGACACTATGCTCGAGGGTAGTGTAGTTCTTTTCCCTGATGTGGTGAATAAATCTTCTTGTTTTTAAAATGAGGTTGATATCAGACGAACTTGTGTCTCCTACAGGAACAGAAACCATCGTTTCATGCTCGGTATAGCTCGTGGTCAGTCTACCTGTGATGGTTATGACATCATGGCTAATAATCAAATCAGCTCTGGATAACGTGAACGGGGAAGAGTGACATCGTAAAGACAGTTTATGGAGACTTTTTCTTCCTGCCCACTTACAGAGTTAATTTATCTGTGGAGCTGCTGGAACAAAACAAGCGTCTTTATCGACCCGCTGCTCGGTCAGAGAAACCTCCCTGAACCTCGAACAGCCTCGACACACGACTTTTAGTTTCCTGATAACTTCAGCTTTTTGGATTAATCACACACCAACGATCATTTTAGGAAAACACTCGCAATTACCCTCCGTGACTTTCTGTTTCTGTGCTAATTGGATGCATCCACTACAATATGTGTGTGTGTGTGTGTGTGTGTGTGTGTGGGTGTGCGTACGTTTGTGTGTGTGCGTGTGTGCGTGTGTGTGTGTGTGTGTGTGTGTGTTTGTGTGCGTGTGTGTGTGCGTGTGTGTGTATGAGTGTGCGTGTGGGTGTGTGCGTGTGTGTGTTTGTGTGCGTGTGTGTGTGTGTGTGCGTGTGTTTGTGTGTGTGTCTGTGCTTGTGTGTGTGTGTGCGTGTGTTTGTGTGTGCGTGTGTGCGTGTGTCTGTGCGTGTGTGCTTGTGTGTGTGTGTGTGTGTGTGTGTGTGTGTGCATGCGTGCGTGTGTATCTGTGTGTGGGTGTGTGCATGTGTGTGTGTGTGTGTGTGTGTGTGCGCATGTGTGCGTGTGTGCTTGTGTGTGTGTGTGTCTGCGTGTGTTCAATGAGCCCTCTGGGTGTACTTCGGCGTAGGTAACACTCCATTACTTGTCCATTAACTCTGCATGGCTGGCCTGAGCATTTCACCCACAGCATAATACGCTAATTAGCGATGTAAACACACACAAAGAGAAACAGTCATTGAGGTTCACTTTGCTGGATTCACCGAGGAGGACTCCCCTCGCCTTCGCCTTCGCCTTCTTCTTCCTCTCCGTCTTTTCTCCGTCCGGCTCGACTCATTATTTGAGACGTTATTTGTTTGTTCCCACAACAACAAAAAGGTGACCAGATAAAAACCAGTCTCAAACGGGAGTTGGTGGAGGAGGGGGACAAATACATCTTCCTCACTGAATGGATGTGATGATGTCTGTGAGGAGAGCGGCGTGGAGGAGGACGGAGGCAACAGAAGGTGAAATGAGAGGTGGACGGACAATGACAGGCAGGATGCTGAAATAGAACAGAGCAGAGACGAGGTCTCCGGTCTCGTTTTGTTCTTCTTCTCGGTCACTGCTCTGATTACTGAGGACGAAAACGAGCTGCGGTGTGATTTTTCTTCATCTGTTTGAAGCACACTGATGGCGGCCATTAGAGGCACAGCTCCGTGGTCACGTCTTGTAGAGCTCAATGGCGGCGTGTGATTACATGAAGAAACTAATGTTACAGTGAGGAAACAAGCAAACATGACCTCATCACACTTGAAAGATGTCTTATTTTCTATTATCTCCATAGCGCCGGGTCACACAGAGACACGTGCTACAGTAGGCTCAACTGCTACTAATCTGGGGGAAAAGAGCTGGGAGCGCCTGTGGAGCGCAGCTGCATTAGCATAGAGGCAAGCAAGTAGAACAAGTGGATTCTAGCAAACGTAGAGCTCTCAACATTGCTTTGCTGCTAGACGAGGAGGTAAATCCTCCTACTTGATTTGATTGGCTGCTTCTGCCAAAAGTGACGTTGATGAGCGCTGCGACTTCACGTCTTGAGCTGAAAAGTTGAAAATGTTTTAACTTTTATGCACGGCCAAAAACCACTAGTAAAAAGTGTTTTTTACTAGTGGTTTTCTAGCAACGCGTATCTGAGTGATCGGGTTCGTGGCTTGTTCCGTCACTCAGTCTGAAGGGACACCTGTACACGTTTGTTTAAATGTGGGTAATGCTTTGTCATCTCCATTTCAGCTGGGATGTTTCTGCAATAAAGACATTTTAAATAATCGCTTAAGGCTGATTAACCATAAAGAAATAAAGGATTTAAAAACATTGTTTCAGAGATGCAGTATGCCAGGGTTGGTCATTTGTAAAAACTAGCATGATTTTGAAAGTAGCATTCCCTCAGTGCTCCGTCTGCACCCACCCCCTCCCCTCTGTGCTCCCTCAGAAGCCACGCCCCTCACTTACATGCACGAGCGCCGTTGCTCCAGAAGCGGACCTCAGGTCATCTCTTGCATTGTGTAGAAACTACGTCGTCTCATGTCTCATTCAGCGGTAAGTAAACTCACAGTATAAACTCCGTCATCGGTGACGAGCTTTGAGTGTGGGCTAGAGCACGCAAGAGGTAGAGAACGAGCAGGGAGACAGGGAGGCGTGATTGGTTCATCAGATTGGTACCTCGTGGCAGACATTGGTTGAAGTTTTTACACACTTACAACTGCTACAGATGACGGATTTTCTTTGTTCCTTTTTCAGAGAACATGAGTTATTAATTTCTGTCAGGACCTAAAGACAATTTCAACCAACATCTTAAAAAGTGGATCTGGAGGAAATGACCAACCCTGCCTTTCATATCTGTACATAAATTCATGTGCATCTCACCACATACTTCCTGAGGTATTTCAGTTTGGGCCAAATTAGTGGACAAACAAACATGGCCGTCCATCAAGCCTCCCTGCCAGCACGGCTAATAAATGGAGGTCGGGGGGGGGGGGCTAAATCTTAGAAGGGATGGTCTTATGTTTCAAGATATTTACCTAATGTCCAAAAATCCATCTCATAATGATTTATTGATGTTTAAGTGCTTCTTGTTGTTCCTCTTATGGAACGCAACAAAGGAGAAAATGTGTTGGAGACGGAGCTGAGAGGAAACCTGAAGATTTATACTGAGGGCGAGGACGGAAACAACATGTTGGTAAGAGGAGAGCGAGCGCTGTTGATGAATGGAGAATGGATGAGAGGACAAATGGGAGTGATAGAGAGGATGGGCACGCACACACACATACAGTATGTTTACTCTCACTACTCAGGGACACACGAGCCTAACACAAGAGTCCTCACTGCCGACCACAAGGACACAAACAAACTAAACACCAGAGCTTTAGAGAGCGTTGCTATGTGGACCAAGGCCGTGGATGACGAGGGACGACACCTTTCCTACGTGGTTATACAAAATTAGATGAGACACACAGTTTATATGAACTCCCAGCCAAAGGTAGAAAAGTTGGTGAATCGACAGCGTAATGACATGCAACCAGTAGGCGGCCATCTTTATGCATCTTATCCTGCGTGTGAAAATGTACGAGAGGCGTGCTGCAGCGGAGGTCAAATATAAAACAGAATAAGAAATCAGGATTGCTCGTCCACCTGTGGCTCTGCAGCATACACATTCAAATGCATGATGGGAATGTCGACATGCAGCGCAGTGTGACTGAGCAAACACACACACACTGTTGACACCGGGAAGCTGTGCTTATTTGAGCGTACGTGTGTGTGTGCACATTTCAAGCTTTCAGATGTGTTTGAGGGAGTTTGTAAATCCTTAGTCTGGGTCAGGCCTAGAAGCGAGATCGGGTTGCCTTGTTGGTCTCAAATCAAAACAAAGCTCTGTGTAAGACGAGTCCATGCAGTAAGTCACATAGTCCAACCTGATTCGTCAGTCACTCGCTTTATTATAAAGCTTTATTTTAGTTTAGACGGGCAGTACTGCACGTTTTCAAGAACCTCTCCGGACTGCATGTTTGAAAGAGGCTTTAAAAGATTTTGTTCTCGTCATCGGAGGATTATAAATTGTTTTTTTGCCCCCTAAGAAAACAGATGTTCCTTAACTTGAAGCTTGTATTTCAACTGAAGTTTAACTGTAGTCAGTAAGGAGCATGAACAATGAGAATGCACGCTCTGTGAAGATGTTGCAGGTTTGGAGTCATGCTGCTGAAAACAGACGACGTGCAATCCCAGAGAAGAAGTGCTGCAGACACTTCTGCAGTCAGACTGTGCCGTTGAGCAGTTTGAACTCTTCCTCTGACTGCACACACACTTTCTGCGTATTCAGGAACGGCTTCTAAAGAGCAGCCAGCGGTCTGTTTAGCCTCTAAAATGTTTAGCTTGGAGTCAAATCTGGTGTAAGCGTGACCGAATTCTCCCTGACACTCCAGCCTCGTCTCCTCCCTCTGATCCGCCCGATAACTCGGGGAAATCTGCATGTCATGTGAGATTAAGAGGATCTGAAGATGCAACAGAGGAGAGGAAACGGAGAGTGTGGCGGAAATTAAGAGTGATGACGTCCGTGTGTGTCCCAGCGGCGTAGCTGCTGGTGAGGGCGATGAAACACGTTGGAAGTGACAAAGTAGTGACACGTTTCCTCTGATCAGCGCTGAAGACATGACAGAGCAGGTTTAGACTCGGAGGCAAACACACACTCAGCCCTGATGATCTTCATCTTTAAATTATCACACACACTTAGTAAAAGCCCTTCAGCCCCACCTCAGCAGCTCTCATCCTTCGTGTCATCATGTCGTGTTTTTTCGTAGCCTTCAGCTTTTTAGTTTTAACAAGAGAAACATTTAAAACAGGAAGTTTAATGCTGAAGTGGCTACATGAAGACACATTACTCACATGTTGGTGTTACAAGCACAAGACCTCCTGATCTGGTTTTTCACACATGCACCTCGCAGTGGGAGATTATCCCTGTTGGATGGGGTGGCGGGGGCGCCTCAGGTGGACACTCGAGGACCTGCAGGATTTAGCTGCGGTTAATGGGTCGGCTCTCTCAGCACAGTAGGCAAGGCAAGGCAAGGCAAGTTTATTTGTATAGCGCTTTTCATACACAAGGCAGACTCAAAGTGCTTCACATCATAACAGGTCATACAATAAAGTGAAATAAATTGCAAGAATTAAAAGACAATTAAAAAACAGAGAATAAAAACATATTAACAATAGAAATTTTGGAAAATTTGGAGGACATCCCTTGGCATTTTTACTTCTTTCAGACCCCGTACTTGTGTTTGAAAGACTCACGTGAGATTTTCCCTGAATCCTGTAAACGTCTTTGCAGGATGCGTATTTTTATGGTTGTACGCAAAACCAGACAATCCAATACTTAGGATTTCCGTAAGATTAAGGCTTAAATCTTACTTCAGATACAGTAAATGCCAAGGAATGTATTAAAATAGAAAATTTAAAAATCACTGAAATTATTAAATCTGAAAATATGTTCTAGTAAAAACAATTCAAATAAAATTATAAATATAAAAGAATTAAAAGTTACAGTGCAGAAGATTAAAATCTTATTAAAATTTTTTAATTAAAGGCAGAAGTTAAAAGTGCAATGTAGGTCAGATTTAGCAGAAGGCTAAGGTGAACATAAAAGTTTTCAGTCTGGTTTTAAAAGTGGTCAGAGTTGGGGCAAGTCTTAAATCTTCAGGAAGTTTATTCCAGCTGTTTGTTGCATAGTAACTAAATGATGCATTCCCATGATTTGTATTGACTCTGGGAATCACTAACAGATTGGTGTCAGAAGATCTTAGTGATCTTGAAGGCTTATGTAGTGGAAGCATATCAGTGATATACTTTGGCCCTAAACCATGTAGTGATTTATATGTGAGCAGTAGGATTTAGAAATGAATTCTCTGACATACAGGGAGCCAATGTAAGGATTTAAGAATTGGTGTAATGTGCTCACATGTTTTGGTCTTTGTTAGAACTCTAGCAGCAGCGTTCTGAACAAGCTGGAGCTGCCTGACAGGGTTAGGGTTAGTTACAATAGTCTGCTAGTTATAAAGGCATGGACAAGTGTTTCTAAGTCTTGAGCTGACATGAGCCCTCTAAGTCGTGCTACATTTTTGAGGTGATAGTAGGCCGATTTTGTTACTGATTCGATGTGACTCTCCAAGTGTAAATCTGAATCCATAATAACCCCCAGATTTCTGGCTTTATTTGATGTTTTCAGGGACAGAGAGTGAAGGTGTTGGGTTACTTTAAACCTTTCTTTTTTAGCACCAAATACAATGATCTCAGTTTTGTCCTCATTTAGTTGAAGGAAATTTTGACACATCCAGTCTTTGATTTGCTCAATGCACTGGCACAGAAGATCTATGGGGCGATAGTCGTTTGGGGATAGCGCTACATAGATTTGGGTGTCATCAGCGTAGCAATGGTGGTCAATTTTATTATTTTGCATGATTTGTCCTGGTGGGAGCATGTAGATGTTGAATAAAGTCGGCCCTAAGATCGAACCTTGGGGGACTCCACACGTTACGTCGGTTGGTTCTGATACGAAGTCACCAATGGAAACAAAATAGTTCCTGTCTTGTAGATATGACCTGAACCAGCTTCAGACTGTGCCTGAGAGCCCCACCCAGTTTTCCAACCTGTCCAAAAGTATTGAGTGGTCGACAGTGTCAAATGCATCACTGAGGTCTAATAGCATTAATATTGAAGTTTTGCCAGAGTCTGTGTTAAGACGGATGTCATTTACAACTTTAATAAGGGCCGTCTCGGTGCTATGAAGAGGTCCAAATCCTGACTGGAAGTTGTTGTGGCAGCCAGTTGAAGCCAGGAAGTGATTAAGTTGTTGTAGGACAACTTTCTCAATTATTTTACTTCTGAAAGGTAGATTTGAAATTGGTCTGTAGTTGTTGATAATAGAGGCATCTAGGCTCCGCTTTTTTAGGAGAGGTTTAATAACTGCAGTTTTGAAGGCTTTTGGGAAATGGCCTGACTGAATAGAGTTATTAACTATTTGCAATATGTCTGTTGCTAGGCAGTCAAAAACATTCTTAAAGAAGTTGGTAGGTAGAGCATCAAGACAGCAGGTGGATGGCTTTAGATTTGTCACCGTTTCCACTAGAGTTTGAGAGTCTATGACATTAAAGCTTGTCATCATTGCTGTGTTACTTTTGCCTAAATAGGGTGGTGATCCAACATTTTTGTTTGAGATATTGATGGCGCGTCTGATGCCTTCAATTTTATCAGTATAAAAGAACGCAAACTCATTGCATTTCTGCGTGGAATGGAGTTCAGGTGGTATTTGTGTTGGGGGGTTGGTCAGTCTGTCAACAGTTGCAAATAGGGTTTTTGCCTTATTGGTGTTGTTGTTAATGATATTGGAGAAGAATGTTTCTCTAGCACTTTTTAAGTCTAAATTGTAGGCCCGGAGGCGCTCTTTATAGATGTCATGGTGAATATGAAGTTTTGTATTCCGCCAGATTCGTTCAGCCTTCCTGCACTCTCTTCTCTGGGCTGTTACAACAGCAGCTTTTCTCCAGGGTGCCTTTTGCTTACTAGAACTGGTTTTAACCGTAACAGGTGCAATGTCATCTATAACATTCAACATTTTGGAATTAAAGTTGTTCACAAGATCATCAGCATGACATGGGATTAGAGGTGGTAACGAGGAGATAGCATTTTTAAAGAGTACATTAGTATGTTCAGTGATGTACCGTTTTTTGACAGTATTTGATTTTGTTTGTGTGTCAGGAATGAAAGAAATATTAAAGAAAACACAGAAGTGGTCAGACAATGAAGGATCAGTCACAGAAACATCAGAAACATTGAGACCTTTTGTGATAATCAGGTCCAGGGTGTGTCCCTTACAATGAGTAGCCTCTTTCACATGTTGACTTCAAATGTGTCTAAAATAGTCAAAAGTTCTTTTGCACCCTTGTCATTCAAATCGTCAGTATGAAAATTAAAGTCACCAGTTATAACTAGACAGTCAAAGTCGGTGGAGATGCTAGACAATAATTCAGTAAAATCATCGAAAAAAAAAAAAAAAAGTAGCATCTCGTAGGAGCGGCGCGGTTTTTAAGAATTTTTATCGTGAAATGAGAGATAAAGTTGTACGTGGGTCGTGTCGGGTTAAACTGGGATATAACCACTTGGCCGGAGCAACGTGTAACCAAATGAAGCAAAGGAATGTGGACGGTTGGTGCTAGCACTGCTAACGTTAGCCTCACTCACAGACTATATGACCTGCTGAGTAATGCACGTCGTAAAGTGCCAAACATTTCAGCAGCATTTAAAATAGACATCCATTTCTGACTCCGATGAACAGTTGGGGTCGGACTCAAACCTGCCTATGTTTCGTTGTCTCTGTACTTGTCCTCGCACAATGACAATGAAGTTGAATCTAATCTAATGGGGCGCGTACACTAACCACTTCGCTTCACCTCTTCCGGCGCCCCCCACAAACTAACATTTCTATTTTACTAACCACAGAGAAATGAGTCTCTAGTTGAAGCGTGCATTAACTCTGTTTTCACACTAACTCATCTCCTCATTTTATAATCTCATGAGAATCATCTTTGGAGAAACGTTAGTCCTGAACCTTTTTCTTGTCTCACACCTTTCAGAGCCGGGGTCCGTCCCTCAGTGATGGATGTCAGCCTGCCTCCTCCTGAACACATATCGATGGTTATTTGGGCTTATTTCTCCAATCTGTTGTTCACCTCTGAGCACAGATAGAATCCATTTCTGCCTGGTCTGGTCTAATTTGGCCTGCTGGCTCGACTATCTCTCTGTCTGAGCTGCTGAGCCATCACAGCCTCGATTTCTAAAGTTTACCTCAAACAAACGAGAGCGGCGGACCCCAAACCCCCCTCAGCTGTCTGCTCGGAGACGCACAAACCGGTCTTCAGCTGAAATGAAGACTTTTTTGTCTCCTGAGTCTCCAGAGGACGTTAAAGAAAGGACACACATTCAAACTTCTTCTTTTTATCAGTTCTTTCAGTTTATATACATTCTCATGTTTCAACAGGAAATCAAACACTGACCATTCAATAAACAAGTCCTGCAGACATTTTGTTTTGTAGGACTGAAGTGCGTTCAGGAGCAGACGTCCAGGACGAAGGGTTGAAGGAGCGTAGTGTGACAGGTTTGTTGAGAAGTGTCGTCAACGTATCCATGGAAACGTGAAGGATCCAGGTGGGACAAAGTAAACATTTATCTCCTCCAGCTTTCCTTCAAACAAGAATCTGAAAACACGGTGAGGAGGAATCGATTCCACTCAAAATCAACTTTAACAACAAACCTTGAACTAACATTCATCTTTCAACTGAAGGCAGCAAACAATCAGGAACTTTAAACACGATGTGAGCACAGAATCACAGAGAAGCAGTCATTGATACATCCAACCTTCAACAGATTAAAGAAAGCTGAGACGATTAACAGTAAGATAACGTTTTCTCCGGTCCATCCTCTCGGACTCTCTGTTGGTCGGCTCTTAGTGGTGGAGTAAAAAAGTAACGAGGCTGACATTCACATTCTTTGTGGAGTCTGATATTACCGACTCACGTCTCTGAGACTCGTGTTCTTGTTGGAAGAGATCGACTTAGGCCACGTGTCCACCTGGCGTTTTGTTTGGGTAGAGAAGCGCTGGCTGTGCGCTCTTAAACACTTGTGCAACACTATACCGGTTAGCTTGGACATCACGCTCTACTAGTTATGTCCCCGCGGTGCAACCAAACAATGACGCGACTTAAGGTACAAACTATCTGTTCTCGTAGAAGCAGAGTCGGGTTTTCTGGCACAACTTCCGCGGTGCACGAAGACTGAAAGGTCTTAAGAGGTCAAGACGATCCAGCAGCACTCCTAGTATGAAGATCAACTTTATTAACTTTATTAGGGCGACGCGTTTCGGCTCGTGGCCTTCGTAAAGTTCATCTTTAGACTACAAATGTTGCTGGAGCGTTTTGACCTCTACAATACTACCTGGTATTAGACTACCGAGTTCAAAAATCTAACCTCCCGAGCAACACTAAGTTCTTCAGCATCGTCCTTTAAAACGCCGCTCGAGTCGACCGTTCAGCCAGAGTTACAGAGATTCACGTGAAATACTTTGAGTCGATCAAAACTTGATTAAGGCACGTTCACGTCGAGGCTGGTCAAACATCGTGGTCACTATGGAGATAAAACAGCTCTAAAGATCAGAGTACCTAAAATACATTTAAAAATCAACAACATGGCGATATGTACAGAAGTTATCGGAGTGTAAACATGTTCGAAGAAGGCAGATCGGCCGAGAAGGTCAAAAGTGCAACTGGGAAAAACAAGAGGAATGTCTTCCTGAGAAATCACGTGAAATAAAACCGTGATGACTTGTTGTTGGAGAGTAGCGCTCTCTGTTAAACCGTTTCCTTTGTTTTCAGCTCTTAAAGTGGAAAAGCAGATTTTCTGCGGCTGACTGCTCCAATGTGTAACCGGTCCAACTTCCTGTCTGCGCTGGAAGGAGATCCAACGTCAGCTCCCTCGCTAGCTAAGGCACTTTCTGATCTGAAGGCATCTGGAGCGATCGTTTAGTTAAGCAGCAGAAAACCGAGAGAGATCAGAATGAGAGCGAAAGGAGACAAACAGTTAAAGTTCCTTTAAATGACGGAGGTGAAGAAGCCGTGTTGGCGTGTAAACATTGCTAAGTACCGTATCATTGATGCAAAAAGATTAAAAGATCGTGATTGTATTTGATGCTGATTTCACCGGCAGGTCTGAAAATGTTACGTTTACTGGTTCATTAAGTCACGGTGTGATTGTTTCGCGGCTAATGGGGGCGGGAGTAGCTAAGTCTATAAGGACTTGGGTTGAGAACAAGAGGGTCGCTGGCTCAAGTCCCTGTGGGAACCAAATCTGGAAATTGGTCTGGAAGCCGGATAGGTGCTTTAGGTCACGGTTGGATTGTCACGTTTCGTAACGTCGCGGTTCGATTGTTTCGTGGCTAAACGTCACGGTGCCTTCAGAAGCCGATCACCAGAACTACTCGATTAGAACTCAAGACAAAGAAAGGATAAATGTGTCGATGTCTCTGATCTTAAAGTGGTAGAGACATTTGATTTAAATATTCTATAAGAAAACATTTCTCTACAGATGTTGATCTACATCGTTTGAGGCGGTGCAGAAAGTGGCGTTCCGTCAGCAGCCAGGTCGAAGCCCAGGTCAAATTTCAAGGGTTAACTTCTGCTCCTCAGCCTGTCGTTGGGTGGAGAGGTTGATACTGGAGCGCTGCAGAGGTCAACAGTGATCCTGCACCTTAAGTGGTCAACAGACTATCGGAGGGAACCTTGTGGCGGCCTGTTGGGGGGTGGATGAACCCAACAGCCTCTATCAGAAGGGGATAGTTTAGAGGTCGGTGGTGATGACAGGCGTGACGCCGTGGATGAGCAGGGTAGGGCCCAGGTCTTCAGTCAGCAGCTCCAGATGGTGTAAGTAAGTGTTGTAGCGTTGGGTGTCAGCTGGTGGACGGGGCAAGTACAGGAAACGCACAGCGGGGGCGGGCTTAGCGGCCTCCTTAATCAGCTTATTGACAGCTGACAGGTACTCATCCGACAGGCGTGTGGCGTTGCTCGGGAAGCTGTTGACATATTCTTCTTCGTTCTCCTCTTCCTTAACCGCGCCCAGCTGGTTCTGTTCGTTCTCGTCATGGGATTGAGATTTTTTGGCCCACTCGCCTTGTCGCTGCCAGTGTAGCGCCACCTGGTGGTCCCAGGGCACGGGGTACACCTGAGCTTTGATTCTCAGCTCTTTTAACAGCTGGCCCAGCTTTGCTTCAGAGCCTCTCACGCTTCGTCCTTCCTCCACGCAGAGGAACAGGCGCAGCCGAGCTTTGCGCCAGGATCTCACCATGTTGAGGATGCATGCTAGCTGCAGCAAGAAGAGCGAGCACGTGTCCACGTAGCTACAGCTGTCAGGACGCAGGAGATTGACCGGCCAGACGTCAACGTACACCCTCTTTTGGGAGGGGGCTGGCGGAGACAGGGCCTGGGCTCTGTCAAAGTTGTTGAAGTATCGGGCAAGCACCACATTCTTTGACATCTTCATTGCGTCAGCGATGATCGATACGTACTCCTGGGATCGGAGAGCCTTCCCGTCCCCAAAGTCCCCGTAATCCTGCCTGTCAGCGGACCCCCGCAGCGAGGCAAAGTGGAACATAGGGGGTTGTTCCTCCTGATCCTCCACGTGGTCTGTGGAATTCATGCAATAATTGTTGGAGTTCGTTGGATCAATCAGCCTATCCTTCGGAAGACAGTCGTCATAGAAACCGAGGACGAGGGTGTTAGGACGCATCCCACCTGAAAAGAGGGTGGGAAAGAATTAGATCAAACCATTCCTGAAAATGTGGTTCAAACAGTTTTTGTCTCGTGGGTTTAGTGAAGGGTCAGAGGTCGAGGTTTAGTCTGAGAAATATTTAAAGTTGACGATCGCTGCAGTGAGGAGCCGAAGAGATGAGAGAGGAGGGGGCTGGTGGTCAGTGTGAGACATGAGTGACAACTCTTAGAGGACGGAAGACAGAGAGAGCACTGAGAGGCGGGTTGTTTAAATGTCTGGAGAGCTTCTAAAGAGGAGAGAGAGCACAAACAGAGAGAGGGAGCAACACGCTCCTGGTCACGAGCAGAGGTTCATAAACACAGACAGACAGAAATAGTCTTTATAAAACTGATGCATGCTCCAGGGTTAAAGTGGCAGTTGAAACTAAATTACTGACGAGTAGAGAAGGAAGTCAAAATGAATCTGCAGAGAGAAGCTGAAGTTTGAAGTATGAAGACAGAACGCTGGAATGAGGAAGGATGAAAGATCTGAAGTTAGTTTCTGTGAAAATACTTCAAGAAATCAAAGTTGTGACCTCGTGTTTATAATGTGCAAAGAAATCTAAAAAGGAGAAAAAACACTTTCTGTATGTACAACCTCAACTTCTTTTTACTACTTTTTTAAAGCAGCAACATGTAACTCTGACACCTAGTGTTTAAAATGGGTACTGCAGCTGGAGCTGGTTTGACCTGATAACTGCTCTCATATCTGGCAAACCGAGGGGCGTCCAAAACGGCCGTGTGGGGGTGCCTTAAAACCGCCTACCTTCTCTGGTCCAAACAAATCCAGACCATTCAGGACCAGGCTAAAATTGTTATTTCACAATATAAATCGTACATCACGCAGCCAGACTGTCAGATCTCGTCTTTTAACCACGGGGACATTTCTCAGTGATGATTATACTGACCGAGCCCAGAGATGAAGAGGAGATGTTGGACTCCATGACGCACAGTGTCGGACAAAGTCAGGTTGACGAAAGCTTTGATGTTCAGATGGTCCACCAGAGATAACCAGGAGTCGTACTGGGACTGTAGAGGGTCCGATGGTAAAGTGTCTGTGAGGAGGGCGGGGGGGGGGGGACAAAAGGGTGAGAGCAGACAACTCAATGGGAGCATGTTGGTATTCAGACGGAGACGGAAGAGAACAATAAGATTAGAGGAAGAGAGTCAGTATGACAGAGCTGGAATTAGAGACACAACGTGAGAGAGAGGAGACGTTAGGGATAAGGGGGGGGGGGGGGCTAAGATGACAGGTAGACAGATTGTGAGACAGAGAGAAAAATACAGGTGAGCACTAACAGGCGGGCAGACCTCAAACAGGTGGTCTGGGTTCAGATCCAACCTGTGGCTCCGATCACGCATCTCTCTCTCTCCCCAATTTCTGACTCTGTCCTCCTGAAGGCACGGAGAGCCCAAAGATAACCCCCCCCCCCCCCCGTACAGTGTGTGTCGATCGAGACATGAGCTAATCAGACCTGTTTGTAAACATGTTAATGTCTGCTGTAAAAACAGGCTTTTGGGAATGGGTGTGTATGTGACTTCCTGTGCTTCTGCAGCCAGCCTCTAGTGGACACTTGAGGAACTGCAGGATTTTTCAACACTGTAAGTTGCTGCTTGCTGGATTCACATTGTTACGTCTATCTGGTTAACAGATATGTGCGTCTGTCAGCCACATAGCTGCCAGATTTATACATAGCATTTATAGTTTGTCTCCAGTGTTGAGCCCGCTTATCTTTGCATTCAGCTGAAAGGCATCCAGCTGTGAGGATACTTCTTATTCTGCAGATACGTTAGAACAGAAACGTCCGAGGATCTTTGAGTCCTCGTTGACACAATCGCTTCAATAGAATTATCAGAACAAATGACTCTTTCATACTTGTGAAGACCAAGTGGCTCATCAGTCGTCAAACGGAGAGCAGGGCTCTTCAGCAGCTAATGAACATGTCACTTTATGAGACTGTGAGGCACTAAGAGGATTTGGATTCTGAAGACTTCATTCATCGCTCGGTCCCCGTCTCCAATCAAGACATGAAAACTCCAAACAAACAAAATCCTCCAAAGACAAAGAAAACAATCAATGACCCTGCTCGCTTTCAGATCTCAGAGTGTGGGACGCCTCCGGAGCATTCGACGACTGATTACTTCCAGAAAGCAGCAGCAGAGATCACAGGGAGAAATGGAGCATACTAAAACCATCCCCTGAATGACTCTGTGAGAAGAGGAACACAATCTGCTCATTGGTTTAGATTTCCTTAAAGTCATTTAAAGCTCTGAATGAAGACAGTTCAGATTTATCCGGTTAAAATTCAACAATGGAGTGGAAGATGAGTCATAACAAGCTTTTAGCTTCGTCACTGCAGCCTCAAAAACACCCTCATAATGTTAAATTATCCAGAAAGAAGTACATCCCAGCAGCCCTGATTTGTTTGGCTCATAATTAATAGTCATGGCGTCTCACTGCGTGTTCGATGAGAAACGGTGCAGAAGAAAACGCTCATGTACTCCTGATGAACCGACTTTGTCATGCAGGAGAAGTTTGAACTGTTTTCTGATCAGTCCGTCACTAAATCTCTCTCCGGGGCAGAAACCCTCGTCAACGCCTTCATGACCTCTCGTCTGGATTACTGTGATGGAGTCCTGTCTGGGGTACCCAGCGAATCCCTGAACAGGCTGCAATACATCTAAAACCCCGCTGCCAGAGTCCTCACCTGCAGCAAGCCCCGTCAGCTAGGGTTGCAAATTCTAATCATTTGACTTACTCGACGATTGGTCAAATGAACGATCACTCGATTCATCGTTTAAACACGTGAACGTTTTGCTTAAACAGAGATACCAAATGTGTTTTTTTCTTCCTCATTCAAAGCTTTATTTGCTCAGCAGCATCATTTCTAACAGAGTTGCATAATGAAACATTGATATGTCTGCCCTTTACATATTTCTAATGAAGGCCGACTTTATAACGTTCATTGAATAGCGCACGCGTCAAAAAAAAATCTTCGCTATGCAGCCACATTATAACTGTAGCTGTCTTTTTCCCCACAGCAACACATTCTCTGACAACATTGCATGTGTTAAACATTACGGCCTATGATGACATGTCAAATCAAATATATAAACTGAATAGGCTACCAAATTAATCATCATTATGAAACGACTTGACAGCCGCAGGGACCGTGCGCACCGTGCCCACCGCAAATGAATCATGTTTTTAAAAAAAATTCCCTCTCGCCTCCTGCGGAGAGATAAGACGCAGTGAAACATATGAGCAGACCAAGAGTGCAGATTCACATCAGCAGAGAGAGCGAGGGAGCGATAAGCTCCACTGTCCGTACATCCCTCTTGTAACCGCTGTTGCTCTGTGCGTTTAGTGTTTTTCTAAACGTTTAGCGTTTAAATGTTATCCACCTCCGTATCTATATGTTTAGCGGCGGGAACTGTTGCATACTGCTCCCCCAAAAGAAAAGCCAGAGAGCTGATGCACGGCTGCAGCTCCCGGCGCGAGTAACGGTCTCTGTCTCTGTCGTGTCCAGCACCGTTAGCCTGTGGGTTCGGGATGGCCACCTGCACCGCTTCTCCAAACTCAACCAGCTTTGATTTTGCATCCAGTCTCTGTGCGTTTGTCAAATAACTCACTAAGATGTTTGTGTCGAGGGTCCAGCATCGTTGCAACACTTAGTAAATACACCATTGCACTGATACAAGGAGGTTGAAATGAGACTTGATATAAATCAGTAAATCGAGTACATTTTTCTAAGTCGAGCAAATTCTTAACGAACAATTAATCGATAATCGATTAATTGTTAACATCCCTACTGTCAGCACATCACCCCAACCCTCATCCTCCTGCTCTGACTCTCTGCATCAAAAAAAACGAAATACTCCTCCTTACTTATAAACCGCTCCTCGCCCCTCAGTACCTCTCTGACCTCCTACACTCACACACCACGTCCCTCCGGTCCTCAGAGCCTGGCCTGCCGTCCAAACCACACACCAAACTCTGGTCCTTTGGAGACATCCCCCCCACCCTCTGAACTCCCCTCCCCTCAGATGTCCACAATGCTCCATCTTTGGACTCATTCAAAAAACTCCTCAAACACCGTCTGGTCTCCACAGACGACAACCTCCCTTAACTCCGCCTCTCCATCGCCCTCCCATCCTTTGCTTCGTATCTGTTCTGGTTCTGTGGAGACCTGCGTTAAAGTATCTTAAAGGCGGCACCCTGAAGGACTCAATCCCAGCACGGACAGATGACTGAGGGCAGCTCAGCTCCCAGCCCCTCCTGACATCCTGATTCTGAAGAGGTTAGCAGAGAGTTCAACAGTCACCTTTGAGAGAGAGACTCGTACAGTACAAGAAGAAGAAGAAAGAGGGACTAAACAGAGGGTCGACTTTTGAACTTTTCATGGTCCTCACTGAGATCTCCGAGCTGGACGTGGCCCAGCACGTACAGGCCGCTTTTCTTGATGTCGTTGATGAAGGTGATGAGGCCCACGCTGCTGCGAGGGTTGGAAACCATCAGCAGGACCTGAGGCCTCCAGAACTTGACGTGGTCCTTCCTCACGTCCAGCATCAGCAGGTACTTACGCACCTATGAGAGAACAGAGAAGAGAGATTTATACCCCAGTCAACCTTTTCATTGAAGCCAGAGGTCCACACACGTGGACTGAGGCGGCCTTGTGCAGGACTGTTGGATGTTCTGAGGTGGCGTTCTTTAATATACTCGTCTGTGCAGCTCTCTGAGACTGCATGAGAGACGTCCGTCCAGACTTTCTTATAAGATGCTTTTTTCAGCCTTCAGAGTCAATGTGAAATCCTGCATGCTTCCAAAATCACTGCATCATTTTAATTAAGAAAGTGGATATATATATATATAGACCCTCTTACGCACTTGAATGTCTGCTCTGTGTTTGGCTCCGCCCCCCCCATCTATGATTGGAGACGTGTGCAGAAAGGGGAAGTAACTTTTATGGATCATCGGTGCATTAAGATCTCACATGGGCTTCATGCAACAGCCCATAATAACCCCAATAATGACTTCCACATCTCGAGCTCACTTCATTTCTTATGCACAAGGAAAATACTGTGAAATGAATAGCTGTGGAGAAATATAATGAGGGCGAGTTAATGAACTAATCGGAAGTTAAACACGATGCAGGTGCTGCATTTATTTCAGTGTTTTATCGAGCCAGCACACAGAGGCGCCGGCTGCCTGCTCCCCCGACACGTTTCAGCGGTCACACAAACACCAGAGCGTACAAAGTGGGATTCATGGCGTGAGCGCCCTTCTGTCTGTGTGTTTGTGTCCCTGCAGGTCGCTTTGGGGGAGTGGAGGGGGGGGTTAGACTCTCAGGTGTGGGCTACTTAAGATGCGGTGGTCAACCTGTTCACTCTCAGCCTCTCATCGTGACCACGCAGCTCCTCGTCGCTCCATGCTGCTGTTGTAGTTTGCTTATGTTAGTTTAGTTTTACACCGTACAGCACGCCGCTCGCACCACACACTCACCTAACAGCCGACTCACTGACACTCACTCTCTTTGTGAAGTTTTATTTTTGTCTCTTGTTTAATGAACTTTTGCACCGTTTAGTTAAACCGTCCGTTTCCCTCTTTCTTTCTGGCCTTAAGAGCCGGCTCGTGACAACAGGAACCCAAGTGGGCACATTTTCCCAAACCGCGTTCTCGACCTCCAAATGTACCACTGAGGAAACGATTACATCATGAGGTCAGTTTAGGTGCCGTTAAGGTGCAGCTTCATTAGAGCCTGTGTACACGCTTATTCTTGCTCGGTTTCTAAAGCTAACCTCTGTAATATCCTTAGGTGTGTTTTAACTTTGTGTGTTGATTTAATTCAAAGAAATATCTCTCTCTCTCTCTCTCTCTCTCTCTCTCTCTCCCTGCTGCACACCTGAGTGCAATCTGTGCTCAGGGAGGAGGACGAGGATGTAGAGGAGCAGGTGGGAGAGACGGTGGCACACGCTCTCCTGGCAGCGATGCGATGAAGATATTTCTGATGTTAAAAATGTTCAGGATCAGTATGAAAAAAAATCGTGATAAAATCGTGATCGTAAAACTGACAAAAAAAAATCGTGATATGACATTTTTTCCATATCGCCCACCTCCACTCTCGAGGAACTGCACTTTATTTTTGCATGTCCACATTGGCTTTTTTTTCCCAAAGCTGGAGGTTGCTGCATGGTAGAACATTGCGTATGTGTGCATGTGTATAAACTAGAGCCCGACCGAGTAATCGTCCAGCCGATAATATCGGCCGATATTAGCATATCCAGTGACTATCGGTATCGGCTAATTTTATCTCTGATATGTGCCGATCTGTATTGGGAAGCCAAAATGCTTCCACTGTCATGATAACGCCTGCTTATTACAACTAACCGCCTCTACAGCTGCTGACGCTCACCATATTACTGCGAGTACCGATTCGAACCTTGACACCTTTGAATCGATTTTGAACTGCCTCACGATTAATCTTTACATCCCTAGCCGATATAACTAGATTTATTCTCCAGTCAAACATCATTTCATTTGAGCTTCATTGTCCTACACTAGCAGTTCTCTGTCACCAGCAGAGGGCGCTATATGGATTACAACAAGCATCATCACTCTGCAGAGTGTCGAGCAGTGATGCTCGTACATGCTCAGTAACTTTCGGCTGAGTGACCATCTTGTCTTCATTATAAATCTTTTCCACACGTGTTTGGTAACTTTGAGGGATCAACGCGATAAATGTTTTATCTATCTCTACAGATCTAACAAAGATATCGGCTGATATATCGGTATCTGATTTTTTTGCCCCAGAAATCCCACATCGGTCGGGCCCTAGTAGAAACACTCATTCAAACTGTCGTGTGATTGTGAAGTTTACATCACAATGCACAAACACAACCTTCATTTGGATTCTCAGAGCGTTCTCACGGAGCGACGTCGAGGCGCCATGATGGAAACGTAACCAAGTGGAACCCAACATTCAATCTAATCCTGAGCTTTGATATGAATGATTAACACTCATCGAAGGGAATAACGACCATCAGCTCTACGACCACTTACCCGCCATGTTTGAGTAGTTTGTTTAACTGTCAGATTTAACCCTTTCAGGGTCACTTTAAGGGTCATTCGTTATTGTTTCTTAACTCTTGATGATGTGAAATTGTTCTATAAATGTTTTTTTAGTGTGAAAAGAAGAAGCCGACAATCCTGCCTTAATGACTGCGTGTTTGGGTGGAGGTCCTGAAGCTGCTGCAGGGTAAACATGTGTGTCTAAACAGCCATCAATCAACAGTGAAGATGCAACCATAGCTCGTCTTATTACTGTATTACTGTTTGCACGCTCCCGTCCCGTAACAGCCATAAAAGAGGCAGAAAACGAGGCCTCAGAGGTTTAGTCCAACTGCCTCCACTCGTCTCATCATCTGTCTCTCTTTATCTCTCCATTCCCCCCCGTCTTCTCATCCATCAGGCTATCATCATTTCTCCCTCGCGTCACTCTCATCCATCACTTACTTTCTCCATCACTCATCGCCTCCGCCTGCCTCTTTTCTGTCTCTATCTCTCCCTACAGCGATACCATCAGCGGTTTCTTGACTCCGTTTGTCTTTTTCTTGGTTCTCTTTTCCTCGTACACTCGGTCGTCAGCCGCCCTTTATCTCCCTGTGTGCTGTTTTTGTTGCGAGCTGTTTTGTGTCCCATCCCTGCTTCAATGTCACCCAGTTGGCGCTGTGCCACACAGGCTCGAGCTTTAGGGAGCAGCAGAGGAGGACATGTATGTGTGTGCGTGTGTGTGCACACGCTGAGAGTCTTTGGTTAGAGACATATTAGTTTAATCTGTGTGATTAGACGGGCCACATGCTGGGGGCTCAGACTCTTTGAAGGGTTCTCTTTTGGTCCCTGTGTGTCTCTATGAATACATCCAAGATGTTTCACACCTGTAGATCGTTTGCTCACATGGGGACATTTACAAGCGAAACAAAATGTGTGATATCTAAGAGAAATGCTCTCTAAGGGTCCGATCACATAAAGACAGGTAGTGCTAGGTGCGGCCGCTCAGAAGACACCTGAGCACATCTGGACTTTAGTTTTCTAAAAGTGTGAAAGCAGCTGTATGTCTCTACACTCCCGAAAATATCTCGATAATTTCAGGAGGACTGCTCCGGATATCCTCCTGATCACGCTGTTCACACATGCACCTCACAGCAGGAGACTATCCCTGTGAGACGGGAGGGAGGCGGGGTCTCCTGAGGTAAGACGTGACGTAACAGGAATGACAAGGAAGTGGCGTACGAAGCAGCAGAGTCTACACGACGCTATAATGAGAATATGTGTCTTTCTATCAATGCTACGTGTAGTTGAACAGAATCACAATCTGAACTAAAGAGTGGAGAAGAACATACTGGAGAACAGGAAACAGAATGCAGCAGGTTCATTAGAGCACGGAGATCGTAGAGGTGGCGTGCAGACAGTCTATGGTCGTGCAGCGATCACAGGGAATAAACGTCACCACCCCCTCCCACTCGCTCCAGGTGAATTCTCCTGATTATATCCTGCTGCGTTCTCACATCAGCTCACTCTGACTTTCTGCAGAATAAATACGAGGAGGCTGGAGGAGAAACTCCGGGTGAAGAGAGAAACATTCAGCTGTTTGAGTTCACACATGAAGCTCAGCACGAACACTTCAGGAGTTTTTCTGCAAGTGTGAAAGCTCTATTAGTATTTATGTTGTGTCAGTTTGACAGTATAATGAAGTGAAACTGAAACTTGTGCTCCCTTTTTGGATGTGTGTGTCTCCTTTGAGTCGATGCTCGTCCTTGTGCTTCTTTAGCATCCCTCTGTGGTAACGCTGCCTCGTTCGGTGCTCGTTTGGCGTCTCATTGTGTTTTTGTCTCGTCTCATCTGGTCTTTGCATCTTGTTTATGCCATATTGGATCTTTGACTCACCCCCCAGTCTCTGCTCCTGGAGCTCCTGAGTCTCTCATCCATCACTGCTTCTAATAAGCCAAGCAGCCATCACCTTCTGATGAGAGTCTGATCCCAGTTTCACGCTCCTTCCCTCGAGGCCTAACTCGCTTCTTTTAAATATTTCAGCATTGATTTCTCTACAAGATGTTTTTATCATTGGATGAGTTTTATATTGAATTTTATCCATCTCAGTGCACCCAGTACTACATCCTCGGGGTATTGTCTGACCCTCTCTTTACCTATCACCTTCTGACTCTGAGAGGGGAGGCCGGCCAATCAGAATCTGAGGGGCCTGCAGTACGCCTGACCACCCCTCTGGCCCTGCTCCCCTGGCTTCTCGGGCTGAAGAGAAACAACGGCGGAGGGAGAGAGGGAGGAGAAGAAAAACAGGATCAGAGAAGGGAAAGGAGGACAATGAGGAAAGGCTCAATAAGTTAAGTGGTTGTAATAATGTTCTGCCTCCTGACGAGCTGCTGGCAAACCCAGCCACCCTCAGCCTCCCTGCCCACAACCCCTGCCTTGGCAACGGATCCCCTCGGCAAGGGGCCCTCTTGGCAACATGGCCCCCTCTCCTTGAGAGCAACAGGCTCGCCAGATAGAGGACAAGGAGAGCTGCATGATGTAGAGCTCTGTGTGTGTGTGTGTGTGTGTGTGTGTGTGTGTGTGTGTGTGTGTGTGTGTCTGGTAAACCTGATATAAACATGATAGATAGCTGCTGTAGGAACGATGAGGCGGTGTTGTGTTTATGTTTGAGAAAAAAAGACAGAAAGGGAAATGTGTTTGTGCGTTAAATGCAGAGGGTTTGGCTGAGGGAGAGGCAGCAAACATCCCTGTGTGTGTGTGTGTGTGTGTGCGTGCGTGCGTGCGTGCGTGCGTGCGTGCGTGCGTGCGTGCGTGCGCGCGCGTGTGTGTGTGCGTGCGTGTCTCGATAAACCTGATGGAACGATTGCTTGGCAGAGGAACAGGCTCTTGTAAAGCTGAGGGGATGAGATTTTAGTTGCTCTGGTAATGACAATGCAGTATTGAGATTGTACGTCTGAGTGTGTGTGTGTGTGTGTGTGTGTGTGTGTGTGTGTGTAGGTGTGTGTGTGTGTGTGTGTGTGTGTGTGTGTGTGTGCGTGCGTCTCAGACCTGGTGGAAAATGAGAGCCTGGCTGATGTAGCCCCAGCTGGAGGTGGGACTGAGGTAGTGAATCACCAGAAGCAGCAGCAGCATGAAGGCGATGCTGGCGGAGGCGTAGATGGCGTTGATCAGGAACATCATGATAGCACAACCCACGATGCCCAACACACACGTGTGCCAGGTGAAGTAACGGAAGGTGGGTCTAAAAAAGAACGAGGAGTCAACGTTAATGTAAAACTTAAAAAATATTAGTCCTGCTGTTTATAATCAGTTTGTAGAGCAGAAGAAGAAGAAGATCTCCTTATTAATCCTGTGAGGGTAAATTCATTTTCACACTCTGTTTCTGAACATGCACCAATACACACACACACACACACACACACACACATGCACAAACAGGATCCTGTGGACATTAGGCATGCAACAATTAATCCTCAATAAAATATTGAACCGTTCGGTACGGCATCCACGGTTCAATACTGACTTGTGAATTGCGGTTTTTACGGTTTGGCGTTTAACTCGTTTCCGCGCATTGTATTTCTCTCTAAATTGGCTCTGCCTGTGTGTGCCTGTGTGTGCCTGTGAGTCAGCGCGCAGGGATGAGGAAGCCCCACCAAGTGAGTTAATAACCAATCACCACGCACCAAAGTTTGGTGACACTGACAACAACATTAGTTGTAGCATGGCTAGCAGTGAGGAGCAGTTACGGCTTGAGGAAGCACCGCCGTCTTTAAAAACATTTTGCTTTCATTGTCGAGTCTGATGAAGGAAGAGAAAACGGTGAACAAAAAAATGACTCTCTGTAAACATTGTTTTACACGTATCGCCTACTTAAATGGAAACACTTCCAACATTACTTCACATCTGCGGCGCCATCACCCAGAAATATGACCCCGAACTTCCACCAGATCCGTGTGCATTGTGTGTCGGCTCCTTGCACCCTCGTCCGTCCGCAGAGCGGAGAGCACAGCCGGACAGCTGGGGTGCAGAGAGAAGGAAATCCCGCGGTAATTTTACAGATTCACTCGCGACAGCGCGAGATAAGACGATGTCCGTGGTATAACGCTCTATATAAACCTTAAAAACACATAAACACACATACGGTCATTTTTCTGAACCGTCAAAACACTTTACACTGGAAGCACTTAAACAGCCCGGGCCGCCAGAACCGAAGCGAACCGTGAACCGTGACCAAAAAAACCGAGGTACGTATTGAACCGTGGGCTGACTGTATTGTTGCATCCCTAGTGGACATGCACTAATGGAGAGATAACAATTCAGAGGACTCAGACGATTCAGAGGACTCAGAGGATTCAGGGGACTCAGACGATTCAGGGGACTCAGAGGATTCAGGGGACTCAGACGATTCAGGGGACTCAGAGGATTCAGGGGACTCAGACGATTCAGGGGACTCAGACGATTCAGGGGACTCAGATGATTCAGAGGACTCAGAGAACTCAGACGATTCAGAGGACTCAGATGATTCAGAGGACTCAGAGAACTCAGACGATTCAGGGGACTCAGATGATTCAGAGGACTCAGACGATTCATAGGACTCAGAGAACTCAGACGATTCAGAGGACTCAGAGGACTCAGACGATTCAGAGGACTCAGAGGTATCAGAGGACTCAGACGATTCAGAGGACTCAGACGATTCAGAGGACTCAGAGGACTCAGATGATTCAGACGTTTCAGAGGATTCAGAGGACTCAGAGGTTACAGAGGACTCAGAGGACTCAGAGGACTCAGAGGAATCAGAGGACTCAGACGTTTCAAAGGACTCAGAGGACTCAGAGGATTCAGAGGACTCAGACGATTCAGAGGACTCAGACGATTCAGAGGACTCAGAGGACTCAGACGATTCAGAGGACTCAGAGGACTCAGAGGATTCAGAGGACTCAGACGTTTCAAAGGACTCAGAGGATTCAGAGGACTCAGACGTATCAGGGGACTCAGAGGATTCAGAGGACTCAGACGTATCAGGGGACTCAGAGGATTCAGAGGACTCAGACGTATCAGGGGACTCAGACGATTCAGAGGACTCAGACGATTCAGAGGACTCAGAGGACTCAGACGATTCAGAGGACTCAGAGGACTCAGAGGATTCAGAGGACTCAGACGTTTCAAAGGACTCAGAGGATTCAGAGGACTCAGACGATTCAGAGGACTCAGAGGACTCAGACGATTCAGAGGACTCAGAGGACTCAGAGGATTCAGAGGACTCAGACGATTCAGAGGACTCAGAGGACTCAGACGATTCAGAGGACTCAGAGGACTCAGACGATTCAGAGGACTCAGAGGACTCAGAGGATTCAGAGGACTCAGACGTATCAGAGGACTCAGACGTATCAGAGGACTCAGACGATTCAGAGGACTCAGATTTATGATGGTTACCGTAGCAAACTAAGTTGTGATGAAAACTCGAGATACGCTGAAATGTTTCAGAGAGTTTAGATTCAACCTGAAGTGAAGTCTGCAAATCAATCTCAGACATAAACACATCATCTCATCTTCACATGCACATACACACACACGCACACACACACACACGCACACACACACACACGCACACACACGCACACAAACACACACACACACACACACACACACACACACACACACAAACACACACACACGCACAAACACACACACACGCACACACACACACAAACAAACAAACACGCGCAGACACACACAAATAAACACACACACACAAACACAGTCATTTCCTAATGCGTGACTTCACGGCAGTCTCAAAAGAAGTGGCGTACGTGCCGGGACGAGAGCAATTAAAGCAAACACTCAGATAATAAGCTGCAGACGGCTTCATGCCGCCCGTGTTTGTGAGCATCGCTCTGAATTCACAAACAAAAACGAGCTTCAATCGCATTAAATGCACAGACGTACTTTTGGTAAAACGCTGTCATGTGTCTGCTCGTTAAGTGTTAATGAGCCGGAGTAGTCCTTGCATTGACACCGCTGATGGAGCCACTCTCATATTTGGAGGATCATGTAATTGACCCCAATTTCCCTGCAACAACAGCCGCCGTTTGAATGAGCAGCAGCCATTAAAAGAGCCCCAGCTGTCATTACACAACGCCGCCCCAACAACAGAACGACTTCCTGCACACATCAAATAACAGACCCACTATTTAGAGCAACTCCTCCTCCTCCTTCAGTCGTTTCAAAGTCGATCTAATAGAACAATAACTTCCAACAGGGAGAATGGCGTCTCTCTCATGTCCACAGAGTGCCCCGCTCGCCTGTTTTCAGCTCTATGTAACTTCAGCAGCGGGTCGAGGTCATCTGGTGAGAAGTGCGTACGTCTTTACAGCACTAGTTCACACAGCAGCCTTCAGCCACAAAGCAGCCAGTTAGCCCGTCTCTGTACTGTTTGATACGACGGCTGAGGCTGAGAGGAAGAGGACGGAGACGGATGAAGATAAGAAGAGAGAGAGAGAGAGAGAGTGATGCTCAATGATTAGTCAAGAAATATCTCAACGATTATCAGTTGGATTAACAAGAGATGTGGTCTGCAGTGCATGGTCCCCAAAGCTGAATAAATATGGCGATCCTCTGATCTTTACGCTCTTTAAGGCTGAAGTAAAATATTCAGACGACTATGAAAAGGAAAAAAAGAGCGCCGGTGACGTCAAAAGCGCCTTTCTGAAAGTTTACATTTTTAACTTGAGCGCTCGGAACGGCCGCACAAAAAAGGTGACCTCTTTCTGCTGTGAACGCTCTCTACTCATTGAAAACAATTGAAAAAAATAACGCAAGGTGGACACAGGGCCTGAGTGCGGTTCATTTGTGCTGGTGTGACAGCTGTCAATCAAACTCGTGCGGACCAAACAGCCGTACAGAGAGCGCTTGAAGAGGTGGGCCAGCTGTCTTTTTATTTCTTCTGGACTTGGTGGTGCCCACTCTTCTCTCATCTTAACCTTCTTTCCATCCCGTTGGAGCGGGGCTGTAATTACACTAAAAGCTCACCCACCAGGTCCCCCTCCCCCTCCCGTCTCTTTGCACTCCATCTTCAGCGGTGGCGGTCCCTCCACGGAGTCACCTCGCTCTCACTCATTCTGCCGTCCCTCTTGTTCCCCAGCGACTGATGTCATTTAGCTGACGCAGCAAAAGGAGCATGAAATAATCGCCGCCATCAAGTCCTCAGAGACATTCAGAAAAATAAACAACGGGGATGGAGAGAGAAGGTCCGGCCTTAAGCCAAAGACCACAACATCATTTCAGGAAAGTGGGGACGGAAACTTTATCCAGGCACGCACGTCACTTTTTATTCTACATTCAAGCATTCATTTGAACTTAAAGTAGAAAGTTCACATTCGAATTGTAACGAGTTGTTCAAATTCAAAACATTCAGTCTATCAGCGCATCAGGCCGTCTGAAGTAGTTTGCGGTTTGATCCAGCAGAGGGCGCTCTCAGCGTAACTAGACCATTGCATGAGCTCTTGACCTCAGTAAATAAAGACAGTAATGTTGTGGGGGCGTGATTCAGGAGATGCAAACTGACATGAGGGAGACTCATCTCTCTGCAAACAGCCACCCACTGATTAGTGGAGAGACACAGGGTCACTACAAACCTGCAACTCTCCAAACTGGCTCGCAAAGATTTGTGTACCAGGAACGTGTGTTCTCGTCAGCAGGTCATATTGAATAAGAAGAGAGCTGCACTCCTTTTTCGATCCCTTTATTGTCAGGGTAAGTGATAAATCCTGACGTACAGATCTGAGGTTTAAAAAAGATTTAGTATCTGGACAAGAGAGTGTCAAAGAGGACCTTTTCAAACTCAGGCAGGCACCTTTATCATAAAGTCATAACGCATAATGAGTCTGTAACAATCTGCATCCTCTCATCCATGCAGACACAGCTGATGATCCATCTGGATCCGTTCACAGCCCAATCTATCAAACCACTGCGCCTCATATTTGGACAGAGGACAGGCCCGGCAGAGGTCCACGTGTTCTGTTTTTGGAGCTAAAGCTTCAGCTGGTCAACTCGCACAGATTATTGAAGAGACAATCACGGAGGCTGCAGAGAACGCCGCTTTCATTTGGACGTCAGATGGCCTCAAGCTGGTAAAAGCAGAAGCAGTCTAAATGTGTGTTTCTGTAGAAGTGCCAGTTGTTGTTGGCACACTCTGGCTAAAGGTCGTCGCCTGTGTGTGACGGAGCTCAGCGCAGCAGCCTTTGGCATCAGTGTGGGGGGCTCAGTTGTGTCCTGAATCCTAGCCAGTGACCCTGCACTCCTACATGAATGAGTTTATGTGTTTGTTCAGGCGTGTTTAAGCCACACGTCCGAGTGGCTGGTGCCCGAGCAGCATCAGCAGCAGCAGGACACAGAGCGCCCCAAGAGGAACACTCACACACAGCCGGAGCCACCGCTGATAAAGCTGCAGCCAACAGAAGCCAAACACACACACCACGCACACACAACGCACACACACCAAACACACACCACGCACACACACACACACACCACACACACACACCACGCACACACAACGCACACACACCACACACACACACACACACACGCACACATCAGGCATCCCCCAACGCACACACACAACGCACACACCACGCACACACACACAACGCACACACACCAAACACACACACCACGCACACACAACGCACACACACGCACACATCAGGCATCCCACAACGTACACACACAACGCACACACCACACGCACACACCAGGCATCCCCCAACGCACACACACAACGCACACACCACACGCACACACCACGCACACACACACACACACCACGCACACACCAGGCATCCCCCAACGCACACACACAACGCACACACCACACGCACACACCACGCACACACACACCACACACACACACACACACACAACGCACACACCACACGCACACAACGCACACACACCACGCACACACACACACACACCACGCACACACCACACACACACACACACACCACGCACACACACCACACACACACCACGCACACACCACGCACCACTTACACACACACACACCACGCACACACACACACACACCACACACACCACGCACACACCACGCACCACTTACACACACACACACAACGCACACACACCACGCACACACACACACACACCACGCACACACACACACACACACACACACACACACACCACGCACACACACCACACACACACCACGCACACACCACGCACCACTTACACACACACACACCACGCACACACACACACCACGCACACACACACCACGCACACACACACACCACGCACACACACACCACACACACCACGCACACACCACGCACCACTTACACACACACACACCACGCACACTCACACACCACGCACACACACACACACACACACACTCTTTTACACACAGATAGTCCAAGAGGCAGATACACTCACACATCAAGAATCAGTCAAACACTAAACAACACCCGTCGTGACTTGGATTACAAACAAACATGGTTTTAAATTGCATACCTTCACACTTGTGAATGTGCAAACACAAGACACACACTTAAACAGACATCTTTTCCGCTACATCATCATTTCATCCCTCCCCTTGCCTCTCCTACACAACAGCACATTTTCGGGAAAGGGAAATATTTCTGCTTAATTAGTTATGCTAATTACAGAGCAGCTCTCAGGGGGAGAGACGCCGCTAAATGGCTTTTAATTCTTTTTGCCTGGAAAGAGACGTGGGAGAGGGCCAGACAGAGAGCGCAACGAAAGAAGCACACAGCTCAAGAAATAAAAATAAACAAGGCGATAAAACACACAAACAACTGGCGTTCAAATTTGCCGGTGACACAGCAACAATGAACTCGCAGAATTAAGAAACTCAGGGGAAGAAGAAGGAGGCCCAAAGCAGGCGGCGGGCCAGACAAACAAGCCGCCTTATCAGCTCCAGGGCCCCCGAGTCCCCCGGCCGTCAGGGAGAGAGGAGATCGAGGGTAGAGAAAGTTTTGCTGCTAACTCTGTGTCCTGTAGCCTTTGCCAGCGGTCACACAGTGATAACAAGGCCGGAGCTGATAGCACACACACGGCTGTACATGGAGGACACCAGAGGAAACACTGGGAACTCGGAGTTTGCTGCACACAAAGTTTTTCTTTCCCTCGTCAACAACAAACTGCTCACTAAGCCAGAGCTAGACTCTGTAGACGGGTGTTGACAGTGCCCTCTTGTGGCAGCCCAAAGTAACACATTCTGATATTTACAGCTCAGTGCGTTTGTTAAACACAGATACTTGTGCCTTAATGAAAGGATAAGTGCTCAGTAAAGACCTCTCTCTTTCTAAATCAACATAACGAAGCTGAATGTTCAGCCATGTGTTCCTGACTGCACTCATACATCGTGAAAATATGTTTGTTAAAGGAGCAATATGGAGCTCTGACACCTAGTGTTTAAAATGGGTACTGAAGTCCAAATATCTGGCAAACCCAGGGGCGTATTCTTCTTTCAGCTGACGGAGGAGTCGTTGATCTTGAAAGCTGCAGATGTTCTCTCATCCTCTTCCAATAATAACTGAATAGAAATACGAAACACTGCTGGAGGCGAACTGTCACAACACTAAAGTGATACACGGTGTTTAAGCAGCGTCGCTCCTCCATAACAAATACAAAGTGGAGCAGTTGTCATGTTCAAATGCTTTTCACAGCCGGTGGAGAAGTTAAATCTAAGGGAAGGTGTGCCTTTAGAAAAACAACTTTTTAAATGAAAGATGTGGATGACAGCGGAAACACTTCTCACAGAGGATGAGGAGGGTCTCATAAAAACGCTGCAGAGTGAATCAGAAGTTAAAGTGTGGCCGTGTTGATGTCGTGATGTAATGATCGAACTACTGCACAGAATCTGTCCTCAAGTTATCCTACTGTTGTGTGAAAATGGCTTCAGGGAGCTTTTATAAATCAGGATCATTGCAAGTGTCCAAGCTACACAAACAACCCACGCACACATCGATGCAGAAATACAAACATTGTAAATTGAAATCTCCCAGCGTCTTCATGCGTTGTTACTGGAGCCTCCAGTCCAGGCTGCAGCTCCACAAAAACAAACACAAACTCACCGTTTTATGGCTGCTCCCTTTCCAATATGCGGCTGGAAGCAGCGGCCAGTTTTATGTCTTTTAATTTGTACACTGTCCCCACAGCAGCTTCCAGCTGGCACACAACCAGCTGCTTCCACACACACACACACACACACACACACACACACACACACACACACACACACACACACACACACACACACACACACACACACACACACACACACACACACACACACACACACACACACACACACACACACACACACACACACACACACACACACACACACACACACACACACACACACACACACACACACACACACACACACACACACACACACACACACACACACACACACACACAAAGAGAGAGGAACAAACAGAGAGGAGCAGCAGTGTGTTTGCAGAGGAACAGGAGCTACAGACCAACGTTACATGATGTCCATCACAGACCTACGCTAGGACTTACAGTTAGCTGTGTGTGTGTGTGTGTGTGTGTGTGTGTGTGTGTGTGTGCATGTGTGTGTGTGTGTGTGTGTGCCTTTAAACTATGACATCATTATTATTAGAGCCCGACTGATTAATCGACCAGTCCATAATAACCGCCGATATTAGCATACCCAGTGACTATCGGTATCGGCTAATTTTATCTCTGATATGTACCGATATTAGGGATGTCATGATTCACTCAACTCACGATACGATATGATACGATTCACGATACTGGGTTCACGATACGATTCTCTCACGATTTATTTTGAGAGAATCGGGAGGTGATCTGAGCTTCTCATTGTGGTGTTGATTAAATGCTGCATCATGTTGGTTGTGCTATTTGTGTAGCTCTCTGTCTTGTTGCATGATTTGCACAGTTTTTGTCTCGTCTGTTATCTTCTCACCTCTTTCATCTTCTGTCTTGGGAAGCCAAAATGCTTCCACTGTCATGACAACGCCTGCTTATTACAACCAACCGCCTCTGCTCTACAGCTGCTGACGCTCACGATATTACTGCGATTCATTTTTCAGAGTACCGATTCGAACCTTGACACCTTTGAATCGGTATTTAA
>CM036545.1:735000-737500 GCA_020745685.1 Tautogolabrus adspersus
TGTCATGCCCCCCCTAGGGGACAGAAATGTTTTCACGCCCCCCCTATATTGAAATAATATTGAGACCCTGATGATATTTATTTATGTATCTGTACAAACCACTGAATGAGTTATTAACACCAGCATACAATCACCTGATCATCACAATAGATTACGTCCTATTTCCTGGTCTGGTTTATGCAACGACCCCAGTCATAAGCCCCTCCTACTTTAGGTCATATGTCCTGTTTTTCTGGACTCCTTCTTCACATGGTCGAGTTATCTTCCCTTTACAGAAAAGTACAATAAAAGAAAGCCTCGTCTTGGGCCTGAACGGTCCTCCTACTTCTTTGTTCCCAGTCGTGTAGTGTGTGTGTGAGTGTGTGATGCGAGATCACTATCAGACTTTTGTCGTCAGTGAATCATTCAAATGGCCGAGGAAGAGGCGGAGAGAAAGACGGCGAGAGAGTCAATAATCTCTGATGGTGACTGCGGTGCAGCTAACGATTTCCATCTAATTGCTCGTCCTCACAACCAGAGAGAAGCAAAGGATACAGAGAAGAAGAAGAGAGGGACGGAGAATGAGGAAGAGAGCGAGAACGCAAATAATGACAAGTCATTCAGCCTTTTGCTCTCACCTCTGATAATGACGGGACAGTCAGGACTATTGGCTCCTCAGACCCTCCTCCTCCTCTTTGTCTCTCTATCCTCAACCTGACTCTTCTCCGTCAATATGTTCTCCTCTGTATTGACGTCTTTCCACCAACAGAAAAGAAGTTTCAAAGCGACATTATTCTGACGGGTCCATGTCTGTACATAAAATCATGTTGGTGCTCCCAGGACGGTTTGACGGACTACGCTGATCTGCACAAAGCTTGAGGAGATGATGCATCTTCCCCGTCACCGCATTTGGTGACAAACAAACAAATTCAAATGTTGCATTAAGGTCTTTAGAAAAAGGACCCCATCGATCCATTTTCTTCCTCTTATCCGAGGTCAGGTTGCGGTGGCAGCAGGCGTAGTAAGTCAACCCAGACGTCCCTCTGTCCAGCTCCTCCTGGGGGATTCTGAGGTGTTCCCAGGCCAGGCGGATTTATAATCCCACCAGTGAGCTCTGGGTATACCCCGGGGTCTCCTCCCAGTTGGGCGTGCCAGGAAAACCTCCAAAGGGAGGCGTCCAGGGGGATCCTAATCAGATGCCCGAACCACCTGGCTCCTTTCGATGTGAAAGAGTAGCAGCTCTACTGCGAGTTGCCCCTGAATGTCTGAGCTCGTCTGGGATACTTAATCTCCTTCACTTGGGGGCAAAGACTTACCCCCCACCTGGGAGAGGTTTTTTAATGCAAAAGTAGAAACATAATGTACCGTATCTCAGGTTAGCATGGACGCAGACGTCAAGCTGCCCAAACTGGAATAGTTTCTCTTCAGGATGAATCCGTTGAGTTTGGACGAAGGATTCTCTCGAGTTAGCTGAAGGCCTTTCTGATCTTTCTGCCTGAGGAGAAGTTCTATAAATAATGATTCAGTTGCCAGTCAGTAAGAGTTTGGACTTATTCTGTCCCAGAGCAAAGCCGAGCGTGCATCTGTTAGCACAGAAATAAAAGAGAAGCTTCTCCGTCTGCCTGTTTGACCGGTTTGATTGGTCTCACAGCTCTGCAGGATTTCTGATTCTGATTCATTGATTTCTCTAAAAGATTTAAAACCAGTGTTACATCTGTGTTCGTGACCCTCATAGAACTAAACATAAATCTAGGGTTGGCTTTTTTTTGTAATTCTCCAAAAGTAAACAATGCATTTAATTTATGAGGGTAAAAAGGTCATGTTCAGAGACGATGTGCAGAGAGAGACAAATAACGGGACTTTGTGATGCTCATGGATCTTTTACTTCCATCTACGGCTCAACGACAGGAGAATGTCTTCAAGCTGCAGTGTGATACGATGCACCAACAAGAGGGCAGAGAACTCACGAAGAAGCACCCACTCCGAATCTTTAGAAACATCTATCCACACAGCAGGATAGAGACAATCCAAATAACAAAATGCTCTAAGCTAGCTCGTCTTGGTGACATATTATGGTGCAGATTGTTTTCACATATGGTCGGGATGCAGGTCAGTAAAAAGCCAGTATGTTTGGTATGTAAGGGTGTTTTCACATCAGGCACGATTGCTCCCCCCTCCCTCCCCCGCTGGTCTGCATTCACATTAGTAACATCGTTCCGTACCTGAGTACACCTGTGTATGTTCACAGTCTGATACAGCAGGGGGCAGTATGCACATAGTTGGTTTGCAAATCAGCCAAAAAAAAGAAGAAAGAAAGAAGAAGCAACCATGGCAACAACTCGCACACTCCTGCTAACTTCCTTGTTTGATCACGGTTGCGTTCACATCCCCTGCAGATCGTACTCGAATACACTTGAAACGTGCCTGAGGTCACCTCTTCAAGCGGACTCGGGTCAGTACCTGAGTACCGTACAAGACCGGTACATTTGTGTTCACACTGATCAAATGAACCGGACTTTGG
>CM036545.1:742500-815000 GCA_020745685.1 Tautogolabrus adspersus
TGATCACTCCACAGAGGAACTTCCACTAATAGAGTCATTTACCTCCCTTGACACACACACATGAACACACACACACAAGCAGGACAAATCAATTTGCAATAGACTTAACAAAGGAGCAAAGGATGGGAGAGGCAATCTGCTCAGCATCGTTAATAATGACAAAGCTGCAGGCGGCGTGGACTCCCACAGAGAGACAGGGGGCGACAGAACGCTCAGGGAACACACAAAACTGAATTCTTTAAACCTGAACATGTCCTCGTGTTTTATTCAAACACTGTACATAAGAAGTGGCGTAGAAAATACAATTAGAGCTTAAAGGAGCAGTATGCAACTCTGACACCTAGTGTTTAAAATGGGTACTGCAGTCCAAATTAAAAACATTGCAGAGAGCCGCCTGGTGGTGGAGTTTACATACTGTATCTTTAAGGAGGTGCACGTACATAGCAGGTAGAGCGCTTCGTGAACTTACGGCGTAGAAACGACACAGACGTATAAATGAGGCTTTAGAGCAGCCGCCCTGAGGAACGAGATGAAGTCGTTTCTTCGGTTTGTAAAGTCGGTCTAAGAACTATTTTCTCCTCAGAAAGAAATGATGACTTTCCTGTTGTTATACTGATCAGACATCAAAACAACAAATCAGGACGACCCTCCCCGAAGTTATCAGAAAATGTCAAATGATGAGACATAAAACATTTATACAGCTATCACGCCGTAACAGCAGATCACGAAAAGTCGGGATGTAAAAATAAGAATCAGACAGCTGTGGTATTATTCATAAAAAAAGTCAAAGTCACGTGACTGGTGGTCGGGTTACCTACCAAACAAGTCGTCCTTGGCCAGAGCGTAGAGGATGCGTGAGCCTCCGATGAGGTTACTCATGGCGGCTGAGAGCGTGGAGGAGTAAACGCCGACAGTGACGAAGGGGTTCCAGATGTTGATGTCTCTGAGGAAGCTGTTATCCCTCTGGAGCAGGATGCTGGAAGGAGAACACAAGAGACCACTTTAACAAACGCACACGGACATTTGGTCCTCGCCATAACAGGAAAACAAAATGTAACGTGTCGTCAATTTCACGATATCACAAGATCAAAAGTGTCTCGATACCGACGTGGACCGAGACGGTTTCAATTGATCGGTCTTTTCTGAAAATATTGTAGTTTTGATTCAGTGACCATCGTCGCAAGCGCCCCCATCATCCTTTGCTCTCCGCTCTCTGCCTCAGTACAGAGAAAATGGCGGACACATCAGTCCAGCCCTCAACACGCTTTATTTACTGAACATTTTATTTAAACGCTCCATGATGACCTCGTGAAGGAGAGACGATGGTACAAAGAGGCGCTGCAGCCTCGTCAGCGTCTGCAGGCAACAATGAGCGGAGGTGAATTTACAATCGCGTCAGGTCACGTGCCGTGTGACGGCGGCGGCTGCACTCGTGGGAATGATGCCGCGTGTGTGTCAGTATTTTAAACTGGTCGCACCGGTGTTTAAGACGCAGCCAATTTTTTTAAATGGAAGAATATGTACTAAGTGCTCCGAATTTTACGGTACAAAATGAAATTATTTTCTGGAACCAGGCTGCAAACATGTTTATTTTCTAGTTTAAACAAATGTAAAAAATGCATTTTAATACGCGACCACTTGAATATTCTTTGGCTTTTGGCGCCAAGGCCTCAAGTGGACACTCAAGGAACTGCAGTGTTTTTGAAATCCAGATGTTTCTGCATAACTTACATTACCTGAGCGAACCTCGTGTTCACATGCATCGACTTAAAGCCAGAGATAAGCTCTTTATCTGATAACGTTCATTTAAAGGGATCATACCAAGTGGCGAGGAACGGCCGTGTGTCATCTCAGACTCATTCGTCTGATGAAAACAAACAAGACTGACGAGGACGCCATGATTACTCTGCCTAAAGATGACATCGTGGAAAAAGGGGGCCTGACTCCAGCCATAGTGTGCTCGTGTGTGTGTGCGTGTGTGTGCTTGTGTGTGTGCGTGCAGGAGTTGCTGTGGAAAGAGAGATCAGAGAGTACACAGCCCACAGCAGGGCGTTGTTGATTGCAGGCTGCCCCCCACCTCGTCTCAATACAACACAGCAAGAGAGAGGAGAATTAGAGTGCACGTCTCTCTCTCTCTCTCCTGATCCATCTCTTTGTGTTTCAATATAAACACACACACTAAACACACACACACACACTAAACACACACACACACACACACACACACACACACACACATCTACTCCCCTCCCTCATCACCTCAATCTCCTTCATCATGATGTTTTTAAAACCCACTCGAGGGTTTTTCTACTTCTGTCTCAATTCTCCTTTAGTTTCATTTCTACAGCTCTCTCTCCCTCTTTCTCCCTCACTCGCCCTCTCTCTCTCCCTCACTCGCCCTCTCTCTCTCCCTCACTCGCCCTCTCTCGCCCTCTCTTTCTCCCTCACTCGCCGAATCTCTTTCCCTCACTCGCCCTCTCTCTCTCCCTCCTGTAATTAAGAGTTTCATCACGTTTTCTTTCTGGTCCACTGATTTTAATACTTATTATCATGGCCTTGTTAAGTATTGTTCACTCCATCCAGAGATCAGAGCACACTATTATTTCACATGGAGCCGGCTGCACACACACACACACACACACACACACACACACACACACACACACACACACACACACACACACACACACACACACACACACACACACACACACACACACACACACACACACACACACACACACACACACACACACACACACACACACACACACACACACAGAAGTTATCACCCTCGAAATTAAGAAATGCCAACTACTTTTTTAGCGTGTGTGCACGTGGTGTGTGTGTGTGTTTGTGTGCGGTGTTTGTGTGTGTGTGTGTGTTTGTGTGTGTGTTTGTGTGTGTGTTTGTGTGTGTGCACGTGGTGTGTGTGTGTGCACGTGGTGTGTGTGCATGTGGTGTGTGTGTGTGCGTGAGTGTGCACTTGGTGTGTGTGTGCGTGTGTGTGTGCACGTGGTGTGTGTGTGTGTGCACGTGGTTTGTGTGTGTGTGTGTGCACCTTGTGTGTGTGCATGTGGTGTGTGTGTGCGTGTGTGTGCACGTGGTGTGTGTGTGTGCGCGCGCGTGCGTATGTGTGTGCACGTGGTTTGTGCGGTGTGTGTGTGTGTGTGTGTGTGCGCGCGTGTGTCATCGGGCACTGCAGAGAAAGTTTATGAGCCATTGCTTTAATCAGACCCTCTGACATATTCATAACACCAAAAAAAAGCGTTGGAAGTGGAGACTCACAGCGTTTGTTGTAAAAAAGTAAAACTGTGGTTATAAAAAGGTGATCGGCATTATGAGCAATTAAGGTGTGTGTGTGTGTTTGCGTGTGTGTGTGTGTGTGTGTGTGTGTGTGTGTGTGTGTGCGTGTAAAAGAGAGGTGAGTGATGATGCAGGTCCAAATTTATAGGCTGATTATCAATTTCTCTGACGTGCGGCAGGAGCCAAATAAATCTCCAAAAAGCTTGACATTTCCAAACCGGCTCTCAAAAACAAAGCCAACGCAAACTGGGGGACAGCGGTGACAAATGGTGTGTGCGTGTGTATGTGTGTGTGTATTTGTCCGTGAGTGTGTTAGTGTATGATGGTGAGAGGGAGAGAGAGGGGGAGGCTGTGTGTCTTGTGTTTCATAATTTGGTGTGTGTGTGTGTGTGTGTGTGAGTGCATGTGTGTGCGTGTGTGTGTGCGTGTGTGTGCGTGTGTGCGTATGGCGCGCGGAATGGTTCAGCTGCATGCACGCCACACGTACGCACGCTCGTGTGATTATTTCATGAAAGTCATACGCGTACACACGCATGTGCGTTGTGTAAGTACTACACGCAGCATGACTAACACACGCACGTTTGTGTGTGTGCATGTGTGTTCGTGCGTGTGCATGTGTGTGTGTGTGTGTGCGTGTGCATGTGTGCGTGTGTGTGTGCGTGTGTGTGTGCATGTGTGCGTGTGTGTGCATGTGTGTGTGTGTGCATGTATGGAGGGCGGAATGGTTCAGCTGCATGCACGCACGCACGATTATTTCATGAAATTCCCACACGTACACATGCGCGTGCGGTGTGTAAGTACTACCCGCAGCCTGACTTACAGACGCACGCACATACGTGTGTTCTTATTTAAGTGTCACGCGTACACACGCACGTGTGGTGTGTAAGTATTACACACAGCCTGACTTACAGACGCACGCACGTGCGTGTGTGTGATTTATTTTACAGTCACTTGATGCTGTAATCTGTATGATCAATACAGATTACAGATTAATACAATACTGAAGATTTAAGATGGCTGTTGGCGTGGTGGTAATGTGTAGGCTGATTATCATCTGGAGAGCGAGGTTCACAACCCGTCTGGATCGTTTTTTATAGAACTAAATGAAATATTTGTAATGAATATTTTCACCGAATTGTAAAAAACCTTTGTGTAATTAGCAACGTAAAAGGGTAATATGATGATACGAACATTAATGAAACGGGGCACTATGAACTTTATTCTCAGCAGGGAGTAACATAAAAAAGACGAGTGGCCGAGCGCACGAGCTGCTCCTGCTTTTCATAAATCAGCAAACAGGCTGAACAAACAGAGAGAGGTGACACAGAAAGGCTAACACGAGAGATAGAAGGAGCGATATTCTTTTAGTTTGATTTGTTCACAAGTTGCCAACATGGTATCAGAGCTGCACTGCGCGCGCATCCTGACGGTCTCCAGTTCTGTCCACACTTATTACCAGTTTCTCTTGACTTGACTGATGTCAAACAAACGTTTAGCTGATAAGAACAACGCTTCCTTTCTTGAGTGTGTCCCAAACAGCAGCTTGTCCAGAAAAAAAACACTCCTCGTCATGCGTAACGGCCCAGACCGGTAAAAACAGTCTAAAGTTTCAGCGTGACATCACTTCTAAATACAGCAGCCAGCTGTTGTGCCTTTATCACCAGCTTTCATCAGACTGTATATGTCATTATAACTGAACATTTCCTTCTTATCCCAAAACAATATCCCGCACAGGCGGCCCGATCATACAGAGGTCCGCTGGTCAAGCCGCAGAGCAGCGCTAAAATGCTTCCTTGAACTACGCACAGAGAGATAAAGTCACTGACAGCGTTAGATTATGATAGTATAGACAGGTAGAAGAACGGACTGCCACGCTCATATTAAAATTAGTTTCACTGAGTTTAATTAGTTGAAGAACGTGAAGCTGATCAGACTGCAGTGCGCAACGCTGAAGGAAACGTTTCTGATGCTTTGAGAATCAGCAGATAAATCTGAAATCTGCTGTTAATATTTTCATTCTATCTCCGTTTTTTATACAAAGCAGAGAGAAGGCTTGTTCTCAATCGCCTTGCCTGGTTTAAGAGTTTGTAGTTTTATTAGTTTTAAACGATGCACGTTCCGTTTGACTCCGGGGAGGACCGTAGCGAGCTGCCGGGCTTGGCTCCAGGCATACCGGGGCTGCGGTCACTGAATCCCCGCCGAGGTCTCTACAGATGGACGCTCACAGATGAGGGAGGACGTGGATTTATTATCATACCCCATACCGATCAACATCACCGGAGCAGCGTTTCTCTGGGGCTATGCCCCGCTGTCTATTGTCCACAAACACGACTTTATAACATGTAGGCTATAAAAAACCACACAACTTTGAGAAATGAGGTCTGGTTGACCGGTGGCTTTGTTGAGTTGGCTGCCCGGCTATCGGTACTGTTGCCCGGCTTGAGTACGGGACTTCAGACCGCCTGAAGTGACTGAAAAATGAAATTAAACACACGCACGAACACGCGTCTGTAAGTCACGCTGCGTGTAGTACTTACACACCGCACGTGCGTGTGTACGCGTGACACTTTAAAAAAATGTGCATGTGTGCGTGTGTGCATGTGTGTGCATGTGTGTGTGTGCATGTGTGTGTGCATGTGTGCGTGTGTGTGCATGTGTGTGTGTGTGCATGTGTGAATGTGTGTGTGTGCATGTGTGTGTGCATGTGTGTGCGTGTGTGTGCATGTGTGTGTTTGCATGTGTGTGTGTGTGTGTGTGTGTGTGTGCGTGTGTTCATGTGCATTTGTGCGTGTGTGTGTGCATGTGTTTGTGTGTGCATGTGCGTGTGTGTGTGTGCATGTGCGTCTGTGCGTGTGTGCATGTGTGTGTGTGTGCATGTGTGCGTGTGTTCATGTGTGTGTTTGAATGTGTGTGTGTGTGTGTGGCGTGGATAGTAATTATTGATCAGATCTTCCAGCTGAAATGAGCTCTGCCACCAAAATAAAGAGCAGAACAAAAGTGCGAGGGAGCGGCGTGACAGATTAAAGGAGCTCGTTTAGAGAAGAGGAGGAGACAAAGCTCGCCGTCTAAAAGGAGCTCGCAGAGATCACCAGGCCGATTGTTCTCGCTCCTCCCGACCTCGCTCCATCCTCCGCCTCATTTGTTTATCCCTTTCCATTCATGCCCTCATTTATGTATTCATGCGTATTCATCTTTTAATCCATCATCTCGTGCGTTTGAGCTTCTGATTATTCTCCAGCGCTTCTCGTTAAAAACCTTACAGAGTCATTAGGCACCATTCTTTTCAAACGGGGTGAAACATGGCGTGCTGAGCAGGAGTGTGCGTGTGTCTGTGTTCAGGTGTATTACAACACTCTCCTCACAAACAGAGCTGCTGCTGCTCCAGGTCGTCTGAGCTCTGGGAGGGCGAGGTCAGCCATCATCAGGACGAACATAACGACTTGGGATCGTCTTGTTTAATGATCCTGAAGAGAGAAAAGGCTCCAGAACGTCCAATAAACGTCTGAGTGGGATCACAGCTAGTTACTGCGATGGCTCCAGCTTATGGCCGACATTACTGTTATGCTCATTGCACAATTATGTGCCCGTTTGTGTGTCTGCAATATGGACTTGATGGTCCTGTAAGTCAATACTGAGAGTCGCAACGCAAAGGTGAGTCCCCTCTGATGAGTCTCTACATCAACTTTACACCACAGCTTTTATTTGAGCTGCACTTTTCTCTTGTTGGCGTATTTCTCTTTAACAGGGAGGGGCGGACACGCTCAGCATGATGGACGTGTTTCGTGATCGTGGACCAAAACTGCAGTCACCAACTCACAGCACTGTGACATAAATACAGAGCTGTTCCTGCATTTCTTTAAATATTCCCTCGCTCAGTTAGTCAATCCCACAAAAACTTCAGTGAAAAAGAACAAATCTTTATGCCACTGTGCAGAACTTTGTGGAGGTGGTCTTGATTTAAAATCCAGAGTCCATCCAGTCTGAGACTGAGACAAGACCGAGTGAAAAATACTTGGGATTCGGAGACAAGACGATGAAACCTTTCCTCAGACCACAGACCGATCCCCTTGGAAGGTCTCCTTATCGTGCATAAACTGAATTTATGGAAGTTCAGGAGAGCTCCCCATCAGGCAATGATAATTAATAATCTCACTGTTATGTTAGGCCGCCCATAAGGGGGTTAGGGGAAGACCTCCTGGGGTCCAGACGCATAGGGGGCCCCCTTTAGGTTAGGTAAAACATTGCATGCATGTATTGATATTATGAAATGATATCTGCAGAGGGGGGCCAGCCGTCTCTGTGGGCAGGCCTGTCCAGGGTTTTAAACAAGACAGACTGAATGTCTCTTTAGAATGTTTCCTTCATGAAAACATTTGATATAAAAGAATCAACCAAGCTGAACGACAGAAACAGGTACCAGGTGTGCACCAGGCTGCAGGGGAAAACTAAGAGGAACTCTTTCTGCAGGCAGAGCCGGGGTCAAAGTCCTCAGAGCGCACTTCAAAAAGTCTGAACAGTAACAGCCCCAACACTTGGATCTCAATTCACCAAAGACCCGAGTTCACTTTCAGAGTCTGGGTCGGCCCCGGTGTGCTTTGAATGAGCTCAAGCCTCTTAGAGACGACGGAATCGACTCCATAGCAACAAATGCACCGGCACACAACTACAGCGGTTACTGCTGGGATTTAGTGTTGGTCTTTAGCCTCACTTCACCTTGTAGTTAAGAGTGTAGCCAGAGAGCACGAGGGGGGAGGAAGAGATGCAGACACATAAAAGAAGCAGCCAGGGAGGGAGAGGAGAGGAGAGGAGAGGAGAGGAGAGGAGAGGAGAGAGGAGAGGAGAGGAGAGGAGAGGAGAGGATGCAGACACATAAAGAAGCAGCCGGGGCGAACAGAAGGTAAGAGGGAGGCAGAGAGAGGGAGAGAGGGAGAGAGGAGAGGAAGAGTTAAGTGCTCTCATGGGAGTAGACTGTGGTTAAGGATTATTAAATGGGATCAATAACTAACAAGACACACACACACACACACACACACTCCTTTCCTCTCTCCTCCTTACTTCCACATGCACTCTGCACATCTCAGCGTTTCCTCAGCCCGTCCTCCTATCTACACTTTTAAATGTTCATCACATGTCTCCGCTCGCTCTCGTCTTCTTTTACATCTGCTCTACATGTCACCGTTTCCGGCTTTCAGCCTCGATATCCGGTCATTGTTAGCCTTCCAATTTCCAGCAGTCTGTGGAGCGGCATCATTTTCCTTCAGTGACTTTAACTACGGGGTGACTGATGTGAGAGAAGTATAGACTGTGTGTTAGATATTTACTGTAGGCTCCCACAGACTTTAACCACCTGGCAGACGATACAGAGGATACAGAGTCCCCTCAATGCAAACTGAGCCGATACAAACTCTCTGAACCCTCGTCACTTCTGAATAATGTCTCTTTAGGTCGGAGGGTTGTGCGGTATCATCCTGGTGTTGTTATATGTTTCCATATTCCTCTTAATGTTTTATCTTTTTATCTTATCGCTGTGTTTATGCAGATCTTATTCAATATATGTTGCGTGATTTGCTTTGGTTTGTGCCTCATGTGTGAACTTCTCCTGCTGTGGCAGCAGCTGATTGTGTGCAGCACTTTGAGCCCAGAGCAAAGTTCCCGGGGGGACAATAAAGTTTAGGGTACCTTAAAGAAATCAAACCTCCGGTGAAACAAAACAGAAGCAGACAGAGCTAATCGCTGTCACATCACGCTACCTCAACAAGAACTTGTGGGCAGATAACTGGAGGAGATAAGAGTAAAGCGTCTGCCAAGATTAAACTGTATGAAATCAGGATTTCTTCAGTTTCTGCTTCAACTGTTAACAAAGAGTCCGACCCACGTGGAGTTTCTGCCGTCCTTATCTTATCATCGTTTATGCTCCTACAGGAGAAGTCTGTTGCATGATGAGGAGATAGCAGCTGATTGCAAACACACTGCGTTTAACTTCAGTCAAAATAAATATTGTGCTGTTTTCACACATGGACACAACTCCTTACTTCAAATGTCATGGGGGACGGGGACCTGGACCTGGACCTGGACCTGGACCTGGACCTGGACTTTTTCCTGCTAACCCTGTTATGACATTTCTGCATGAAGTCGTGGCCGGCGTGTGAACACAGAATGTTATATTGAGGAGTGCAGAGTTAGACTGTTTTACTTCTTGCAGGTCTGTTATTTCAGTTACACGTAGCGTTGATATAAAGGTTAAAAACCTTCCACTAATTCACTCTGTCGCTTCGTCTGCCATCTTGCATTTCTGCAGCGTCTCTATTTATGTGACGTCTTTCCTCCTGAGGCCCGTCTTCTGACAGGGAAGACTTCATTCTGTGAGGTAGTGTTGTAGTCAGGACCACACTAACCGAGACTAAGACATACCCGAGACCAGAGTGCTCCGAGACCATAAATATCTCTGAAAACCCTCATCTTGTGTGCAGGGGGCGTGTCCCTCACTTAGACCGTAACATCGGGAAGGTGTTACGGTCTAAGCGGGGGATAAACCGGGGGATAAAAATGAAACTATGAACGTAGTGAAGTTATTTGTTCTTTTAGAAAGAGGCGTCTTCCTTCTAATCTCAGTGATGACGTGGAAACATAGACCATCAGTGGTGGTCTTGATTTAAAATCTTGAGAGACAAGACCGAGTAAAAATACTTTCGATTCCAAGATGAGACGTGACTTCAAAAAGTGGTAACAGCACTGTGAGAGGCGTGACATTTTTCAGGAGTGCCAAAGTGAAAACAGTAAGTTTTCTTTTATTAGCTCCCAATATAACGAGATCTGAACCCGTGTGTTCAACAGACCCAGTGGGGCAGGGCGCACGCCGTCCGAAGGAGGAAACCATGGACATTGGCAGATATCAAAGCTCTTTGTTAAATGGTTTCATTTGAGAAGTTGAAAAGACGACATTGGAGAGATGTGTGAGGACAGCGTGGAGAATTGGAGAAATGTTCGGCAGCACAATCGTTGGGTTCAATTCTCCGTTTGTATTTCTCTAAATGTAAGCTTCAGGATTTTAATAGAATTTTGGAGGTAAATTTACAGCTCAGCTTTTTAACCATCGTGCACAAGAAGCCCTTAAAGGACTCATCATCTATTCCAATGACGTCTCCATGACAACCAGGTACAGCAGACCTTGTGGTGAGGAAACGTAACTTATTTTTCCAAGGTCAAAAATCTTTTAAAGCTCAGCATCCTGTAAAATCGACCAGAAAATTCATATCCAGACATGTGGTGATAAAAGAGGATGCTGTTCTCGAAGCGTTTGGACTACACGCACAATCTGTAGTTTTTTCCACAAATCATTCAAATGTGCAAACTGCAGCTGATATAAAGCGGGGCTGCTTCACACGCCGTAGTCTGTTTGGCTTCCTGCTTTCAGGATGCGAGGTGTTGATTGAGCAGCATTCTCACGTGTGCAGATTCTCATTGGCTACAAGAAACGTCACTCATCAGCACAGTCGAGAGCAACTGGCTGGGTGTACTGTACCGCCCTTAACTCAGGCTCTCATTGGCTGTTATAGGCAGAGAACAGTGACTGGAAGCTGGTAAGTGGCCAAATGAGGCGCCATTCAAGGGCTCTGAGTGCGGTCGCCATGTTGATGATGTTGATGATCGTGGCTGCTGCATTGGTAGGACCTTTAAATGGCTGTGATCACAGAAAGTGTAACCTACTAAGGGCCCGACCACACAGAGACGCGTCGCTAGAAAAGCGTCGCTAGAAAAGCGTCGCTAGACAAGCGTCGCTAGACAAGCGTCGCTAGACAAGCGTCGCTAGACAAGCGTCGCTAGACAAGCGTCGCTAGACAAGCGCCAACGTTTCCCTGTGGTACAGCGCGCTTGTCGGGCGCTTTCCTCTGCTGCTGCATGAAGCGTTTTTTTTAGCGTTTTTTCGGGCGCACATAAAAACAAAACAAAAATTCAACTTTGTAACTCAAGACGTGAAGTCACAGCGCTCGTCAATGTCACTTTCAGCTGAAGCAGCTAATCAAATCAAGTAGGAGGCTTTACCTCCTCGTCTACGAGTAAAGCAACGGCGAGAGCTCTACGTTTGCTAGAATCCATTTTTGCTACTTATTTTATTTGATTGCCCGTATGCTCAACACTCCCAGCTGGTTGCTCAGGCGTTTTTTGAGCGGCGGAGATAAGGGCGACACGTCTTTGTTTGATTGGGCCCTTACACGAGTTATACGTACACACAGCTGGTGTGTCGGAATCGTGTTTTTAAGAACACCTCGTGCACGGTACAGGGCTGGCGGGCGGATCTTTGACATTTAGGGATACAGTTCTATGATTGTTATTCATCTAATTAATGGAATATGTAAATTAACCCCGACAGATGTTTGATTTCTCAAAAGAGAATAGATTGAAATCTGAAACAGCAGATTTGAGGACAGGAGGAACTCCCGAGTGACGTCAGGACTTCAGTGTTTGAATCATCTAATCAACAGTTGGATAAGAATACAAGCTGAGCGCCGCTCACAGCCGACAGGTGGTTTATTCATCAATTATAGTAAACCGCCTCATATCTTTCAGGGACAACACCAAGTGCCTGCCAACCCATTCTGAATCCAAAGCCGGATATCTAACCCCCTGTCACCAGACAGGACATGTTGTTGGAGACCTGGCCAGCACCCTCGCCATTGTTACCAGCACCTCTCCTTAAAAGACAAACAGGGCAGCAGTGAAAGGGAAGAGGGAGGAGGGGGTGACAGTAACTAGAATCTCTGCTGTGGAGAGATAGGGGGAGAATAACAAAAAGAGGGAACATGGCTGCGTTGATGGATGGATGAATGATGGACAGGGAGAGCAGGGAGAATGGGGAAACAGGCGCCAAGAATCCTGCTGTGGGGCGATAGTGCCCAGAGAAAGAGAGAGAGGACGAGGGGAGAGAGAGGACGAGAAGAGACACGATGAGGGGAGAGAGAGGACGAGGGGAGAGAGGGGACGAGGAGAGAGACGATGAGGGGAGAGAGGGGACGAGGGGAGAGAGGGGACGAGGGGAGAGAGGACGATGAGGGGAGAGAGGGGATGAGGAGAGAGAGGGGACGAGGGGAGAGAGGACGATGAGGGGAGAGAGGGGACGAGGGGAGAGAGGGGACGAGGAGAGAGACGATGAGGGGAGAGAGGGGACGAGGGGAGAGAGGGGACGAGGAGAGAGACGATGAGGGGAGAGAGGGGACGAGGGGAGAGAGGACGAGGAGAGAGACGATGAGGGGAGAGAGGGGACGAGGGGAGAGAGGACGATGAGGGGAGAGAGGGGACGAGGGGAGAGAGGACGATGAGGGGAGAGAGGGGACGAGGAGAGAGACGATGAGGGGAGAGAGGGGACGAGGGGAGAGAGGACGATGAGGGGAGAGAGGGGACGAGGGGAGAGAGGACGATGAGGGGAGAGAGGGGACGAGGAGAGAGACGATGAGGGGAGAGAGGGGACGAGGGGAGAGGGGACAAGGAGAGAGGCGATGAGGGGAGAGAGGGGACGAGGAGAGAGACGATGAGGGGAGAGGGGACAAGGAGAGAGACGATGAGGGGAGAGAGGGGACAAGGGGAGAGAGGGGACGAGGAGAGAGACGATGAGGGGAGAGAGGGGACGAGGGGAGAGAGAGGACGAGGAGAGAAAGGGGACGAGGAGAGAGACGATGAGGGGAGAGAGGGGACGAGGAGAGAGACGATGAGGGGAGAGAGGACGATGAGGGGAGAGACGATGAGGGGAGAGAGGGGACGAGGGGAGAGAGGACGAGGAGAGAGACGATGAGGAGAGAGAGGGGACGAGGGGAGAGAGGACGATGAGGGGAGAGACGATGAGGGGAGAGAGGGGACGAGGGGAGAGAGGACGAGGAGAGAGACGATGAGGGGAGAGAGGGGACGAGGGGAGAGAGGACGATGAGGGGAGAGAGGGGACGAGGAGAGAGACGATGAGGGGAGAGACGATGAGGGGAGAGGGGACAAGGAGAGAGGCGATGAGGGGAGAGAGGGGACGAGGAGAGAGACGATGAGGGGAGAGAGGGGACGAGGGGAGAGGGGACAAGGAGAGAGACGATGAGGGGAGAGAGAGGACGAGGAGAGACACGATGAGGGGAGAGAGGGGACGAGGAGAGAGACGATGAGGGGAGAGAGGGGACGAGGGGAGAGAGGGGACGAGGGGAGAGAGGACGATGAGGGGAGAGAGGGGATGAGGAGAGAGAGGGGACGAGGGGAGAGAGGACGATGAGGGGAGAGAGGGGACGAGGGGAGAGAGGGGACGAGGAGAGAGACGATGAGGGGAGAGAGGGGACGAGGGGAGAGAGGGGACGAGGAGAGAGACGATAAGGGGAGAGAGGGGACGAGGGGAGAGAGGACGAGGAGAGAGACGATGAGGGGAGAGAGGGGACGAGGGGAGAGAGGACGATGAGGGGAGAGAGGGGACGAGGGGAGAGAGGACGATGAGGGGAGAGAGGGGACGAGGAGAGAGACGATGAGGGGAGAGAGGGGACGAGGGGAGAGAGGACGATGAGGGGAGAGAGGGGACGAGGAGAGAGACGATGAGGGGAGAGAGGGGACGAGGGGAGAGGGGACAAGGAGAGAGGCGATGAGGGGAGAGAGGGGACGAGGAGAGAGACGATGAGGGGAGAGGGGACAAGGAGAGAGACGATGAGGGGAGAGAGGGGACAAGGGGAGAGAGGGGACGAGGAGAGAGACGATGAGGGAGAGAGGGGACAAGGGGAGAGAGGGGACGAGGAGAGAGACGATGAGGGGAGAGAGGGGACGAGGGGAGAGAGAGGACGAGGAGAGAAAGGGGACGAGGAGAGAGACGATGAGGGGAGAGAGGGGACGAGGAGAGAGACGATGAGGGGAGAGAGGGGACGAGGAGAGAGACGATGAGGGGAGAGAGGACGATGAGGGGAGAGACGATGAGGGGAGAGAGGGGACGAGGGGAGAGAGGATGAGGAGAGAGACGATGAGGGGAGAGAGGGGACGAGGGGAGAGAGGACGATGAGGGGAGAGACGATGAGGGGAGAGAGGGGACGAGGGGAGAGAGGACGAGGAGAGAGACGATGAGGGGAGAGAGGGGACGAGGGGAGAGAGGACGATGAGGGGAGAGAGGGGACGAGGAGAGAGACGATGAGGGGAGAGACGATGAGGGGAGAGAGGGGACGAGGGGAGAGGGGACAAGGAGAGAGACGATGAGGGGAGAGAGGGGACAAGGGGAGAGAGGGGACGAGGAGAGAGACGATGAGGGGAGAGAGGGGACGAGGAGAGAGACGATGAGGGGAGAGAGGGGACGAGGAGAGAGACGATGAGGGGAGAGAGGGGACGAGGGGAGAGAGGGGACGAGGAGAGAGGCAATGAGGGGAGAGAGGGGACGAGGGGAGAGAGGGGACGAGGAGAGAGACGATGAGGGGAGAGAGGGGACGAGGGGAGAGAGGGGACGAGGGGAGAGACGATGAGGGGAGAGAGGGGACGAGGGGAGAGAGGGGACGAGGAGAGAGACGATGAGGGGAGAGAGGGGACGAGGGGAGAGAGGACGAGGGGAGAGAGGACGAGGAGAGAGGGGATGAGGGAAGAGAGGGGAAAGGGGATGCTGGACTTGTTGCCTAACAATGGATCCAGTGTGGAGCAGAAATCCGGAGAACGAGGAGTTAATAAGGGATGACGGAGTGGACGGTTAACCACGAGGTTAATGTTCAGTTTGTCTGTCACACTCCAGAAGAAGGAAACATCACAAAGAGTGTGGTTGGAGATTTCATGGTTTTATAAACATGTCTCCTCTGAACCTGTTGAAGCTGGTTTAAAGTACAACATTTGCACAAATTGCTCCTGAACTGAACCGTTCCAAAGTCCCAAAGAGCTGAAGAGAACTACTGTCCTCACTGAAAACAGAGAATCAGGACCACCTGATTAAATGAAGATGCACTGAAAAACATTCCTCAAGCACACCTTTTTACTGCAATGGGATAATAACATGTAGAAGACATGGACGTAGTCTCAGTGCATCACCCATTGGTTTCTGAAGAGGCGATATGATGAAGGTAGCCATATTGGAAAAGCTGACTCTGACTGTCGATCACTCGAGCAAGAAGGTGAAGTTACAACAGGCCTTAAAGGGTCTTTCAGATAGGACGCAGTGTGCACTGCAGTTGCTAGGTGACGAAACAATAGTAAACAAATACCTCCTGTTTGGATTCACAGTATGTTTGTATCTGTCCATTCTTCAGTGGAGAGCTCTGACCTTTCTCCTGCTGAGGAGGAAGAGACGAGCAGAGAAGATGGTGTGTGTTCATGAGATCCTAAAGACACGACAGGATGTGGGAGAGTTTAGTCTCGTCCAGCAGCTGCAGCTCTATAACGAGCGCTTCACGAACACGACACACATTTCTGCTGCTGTTTGAAACACACCTGGCACGCCCAAACTGTCGGACATATCTTTACACGCTAGAGCTCTCTCTCTCTCCAATGTCCCGGTGGGTCTCTAAAGCTCAGGAAAGTGGGACACTGTTTGTTGTGATCTGATCTACGCTCCTATTGGACACGCTGAAGTGACGTCACAGAGCGCTGTTTTTGCATCAATGTCGACCAAAGTTGTTTGTTTCCAACTTTAAAAAACAAACATCACAGTGACTTTCTGGAGGCAGGAACTTCATCTGAGATCGTTTTTAAAGACATGTAGGTCCTTGTGAAGCTCCAGAAGCTCCTGCAGAGAGGAAGGTACTAAAGCTGCTGAGAAACTGATGAATGGATAAGAAAGTGAACAAAGTAGGAGACTATGAGGTAGCCAGAGTGAGAAAATATAGAAAACAGAAACAGAGGACTGGAAATAGACGAAGCGTGGGCGAAGAGACAAAAGACGGGCGGCATTTCTTTGACGATGGACGCTAAAGAAAGGAAGAGAGCTGTGACGAAAGATGTGACTTTTGGACGAAAAAGTGTGAGGAATGAGACGCAGTGTGTGTGTGTGTGAGTGTGTGTATCTGTGTGTGTGTGTGTGTGTATCTGTGTGTGAAAAGAGATGAGAGACAGAGGCACTTGGGGGGGTGTGCGGATTGCACGCACATTCACAAGGCTGCATGTCAGAGATAGCACAACAAAAGAAAGCCCAGCAGATTCAAATTAATATAATTATCAAGTCAGTTATTAATACAAAGCTTCTACAGCGCAGCACGGATTAGCCCACAGGTCACTGACGCACGCCGCTGGAAGGAGGACGTGTGCGTGTGTGTGTGTGTGTGTGCGTGTCTGTCTGTGTGTCTGTCTGTGTGTGTGTGTGGGTGTGCACGCGTGTGTGTGTGTGTGTGTTTTTGTCTGTGTGTGTGCGTCTGTGTGTGTGTGTGCATGTGTGTGTGTGTGTGTGCGCGTCTGTGTGTGTGTGTGCGTGTGTGTGTGTGTGCGTCTGTGTGTGTGTGTGTGTGTGTGTGTGTGCGTCTGTGTGTGTGTGTGTGTGTGTGTGTGTGTGTGTGTGTGTGTGTGTGTGGGCTTAGAGTCTAAACTCACACAAAAAGTCAATCAAGCTAAAACACGCTGAACCCGTTATTAACAGTCGAGTATGAAACCAGGTCTGAATAATACAAAACTGCGATGCAACCAAACGAGTCGTCACGCTCACTCTGTTGGTTTAACACGCACGCTCGACGCACGCACGCACACACAGTGGGAAAAAGGGCTTGATAAAGTAGAGACAGGGCAATCTGTCATGGTCGGCTAGCTGGTCACATGAGGTTAATAGATTCCCCGCTTCTATCTCCCGTCCCCCCGAGCCTTCATGGTTACATACAAAATGAGCTCTGTTTGCCATGCAGTGCTAACAGCTGTGCAGCAGAAAACACACATGCACGCGCACTCAGTGCTGTCGGTGCATCTGCAAAGTCGATCTCACAGTCTCAGGGTTCCCACAGTAGAGCGGGAATCGCATAACGAATGTGCTGTTTAAAAGTTATCTTTCAACCTTTTGTGCTTATGTGGGACCAAATGAAAACCCTGCACTTCATTCTGCGTCTATCTCTGGCGATTGTACGTGAAAAGAACGATGTGGAAGCGGCGTACGAGTCCTCTACACGACGTTATAATGAGAATATTTGTCTTTCTATCAATGCTACGTGTAGTTGAACAGAATCACAATCTGAACTAAAGAGTGGAGAAGAACATACTGGAGAACAGGAAACAGAATGCAGCAGGTTCATTAGAGCACGGAGATCGTAGAGGTGGCGTGCAGACAGTCTATGGTCGTGCAGCGATCACAGGGAATAAACGTCACCACCCCCTCCCACTCGCTCGAGGTGAATTCTCCTGATTATATCCTGCTGCGTTCTCACATCAGCTCACTCTGACTTTCTGCAGAATAAATACGAGGAGGCTGGAGGAGAAACTCCGGGTGAAGAGAGAAACATTCAGCTGTTTGTGTTCACACATGCAGCTCAGCACGAACACTTCAGGAGGTTTCTGCAGATGTGAAAGAACTTTATGTGTCGTACTTATTCCAAATATGAGCGAGAGGGTAAAACAGCTCGGGTGTCAGGAGGTTAACGTGTGATTAGGGAAAAGGCGTGTTAGAGTTTTCAGATTTATACGACTTCCCACTATCTCTCTGCTCATCATTATTTGTCCGGAATCCTCTGACCGATTTGAACGCCACGTAAAGGACGTTATAAAAGAGTAATTGATGTTGAGGGATGTCGAAGCTCAAGTTAAAGCCAAATGACCTCATTATAATGAGCACACACTGACTAGCACGATCTCCTACCAGAGAGGAGGCACTGATCCTGTGACATCAGCACACACACTGACCACACGCATGCACACACACACACGCATACACCCACCCACCCACCCACGCACGCGCGCGCACACACACACTGACACACACTGACACACACGCACACACACACACACACACACACACGCATAAAGAGGTCCCCTCACTGCGCAGAACAATCCTTTGCGAGGGCCGCTCCCTGACATTCACTTTAAACACCATCTTAACCGCTCTGCCTTTTAAAGCTATGATGCAGAACTACAATTTGCAGAGGGTAGCAATTTAGAAGAGCTTCATGTAAAGGTTAGTTTGTCACTCTTAATCTTCCCACTAAATGGAGCATGGCTGCACTGGCAAAGAGAGAGCAGGACTGCCCCCCTGTGGACAACTCCTGCAACTGCGACAGAGACTGAATTCTCCTCATGCATTTTGTTTCAGATGATGAAGACTACGACTGCACGGTTTATCAGTTTGTTTGAAGCATTGACAAACATCACTGACAAATGTTTTAGGCGTTTTAATCTTAATAAAGTCTGATTCAAGGACAGGTCTCTGATCCTGCAGTGATATGTGACGTGATGTATTTTTCAGAGTTTGAGTTTATTCATTTATTTTTGTTAGCAGCTTTATCTCCTCCAGTCAGCAACAACCTCAATCTGATATTAAAAGGTTTATATGTTTTTACATTGTCCACATTATTTGAAGTCAGGGATTGACACATCCTCTGATGAGTCATGTAGACTTCCAGTGTGAAGCTGCTTTAAAGGCAGGGTTGGTCATTTTGAAAACTAGCATGATTTTGAAAGTAGCATTCCCTCAGTGCTCCCTCTAAAGCCACGCCCCTCACTTACATGCACGAGCACCATTACTCCAGAAGTGGACCTCAGCTCATCGCTTGCATTGTGTAGAAACTACATCGTCTCATGTCTCATTCAGCGGTAAGTAAACTCCTACGCCGTCATCAGTGACGTGCTTTGAGTGTGGCCTCTTGCACGCAAGAGGTAGAGAGCGAGCAGGGAGACAGGGAGGCGTGATTGGTTCATCAGATTGGTACCTCGTGGCAGACTTTGGTGGAAGTTTTTACAGGCTTACAACTGCTACAGATGACGGATTTTCTTTGTTCCTTTTTCAGAGCACATGAGTTATTAATTTCTGTCAGGACCTAAAGACAATTTCAACCAACATCTTAAAAAGTGGATCTGGAGGAAATGACCAACCCTGCCTTTAAAGCCACTTTTAAAATCAGGGTATAAACAGATCATCTTTTTATTACCGTAAGAAGGATCACGTGTGATGAACATAAGTTTCTTTATCAGTACCTGTCCTGGCTACCTGTGAGTTTTAGAAGAGATTTTAAGATCTTACTGCTTGTTCTTAAAGTCTTGATGACCAGGCGTTACCCTGAGACCTGCTAACTCCCTACGAGTATAACGGCTGCCTCCTGATCCTCCAGCAGAGGGCCCACTTGGGGTTGCTAGATCTCGACTGGTCACACAAAAGGTGACAGAGGAACTCCCTGACAGATAAACTCAGAGCCTTCTTTTAAATCTCTTAAGTGAAAACCAAGCAGCAACCTCCAGTGTAGAAAAATGAAGCTGATGCAGAAGTGTAAAGTATTGCAGTTCCTCGAGTGTCCACTAGAGGCTGGCTGTAGAAGCACAGGAAGTCACATACACACCCATTCTAAAAAGCCTGTTTTTACAGCAGACATTAAAGGTACAGTATGTAGCATTTCATGCTAATGTTTACATTCAAATATCTAACTTCAATTAAAAATGAATAAACCCATGTTATATATATGTTTTAGTTGAGTACTTACATCACCTCAAATATTTACAAAAGTTATCAAAGCCAGAGAAATCTGTAATTTTATAGTTGTAACAGGACGTGTCTTGAAGGCGGCCGCCATGATGAGCCGCCATGACAGACACGAAATGTTGATCGTTGTCAAGAAAACACCGGATGTTACATCAAAGACCGCTGCATAAGCTAGCGCTAGCTGCTACTGAAAGCTGCCGTTCTGTTGCTGTATGTGCTGCTGTGATAAAAACGTCACGTAGATTATACTTGGATACATCATCAGTACACATGTTGTCTTTCTCAGGTCGGTTTCACCCGTTCGTATTGATTCAACACGGAGTTCGTCCGTTTTCTCCCATGATACCCCGCGAGACACAACGTCATCTTTTGTTATTGTTTTGATTGAGAGCCCTCTAGCGGCGGATTTTACATACTGTACGTTTAAGATGCTCTCAGTCTGTCGTTAGGTTGACTGAAAGTTAGACTGAGACAGCATTTCCAGCATGGAGACCGCCATCGATGGGACTCCAGCGCCCCCTGCAGGAACAGACGGGGGACGTCTATGCTCCTTGTATAAGAAAGTTAACTTCTTTTGATATAAAGATATTCTCTCTCTGAGTAACTTTGTGACCCTCTTCTTATAATGAATGTCTTGAGTCGTCTTTATTTCTGGAACAATCTGCACTCAGTAAAACGATGTTGCTTTAATCTCTGACCCGTGATACATTTTAGCCCTCTAATTCCTTTTTTTTTAACAGAAAGTCAATAATGTTTTATGATGCACTTTGGGGACTGCTGGTCATATTTCCTCCAGGACTGAGCTCATTTAACGAAGCAGAAACAGCCTTGAATGAGAATGTTTTCCTGCAAGCAGCAGAAAAAGAACTCTGCAGCACTCTGCAAACAAACATGCACAACACTTCTGTTTCCCCCATTAGAAGAAGAAGAGCTGCATATTTAAACTCACTGCTCACTGACGGGGCCGGTTGCTGTCCACTTATCCTCTCCTGATCGTGTCTGCTGACCTGTCAGGGTCACATTACGTCTGTTTACCTTTATCACTCTGCACAATGAGCCCATTGTGTTCAATTGGGGAAGTGAGACCAACAACTTCCAGCCTGCATTTCAATGCAGCAGAGATAATACAACACGGTGAGATTTATTCATGTCTTTAGGCAAGATAAGAAACACTGAGAAATACAAGTCAATTCAAACGGTCACTTTAAAGGTGGAGTCAGCAGAGTCTCTGCAGACAGTCACCAGCACACATGTATGGAGGCCCAGAAGGGACGATGGAGCAGCTTTACTTTAGGAGATATCTGAATTTTATTTTGAAGGTCCCTACATAAGTCTGTATTTTATTTTGAAGGAACAAGCTGCTGACTCTTTCTTTATCTGACCTTTTCTTGTTTTCCAGCTTTAATCAGTGTTTAAAGACAAACTGGTCAAAGATCACAAACGCAGACACCGGAGCAGAAACATGGGAACACTTTGTGAGTCTCTTTTGATGACAGGTTTACTCTGGTGAGATAACGTGCATATCAGATGAATTCTGGTCAGCCTCAATAAACCAGACGACCCCGAGCCCAGCGAAGATAAGACGGGGAGGGATGTCCTGAGCATGAAACCAATAAAACTGGATTTTACACCCCTGAGAGATCACTCCTTCTCTATGTCATAATCAAATATGCAGCTCTGCTTAGAGGAAGTGGATGGTTTACTCACCAACCCGCCCATATGGCTCCCTCCCACCCTGCCCAGTGTCAAAAATTATTTATATTTCCTCTCTACTGTAGGTCATGTGCTCTGTGACCAGGTTTCCACAGAAGCCTTGCACGCAAAATCTCTGCAGCCACATGTGATGTCACATGTGGCTGCAGGAGTAAAATGTTAAAATGCTTCCTCAGCTTGTCACAGCGCAGACTCAGGTATGCAGCTCTGGAGCCGTCATGTGTTTAGATTAGTGACTCTAGATCCAGCTGCTCATCTCCTCAGACCTGCTTCCAATTGATTCTCCTGTGACAGCTAACAAACATGAAGCAACACACAGACACGGTCATGTGAGGGGCCGTCTGGCCTCTGTTTGGGGTCATGTGAGTTGGGGGCCTCAGTGGTGACTTGGTACTGCTTGAAAACACTCCCTCTGCTTCTCGCCTCGCTGGTCTCCCAGTTAAGCTGCATACTCTACATAACCGATTCCTCGTACAGTAAAGATATTCTGATAAGTGCAGGATGAAAGGAACACACACATACAGTCCTGGTGAAATGTGTTATTCTGGGCTGCAGCAGATCTTCAGCGAACACTGGGAGGACGGTGTGACGGGGTAAATGATAGCACTATTGATCTCTGATGCTGTTTTATAGCCCCGTCATGTCAGTTTAGCACCTTGGCAACACTCGCTTTGGAGCTGCATCAATACTGAATGCTGGCGCTCAGCTCAGACGGATAGAGTGCTCAGATAAAAGACGCTGGGCGCTGTTTTTTCTCTCCAGGCAGCCGCCTGCTGCTGCAAACGCTCTCTACTCAATGAAACAAGTGAAACAAGACGCTGGCACTCGGAAAAAAAACGCCAGGTGGACACGGGGGCCTTAATGCTGTTAGCATAGCAGCAGCCTCCTCAGAGGATGTTATCAAGCCTACAGAGAGAGCGTCAGTCGCTGCGTCTCAGACACGTCTCTTAAGGGTTAACAGACGCATCCACCAGTTGCGCCACCATCAGACACTCTTCTGAGCGCTGCGTATTTAAATCACCTGACAGCTGCAGAACAACATGTGTGATATGAAGAGAAACTGCAGGTTTCTGGCTCTTCTATCTTAATGCAATTAAACTGATCATCCCACTTAGCTCTATTTAGCGCCCTCTCTCTAATTACCAGCTCAACACGCCATCGATTTCTCCAGCTTAAACTGTGGCGTGTTAGATCGCGCCATCTCAGCCAGTCTGGGAACTGCACCATGCCCGTTGTTGTTCTTATGAGCTTCTTTGCTATGAAATCTGATTGTTTTATTATTAATCACTGAGGAGTAACTATTGGTCACCAACAAAGCTTTCAGAACCCGCCTCGCCATAAGAGACGGATCATAATCATGATAAGAGTTCAACTGTACCTTTCAACGTCTCCTGATTCTCGTACAGATGAACAAGAGTCTGTAGAGCGAGTTTCAAAGGAGCATGTGAGCTTCTGTTTGAAGATCTGTCTTCTTGTTTTATGTCTTAAAGTTTGCTTTTTAAATCGGTATACTGTATGATACCACAGTCTGTTTATTGCCCGTGTTAGAAAACCCTGCAGCGTGTTTCCTAAAGCATCTCATTCAAACGTACTGATTATTATCTCTTTGGCTCCGTGTCCACCTGGCTTTGTTTCGAGCAGAAAAGCGCTGGCTCTGCTCTGGAGCGTTTGCATGAAGCATAAGGTTGCTGAGTTCTGTCACTATGACAACAGTCTGTTGTCGACCGCCGCCGAATGACCGACACTGCTCTGTTACTTTCACCTGCATGTTTCATATTTGAGATCTTTCTTTCGTTCCCTCAGAGCATCAAACGGAGGATGTCTGGATGATGATGATAATAATGACGGCCTCGCTATCACACAGAGCAAGGACCAGATTATCTACTGGATGATTGGCAGGTTGAAAAAAGTGACGTTGACGTCAACAGCGCCTCTTTGAAAAGTTGAAAGACATTCAACTTGAAGCGCCCGGAGCAGCTGAGCAAAAAAAGGAGGAGCCCTCTGAAAAAAGTTGTAGCAGCTGCATTGTTTCTCCAGGTGGCCGTGTGCTGCTGCAAACGCTCGCTCCTCATTGGGAGGGCCGAGGGCAGAGAGCGTTGGGTGGACAAGGGGCCTTAAGCGTCCTTTCGAGGTACTTTAAAGCATTTCCGTTCTACTGCAGAGCTGTCTGTTTTAAGCTACCTTAGAGACGGGTCGTCCTTCTAGGGACCCTCTGGCGTCAGTCCCCGTCCTTCTTACCACATAGTTAACGTTAATGTATGGATGCATGTTATGTTAAAAACATTAATCATCTAATTTGTTTCCATCATAACACCCACCTCACCCTCCAATTGTTACCCTCTCTCACTGTTCCTGCTGACTGTGTACAAACTTCACCTTCTTAATCTTTGAGTGTGAGACCTGAGCCGGTCTGAGCGCTGGACCAGGTCCGTTATGATTAGCCTTTTAGTTTTTGAGCCGATTTCTAGAAGCTTTATTGGTCAGTGGGGAAGTAACCGACGGTCACACAGAAAGTTTCCATCTCCCACTCAAGCAGGAGTCACACCGGTCACACAGAGGAGTTCGTCTTTGTTCTACATTCATTTTCATTCATGCATTCACTTCACAGCCATATAGCTTCTTTCACACCTGCAGGAAACTCCTGATATTTACAGGCTGAGCTGCATGTGTGAACACAAACAGCTGAATGTTTCTCTCTTCACCCGGAGTTTCTCCTCCAGCCTCCTCGTATTTATTCTACAGAAAGTCAGAGTGAGCTGATGTGAGAACGCAGCAGGATATAATCAGGAGAATTCACCTCGAGTCCAAGATTATTAAAAGAAGCGTGCCGTGACTACTGTCAATACTTTTACTCCTGACAGCCTTATCGCTAATTGTAGCTCTGCTAATACGTCTTCCACTCGATAATAAAGACATTCTATATCCGACTATCCACCAGTCACAGAGGCAGCTCATTTCCAACCCTGACACACATGTACTACATAGAGATCTGAACATCACTGTTGATGATCCAGTGTCGACCTGATGAAGTCAAACTGCTCGTTGTTTCACAGAGTAGAAGTCTCTGTTATATTGTCCACTTTCATCCATGCATGCTGCCGTTGTTCAGACGGATTATCACACACCTGGTGTTGGATCACACAGATGGTTCTGAGCTCTCACTGATGCTTCAGTTGTGTTTGTTGAAGCAGAAAATGAAGCCTGTTTGTATTATGTGATAGTCACTAAGTATTGAATTTGATCTGCTGTATCTGTTTCTACAGCACCGCCGTCACGCCGTTATCAACACGGAGGTTTAATGACTTTGTTTGCCTCTGTGTCAGGGCCTTCCCACGGCTTTGTGTTTATCTGACGATGACAATGATGGCCGCTGAATGTGAAGTGATGTGCGCTCATACAGGAGAGAGTGCTCGTGTGTTTGTGTGACACTGACCGGTCGCAGGAGCACGCCACGAGCACGGTGAGCAGGTTATAGATGATGAAGGTGAAGATGACGGCTGTGATGGTGCCGCGGGGGATGGAGTAGCTGGGGTTCGTCAGTTCACCTGGTAGACAGACAGATTTAAGGTCTTTCTCTCTCACACACACATTTAAAGGATTATAAACGCCTTCACTGACCTGACATGTTGGATCCTGCCATGATGCCGGTGCAGCCGTTAAACATCACAGCGAACACGGTAGCAAAGGTCATCATATTTCCTGTAGTGTAATCCACGACGTAGTCAGCTGTTGGAGGAGATAACAGCAGGAAGTCAGTGTTGTTGTTTTTTTATTATCAGCATCGTCACTCTTCAAACAGAAAGTTCTCTTCAGTGTGTTGGCAGAGAGTCGTCACCTCCACACTTCAACACGCTTAACGGCTCCTCTGCCGCTCACACACATCTTCTCTCAGTTGTCAGAAGATGCACGTCTCATCTTGTAACCCTAGGCCATATTTTTCTTTTTACATGTTTTGGTTGGTGAATGCCTCGTAGGTTCAAACCATTTAGAAACTGGTCCAGTAGTAGTACTTGGCTGCAGGGATCTCAACATAATCCTGGTTTGTGAAAGTGCCAGATCAAAGTACGTCCAATAAAACATCGTGTTTCTGCAACTCACAGGCTCAGATTGTGAATCTACGTATATGAAAGCATTGCAATAAAAAGACCCTACGATGATGAACCTTTGCGTGCTCATGCCGCCCCTGCATAACTCACGCCCCTGGATGCATGTCACATTATTTACAGATGTGTCGATGTCTGTCAACAAGGCCGATACCGACGTTAAACCTATGAATCCGTGCACCCTCATACGATCAATACCACACATTTAGTCAGGGCCCAGACTTCATATATATATTTATATAAACCAAAGCCACCCAGGAGACTTTGCTCACCCTTCAGACACAACTCCAAAAGTTCTATTTTTAAGCCAATCAGCACAAAGTATGACGGCATGATACTCAAACATGACCACAGCAGCAAAGCACCGCCTCTTCACTCCGGTTCTTCTGCTCCTTTGAGGGTTAGGTTTGAGGATTTCACCACCTTTCTTCTCTGATACGTGGTTATAAACTGACGTGTCTGTCTGTGTGTTTGTGACCTGTTCAGTGTGACTTTAGGATTATTCAAAGCTTGACAGTATAATAGCTCTCACATGTGTCTGCATCCATCCCCCATTAAGGCCACTTAGCTTAGGAATCATGTGAGTGGAAAAAGAAATTCCTGCAAACAGAGTGCAGTGCTTGGAGAACGTGTTCAGATCAGCCGTAACAGACCAGAGCACCCGACACCACAGCAGGGTCCTGTGCTAATCTGATGAAGCTTTTTGGGAAATGTCTTTGCCTCAAGTGAAGGAGGTGGAGTAGCTCGGGGTCTTGTTCACAGAGAGGGTAAGATGGACCGTGAGATATGTCAGCCCTGTGATTGGCTGGCCTTGACTGACCTTCACTTAAAGCTGCAGTCTCAACACACATGTTTAGGCAGACTAGTTAGATTTGCAACTCCCAACAATCAAACCACCATCAATCAAACCACTCTCCCCTTGTCGACTATGTTGTTGATTGATTATAATCTAGTAAATACCGTCCCCCTTACCTTTCAGGTTCCCCAGCAGGGTGTCCAACTTGAAGCCCGTAAAGTTGGCCGTGGTGGGAAACTCAGATCCATTGAAGAAAGCCGAACTGGGCAGCGTGATAGTGCGAGGTCGTACGGCGAAGAAGCTGACGAAGATGGTGCCCAGGACGAACATGACAAACAGGAAGATGACAAAGGTGGCCTTGGCGTAGATGTGGGCCCCCACCAGGCACACAAGCAGACACAGCAGGGCGATAGCTGTGCCGTACAGCAGAGACCACCAGTAGCCTGATGGCAGGACCTGGAAGTGGGACGTTGGCAGCGTCCCATCTAGAAGGGTTAACGGAGGATGTGATGAGGGGAAAGACAAGGGGGGAGATTTCTTAATGCACGTAGACATTGACTGAATATGTTCAAGTGGAGAGGTGAAAAAGGAAAGAATGTTTATTCTTTCTAAAGCTTGAAACCTAAAACATTGTAGGACATAGAGCCATTACAAACGACGTTTCACTTTTATGCCTGACTGTAGATTAGGGCTGCCACTTTTTATTCTACATTCGAATTCAAAACATTCAGTTTATCAGCGCATCAGGCCGTCTGAAGTAGTTTGCAGTTTGATCCAGCAGAGGGCGCTCTCAGCGAAACTAGACCATTGCATGACCTCTTGACCTCAGTAAATGAAGACAGTAATGTTGTGGGGGCGTGATTCAGGAGATGCAAACTGACATGAGGGAGACTCAGCAGCCCACTGATTGGTGGAGAGACACAGGGCTGCTACAAACCTGCAACTCTCCAAGCTGGCTCGCAAAGATTTGTGTACCAGGAACGTGTGTGTGCTCTGAACGGGTGTTCTAAAAAGAGAGCTGCACTCGACCCTGATCAAGTTTCTCTAGCACTAACATGTGTCTCTAGTCTGACTACAAACCCCCCAATGATGAGAAAAGTCCATCCTCTCCGTCTTTTGCCTGCTCCACTTTTCAGAAAATGTGTGCTCAAACAGGCCGTTTGGAGATTTTCCCTTCATGACATCACAAAGGGCAGTAACCCCTCCCCCAGGTGGGTGACACTCCCACAGCTAGGTGTTTGTTCTGCCCTCTGAGTCTGCCTTCTCACCGTAAACAATAGGGCATGGAGCGAGAAAGCCCGAGCCACCCAAGCCCTTCCAGAGAGGGGCGTGGTCAGACACAGCTCATTTACATTTAAAGCTACAGACACAGAAACAGCCTGTTCTGAGCAGGGCTGAAATAGAGGGGTTTATAGGCATGATCAAATACAGGATCAGAGTAGATTTAGAACAAGACACTTCACACACATGTTTTGAGCAGCTCTGAGACTTATTTAAACTGGTTGAAGAGGAGGAGAATATGTCACCTTTCAGTCTAGGGCCCTTTCTGTATGACGTAACAAAACTGTTCAGGTAAAAGTTGTTGGAGACTTTAGTGACTCTGAGGGAACAACATTTCTTGATATTATGACATCATGTTAGTTGCATGCATGTTGTGTACACTTTCCAAAGGTTGACAATACGGTCCCTGTATGAGATCATTATAAAATACTGAACTCACCTTCTGGTACTCCGAAGGTGGCCACAATGGCTTCAACCAGACCCAGCACAAAGAGAGCGCAGCCACACACGTTAGCAAAGAAGAACATGATGCCGATACTGCCACCAAACTCCGGTCCCAGCGCTCGACTTATCATGTCTGACTGAAGTTAAGGCGATATTTACTGACTTTAATGAGTGTTTTAGTCTTTAGATAAGAGGTATGAAGGTGTTCTTTCAGAGGGTTTGAGTCCAGATAAGACTCAGAGTAGAGTTAAGCACCTGGAACCTTTCAAGGGGGGACTTTTCAAAGTTCCTGTTGTCTGTGTTTCCACTGTCGACTACAGAAACTTTGAAGATCGGGAACATTAGAAGCTGGACCATCAGATGTTATCAGAGCTGCAAGTCCCAGCCCTGAAGACCCTGTACGGGTTCCAGTGCGGAAACACAGAGTACCTCCTAAAGTCCAGAGTCCCTGGGATAGTCTGTGCGGTGGAAACGCAGCTTTAGGGGGAAGTTAATCAGAACTTCCACCGGCTACGTGTGCATTGTGTGTCCGCTCCGCTCTGTTACAGAACTTTATCAAACGGTTTATCCAGCTCATTGTCGTCCTTTTTCCATCGAGGTTTAAAGTCCCCAGATCAGAATCAAGCGGTTCACTGATTACCTCAATAACTTCTGAGTCTGCTGGGAACAAAGTGTTAGTTTCGTTTAGCAGAGAAACAGGAAGTGGGGAAACAGGTGGCCCGGCTGTCCAAAGGTTTGAACATGTGGATATTAAATCACAGATGGCTTCATTCAACTTTGTTTCTGGACTCAACTGGAGATCGTTTGGAGACAGGTAGACAAAAAAATGGTGATCTTTAGGAACGCTTCAGCTCCGTGCCTCGTGGTTAACAGTGTTTTGGAAAGCGTTGCAGACAGTAAAGTTACCCCCAATTTCCTCTTAACTCTGTGCGTTTCCTTGTCTGATCTATTCTGTCCAGCTTGATGCGTGTTTGCAGCGAGCTCTGTAGTGTATTTAAAGTGTATTGGAAACGAAGCAGAGCGTAGCGGTGCTGCTGGCACGCTCCGGATCAATCATTGACTGGACTGGCAGCGATCGGACCGCGGTGCACACACAGTATGTGGAAACTGGGAGTAAGTACAACTGCAACTACACATCCATCTTACGAAGCCCGGTTATACGGCTACTGTTTTATCATACATGATCGTCATGGCGTCCACACAAACTCTCATGTCACTGTTAAGCTGAGAGGAAAAGGGAAGGTAGGCTTGTGTGGACGGGATTACAGAGGAAAACCTCCGTTTAAAAAACACCCCCCTACATGTGGACCAGGCCTGATACTACACAGATGTGGGTGTGTGTGTGTGTGTGTGTGTGTGTGTGTGTGTGTGTGTGTGTGTGTGTGTGTGTGTGTGCGTGCATGACGTGTGTGTGTGTGTGTGAGACGTGTGTGTGTGTGTGACGTGTGTGTGTGTGTGCGTGCGTGCCTAATAAGGATACAGTATGCTCCTCCAGCATCCAGGGCTCCGTTGGTGGAGATGGCACAGACGGACAGCACGGTCATCGAGATGATGAAGTAGGCCACCAGGAACATGCCGATTGCTTGGTAGAGTCCAGACTGGCCCACCACAAATCCTAGGTGGAACAACAAAGAAAGACACGGTCAGAAACAACAGCAGGTCAGCCGGTCAGAAGCAGAACTGCTGCCTGTGAAGAAGTGCAGAGAAAAAGGGAAGCTGAACTTCACTGGGAAGTGAGATGACAGCGTGTCAGCAACATGCAGACATATTACAGAAGTTTACCATCAGTTCATTCTGGGAATCTTTTATTGAATCATAATGAAAGCGACCGTCTGCTCGCGCACTAAATGACTCATTGTAACATTTCTACTTCCTCAGAGTGAAAGGCCAACCTGAGGTTGAGAACAACTCCACTTTCCTGGATTGTTCTCTTGATCCATCTTTCACCAATAATCGATTAATCTATCCATTTATTTGGACAGGTAGGCGGTTTTAAGGCACCCCCACACGGCCGTTTTGGACGCCCCTCGGTTTGCCAGATATGAGAGCAGTTATCAGGTCAAACCAACAGGTGTTGCAGCGATGGAAGCGGGCAAGAGAACTGGTTCAGATAGAAGTGATTGTACCCGACCTAAAAAGCCTCTGCATGTTTCTAATAAGCTCCACGAGCAGAAACGTGCTCAAACTAGGATCAATATTGGAGATGCTTTTGAAAAATGGAGAGAGGTTAGAACACAGAAAGGTTTACAGACCGATGCAGAGCTGGATAAACACTGAAGCTTCAGTGTCCACCACATGGCACTGCTGAGCTGCCCTTGAGCAAGGCACAGAATCCCCCTCAATAAACCGAGTTAAATAGGCACAAATCGTAGATGAAAGTAGCCAATACCGATATTTGGTCCAAGATGGCGGCGTGTACGGATGCAGTGGCTCACGACTCTCCCTTCCGATGCTTTTATTGTCCGTTGTTTTTGTGAATATTTGTTCAAACCAAATGTTCCAGCCGCCAGGACTTACTTTTCTTATTACGTTGAACCCTTGTATAAGGACAATAAAGGCTTTCTATCTTCGATTATCGGTCAGCTGATTAATCGGTCGGGCTCTCTATCCTGCCAGCCTGCATCCATCAAAACATGACATGACCAACAGGTTCTACATTTATCTGAGGGATAGAAGAAGGCGATGAAAGCTGTTTTATTTGTTATGAAATGTTTACAGGTCCACGACGACACAGAGGTAATAAGTTTCTTTAATCCGTCTTTTACTCAACATGAAGAATAAACGTTTACAGTCTAATAGAAAAGTCAATAAACTCAAAACTTTCCACATTGGAAGCAGGGAGCCGGTTGTGCATGAATATACTCTTCACTCAACTTCCCTATAATAGTTGAGCAGTTGTGATTGGTTCAGCTTGAATAAAGCCAGAGGAAGATCGATATAAATGTGAGCGTGGCCAGACGGATCCGTCGCAGCAAATGAAACACAAGCTTGTGGATTAGTCTGGTTCCCAGCCTACCTTGGAGGACTGATGTTGGCTGATTCAGGGTTTTAGGGATTACTGTAGTCTTTAATTACAGCTCAGAGGAATTACTGCAATCTGCAATAATCAAAAATCACACTTGGACTTTGGTAGAAGTTACATTCAGCCTCTTTCCTCCACAAAGCTCAAACTAAGCAGTATTTATCAGGATTTTTATGACTCAAATTTGAGGTTAATTCTTCCGACCAAAGACCGCTTCTGAGATGTGCTGTACGAACCAGTTCATTCAAGAACTCTGAGCCACTGGCCTGATGGGATTTGACAATTTTTCAATCCCGCCAATGCCCGGAAAAAGTCCGCCTGACATTCCCTCCCCAACTTGTGCAACAACACAAGTTCAGATATTGGCAACAACCTTTTCAGACGGCGTTTCAGCAAAAGAGCCGTAACTGAGCTCAGCCGTCATCACGTCTTTGTACAATCATATTGATTCTGTGACGGCGTGATTGATGTCCCAGTCTGTGAGTTCACATTGAAGCACAGCACAGCGGGAGCTCCACATACACACACAGTCAGACATGCACACACACAGTGCTGTTCTCCCCCACTGGCTCAGCTGATCCCGTCTGTCCTCTGTAACGCTGCTGTTACTACCTCTGAAGACGGTACGGGGGGGGGGGGGGCACATCGCCAACCATTACGCCTCCACGACATTCAGACTGAAGCAGAAACGTCACAGGGACGTAACTATCACGGCTTGTAACGGCGCTCTGAACAGGAGGGTTAATGGTTCAGGCAGAGTCATGTGCCTCCGCTCAAAGTGTGACAGAAAACATCAGTGTCACTTTGTACTCTGTTAGGCACCATGTCTCCACATGATCTACCTTTTATACGACTATGTCGTCGCCCTGTTTATATTTATATCCCTGCAGCAGCTTCCTGCTGTGACTAACAGCAGCTCCACTTTTATCTTCTGATGTGGAGGCGTCACATGAGCCAAATACTCACAGGACATACCTCGATAGATACGCTTTACCATCATGTGTGACTCAACACATTATTTGATGTTAAATATCGACGCACTGTCGATGTTTGCCGTTGATCATAAGTGTACGATGATTTCTAGGACATGTTCTTCTTCCTCATGTTGAAGCTTTCACAGCTGATTACGTTTACAACAGTTTCACATCCACAATGAAACCACCACCACTTCCTCTGCAGGGTGGCACATCACAGAGCGAACACAGTACTCTATAGTCTGACACAGATCATGAGGGATGTGAGTTAGTGTGTAGAGACTACGTGGGTCCACTGCAGAGCCAAACCCTCAATGTCCACATAGTCTGTGCGCACTGCATCCCATCAGCATCTCGATTTGCTCCGTCAGACGCTGCACGCCCTGCACCTCTCGGTCTGTTTCTGGAGCATGAGCGCAGCCATGAGCAGCTGTACACACATCACAGGAGAACTACAAGATCACAGGAGAACTACAAGATCACAGAAGAACTACAAGATCACAGAAGAACTACAAGATTTCTCTTTTGTGTCGACTGAAAGCATCAGACAAATTTAGATTTTCCACATAAAACTTCCCTCCCCCCTCAGGGCTTAAACCTGATCCTGGTAATCCAGCTCCCATTAGAAACCTTGCTGCTAACATTAAAACATAAGTGGAGCACAAGCTAAGCAGGCTAACTTTAACGTCAGCTCAGCTAGCAGCAGAATCGATCATTTAAATATCGCCATCCCATCGCTCTGTGATACGTGAGCAGCACGGCTCAACTTCCTTCACAGGCTGCTGGTTTGTAGAAGAAGATTTGTTTTCCAATAAAAAGAAGTCAGTGCTGATAAATAAGGACATCACGTTGGTGCTCACACTTCAAATCTCTTAAAGCTCAATCATCCCTGACTTATCCAACCTATCACCAAATCTCAGGGAAGCTTTTTTCCAAACTTTCTAAAGACTGGAAAAGTGTGCAAAAAGAAAACGAGGTGATGCATAGATAGATAGATAGATAGATAGATACTTTATTGATCCCGAGGGAAATTCAAGGCATCCAGTAGCAGTATACAAACATGTAAGACACATAGCAATTGTTACCATAAACACCCCCTGTCCCCCATCCCATACATATATTAACCCGACAACAAAGATTTAAGGAGCCCCTATAAAATTAAGCCTGTGCAATTAAAAATAGACCTATACAACTTATATAATGAAATGTACAAACCTGTGCCGGAATAGAAATATATGTGCAATTTAAAAGAAACCTATAAACAGTTAAAGAGCATCTGTAGTTAGACCTGTACATAAGAGATGGAGAGTGTTGACCTTCTGAGGGTATGTGTTACAGTAGTGTTTAAGATGGAGGTAGTGCAAGGAGTGTGAGAACAGATATTAAACAGTCAGTGCAGACATTAAAGGTGCAAAAAAATAAATAAATAAAGTGATGGTCAAATGTGAAAAGCAAAAATATGTGAAAGCAGACATTAAACAGTCATTAAACAGTCAGTGCAAACATTAAAGTGATTGTCAGATGCGCATTAAAGTGTCCAACTAGAGGCTGACTCTTAGGACAGCAGTACAGATGAAGAATGAGTCCATGAGTCACTGAGTGCTTTATCCCTGCCGTGACAGTGAGATGTTGTACAGTCTATGGCCAGGGGGACAAAAGAGTTCTTAAGTCTGTCCGTGGAGCACGCTTGTGACAGCAGTCTGCCACTGAACATGCTCCTCTGCCTGGTGAAGGTGCTGTGCAGAGGGTGGTGGGTGTTGTCCATGATGGAGAGCATTTTGTCCAGAGACCTTCTCTCTGCCACCGTCACCAGAGAGTCCAGCTCTGTGCCCACCACAGAGCCAGCCTTCCTCACCAGTCTGTCCAGCCGTGCTGCATCTCTCTTCTTGCTGCTTCCTCCCCAGCACACCACAGCGTAGAAGAGGACACTGGCCACCACAGACTGGTAAAACATCTGCAGCAGCTTTTTGCAGATGTTGAAGGACCCCAGCCTTCTCAGGAAGTACAGACGGCTCTGTCCCTTCCTGCAGGTAGTGTCCATGTTTGGTGACCAGTCCAGTTTGTCATCCAACTGCAGCCCCAGATATCTGTAAGTCCTGACCACCTCCACGTCGACCCCCCCGATGGAAACAGGTTGCAGATGTGGCTTGTTCCTTCTGAAGTCCACCACCATCTCCTTGGTCTTGGAGGTGTTCAGCTGCAGATGGTTCGAACTGCACCACGTCACAAAGTCCTCAATCAGGCTCCTGTACTCCTCCTCCTGTCCATCCCTGACACAACCAACTATCGCAGTGTCATCTGAGTATTTCTGCATGTGGCAGAGCTCGGAGTTATACTGGAAGTCAGAGGTATACAGGGTGAACAAGACAGGAGAGAGCACAGTCCCCTGTGGTGCTCCGGTGCTGCTGACCACAGTGTCAGATGTGCAGTTCTTCAGTCTGACGTACTGTGGTCTCTCTGTGAGGTAGTCAGTGATCCATCTCACCAGGTACGAGTCCACCCCTCATCTCAGTCAGCTTGTCTCTCAGTAGGAGGGGGTGGATGGTGTCAAAGGCGCTTGAGAAATCAAAGAACATGATTCTCATCGCGCTGCTCCCCTTGTCCAGATGAGAGTACGCCCTGTGTAGCAGATAGAGGATGGCATCGTCCACGCCCCACCTTCGCCTGGTACGCAAACTGCAGTGGATCCTGCGCGTGGTGGACCTGGGGTCTGAGGTGATGGAGCAGCAGCCGTTCAAAGGTCTTCATGACGTGGGATGTCAGTGCAATTGGCCTGAAGTCGCCTGGTTCACTGGGGTTTTTCTTCATAGGGACCGGGGTGAGGCACGAGGTCTTCCAGAGCACAGGGACCTTCCCAAGCCGCAGGCTCAAGTTGAAGACATGCTGAAGCGGCTCCCCCAGCTCAGCAGCACAGGCCTTAAGCATCCTAGGACACACCCTGTCCGGGCCCGCTGCCTTCCTGGGACGGAGTCTTCTCAGCTCTATGCTCACCTGATCCCTGGTGATGGTGGAGGGGTGGGGGGTTGAATTGTCTGTGGAGATGGATAGGGGTGGTGTTGTATTTGTCCTGGTGGCAGTGGGGGTGTTGTTGTTGTTGTTGGGGGGGAATGAAGGTCAGGGTGGGGGGGTGTGAGGAGAGGTACTGAGTGGGCAGTTACCGTTGTTGTTGTTGTTGGGGGGATGTAGGTCAGGGTGGGGGTGTGAAGAGAGGTGCTGAGTGGGCAGTTACCGTTGTTGTTGTTGTTGGGGGGGGATGAAGGTCAGGGTGGGGGGTGTGAAGAGAGGTGCTGAGTGGGCAGTTACCCGTTGTTGTTGTTGTTGGGGGGAATGTAGGTCAGGGTGGGGGGTGTGAGGAGGGGTGCTGAGTGGGGCCGTTACCGTTGTTGTTGTTGTTGGGGGGGGATGAAGGTCAGGGTGGGGGTGTGAAGAGAGGTGCTGAGTGGGCAGTTACCGTTGTTGTTGTTATTGGGGGGGATGAAGGTCAGGGTGGGGGAGTGAGGAGGGGTGCTGAGTGGGCAGTTACCGGCTGCAACGGCTGGGCAGTCAAACCTGTTAAAAAACAGGTTGAGCTGGTTAGCTCTCACAGTGTCCCCATCTTCTGTGTTGTTGTTTTTCTTCTTGCAGCCTGTGATGGTTTTCATGCCCTCCCAGACCTCCCTCATGTTGTTGTTCTGCAGCTTCTGCTCCACCTTCCTTCTGTACTCCTCCTTTGCCTCTCTGAGTCGGACCTTGAGTTCCCCCTGCACGCGCTTCAGCTCTGCCTGGTCTGGTCTCCCTCCTTGAATGCCCTCTTCTTCCTGTTGAGGATGTCCTTGACTTCACTGGTAATCCAGGGCTTGTTGTTTGGGAAGCAGCGTACAGTTTTTGTGGGGACCACAGCATCCATACAGAAGTTCATGTAGTCAGTAGTGCAGTGTGTGACCCCCTCAATATCCTCACCGTGTGGCTCCTGCAAGGCACTCCAGTCAGTGGTCTCAAAGCAGTCTCTGAGTGCCTCTTCTGCCTCAGGAGACCACTTCTGAAGGTGCGTGTGGTTACTGGTTGCCTTTGAATCTGTGGCTTGTACTGTGGTTTCAGAAGGACCAGGTTGTGGTCAGACTTCCCCAGAGGTGGTAGGGGGGTGGCAGTGTAAGCGTCCTTCACATTTACATACAGGAGGGTCTATTCTCCTGTTCTTCCTGGTAGGGACAGCTTACTAACTGGTGAAAGTCCGGTAGTGTTGAGTCCAATGTAACATGATTAAAGTCCCCAGAGATGGCTATGAATGCTTCAGGTGGTGCTGTGTTTTGTAGTCTTGCGATCGTGGAGTGGATGACGTCACACGCGGTGTCAGCGTGCGCCCGCGGAGGGACGTAGCAACAAACAACAATGGCGTGGGAGAATTCTCTGGGCATGTAGTATGGTCGGAGACCTACCGCTAGCAGCTCGATATCCCTGCTGCACGTTGCCTCCTTCACAGTAACATGTCCCTGGTGGCACCATCTGGTGTTAATAAACAGCGCCAGCCCTCCTCCTTTCCGTTTGCCACTGCGTTTGGTGTCTCGGTCCGCTCTCACTGTTGTGAAGCCCGGTAGATCCACGTTAGCGTCCGGGGTGTTTTGGGTCAGCCAGGTTTCTGTGAAGCACATTAAACTGCACTCTCTAAATGTCCGGTCATTCCTCACAAGGGCAGCCAGCTCATCTGTCTTGTTGGTTAAACAGTTCACGTTCCCCATAACTATCGCCGGAACAGAGGGCTTGTATTTCCAGCGCTTAGCCGCTAGCCTAGCCTTCACCTTGGCTCCGGCTCTGCAGCCTCTGTACCTCCGCCTCAGCTCCTCCGGTATGGGGTGAACGATGCCGGCTTGTCCCGTTGTTCGGAGTGAGAGCAGCTTCTCCCTTGAATAAACAAGTTTTCCACTGCTATATTCCCGAAAAGGAGAAAACGTATCCATAGGATATACAAAGTTCTACACCGTGAAGTGTACTACAAAGTTAAAGTCGGCATAAAACAACCAATAAAATACTAAAAAAACTAAAACAAATACGACAGGGACGGAGCTACTGGATATGCGGCCACTCGCGTCGGCGCAGAAGTGCATACCATGTACAGTTAGAAAAGTATAATCAAACATTGAACATGTTAATGCACGCAGATATTATTCAAACTCAGACGAACTTTTACTGACAAATAAAGAAGACACAAACAAAGTTCTCTGAGTCAAATGTAATGACACTACGCAGATGAATAACCTCTCTTTGCATTTAACCTGGAATTCAAAGTCCACAAAATCTAAACTTTAACAATGCAGCAATGCATACATAAAGGGTCCTGCACCTGTTTTATGAAGGTGTGAATGAAACCTGAAGTGTTTCTTTAAAGCACATTAACTCCTGCAGACTGACTCCCTTTAAAGTGGACTCGACTCCGATGGTTTTATTCTACAGATCTCTTATTGAGTTTCATCTCACGGTGTGGTAATCTCTCAGTCCACACCAAAGATCCTCTGTCCAGTCTCGTTACCGGTAGAACAATCGTCTCACGGCAGCTTTCAGATATCTGGAACCGAGAGGAAAGCAAAGTGGATCTGTGAGCAGCTCTGAGCGTCCTCTCTCAGAGGAAGCTGCTCCTCTCCCCTCTCGTCGGAGGTGCAGGCTGCACAGAGCGACAGATACAAACTTTATATGTTCCCTTAGTGCAATTTAATCTTCTTTAAACCATGACTGCAGTTTACAGCAGCACTTTATTAATATGTCTACCATTCCAGTGGAAGTGTTGAACCGTCCTGTGTCTTTTTTATTTGTTGTGTTTTTACCCACTGCTGTGAATCTAATTTCCCCTCCAGGGACAACAAAGGTTAGTCTGTGAGGACTTGGGTTTGGAGCCGGAGGTCGCCGGTTCAATACCCAGTGCAGCCGAAGTCTGGTAGCTGGAGAACTGACAGGTCACTTCGCCAGTACTGCCGAGGTGCCCTTGAGCAAGGCACCAAACCCCCAACAGCTCTGGCGTGCTCCCTGTGTGCAGCCCGGCTCTGACATCTCTCATGTCTCACGATTACAGAGTGTCAAACCAGAATTTCCCCTCTAGGATTTATCAAGTCTGTCAAATAAAAAGTAAAGGTCTGAACTCAGAGATCTGCGGTGCAGCTCGGTCCAAGTTTTGATAACAAATTATAAGGAAGAGAAGCTTTTAATATTTCACCTTTGGACATAAATCAAATCAGCTTGTTGGTTTTGTTCCCACTGGCCTCCTCCATCTTTACTCAAAGGTCATGATGTTAATGCCGAATTATTCAGCGTATCCTAATGAGGGTGAATGATGGATATAAATAATGGACCTTTAGTGACAAACATGGCAACGTTAAAACAGCCAAATGTTGAATGGGGTTTGGTTTGCAGGTCTTGTTTGGACATCACGAAACGCTGTGCAGAGATTTAAGTGGAGCTTTGTTCTGAACATCACTCACCTATTCTGAGAAACACCACCACGCTGAACATCGACAGCAAGGTGGGGATCACCACACCGAAGAAGACGGACAGCTTCTTTGGTTGTCTCTGCTGGTTCGACTTCTGCCTGGGGGTCCCCGGGCGCTGCTCCGGAGCCTGCCCGGCCGGAGGCATCCGCCGGTCGGATTCATTGACGCTGGTGGAGAGGCGGTAGTGGAGGAGAGGAGTCCGCTCAGCCATGGCGCTTCACCTCTTCATCAAGTGCTCAAAATGAAAGCAAGCTGTGTCTGCAGCTTTGCTCTCAGGAGGAAGAGTTGTAGACACTTTAAAGGAAGTTTTTCTCTTCGGTTAAAAGATGCTCCTGATTGACAGTCGGTAAAAACTCAACCATGACGTCACTACATGGTTAGAAAGTAAGAAATGAACGTTTTCAATGTGTGTAAAAAACAAGTTAAAAACCACCAGCAGCGCTGACTCCTGAAGCTGTGTCAGGAATAAATCAACACCTTCTACTCTCTGCTAATGTGTTTCTGCTCCTTTTCTCAAATAGGACTCACATGACGTTCACACGTCACACAGCGTCAACCCAAACAACATCCGGTTTTGACTTTCAGTATAAAAGCTGTTGAAGCGAGTGAAGTGCTTGCAATAGTCAAGTCAAGTTGTTTTTGTACAGCACGTTTAAAACAGCCTCAGCTGACCAAAGTGCTTTACAGACAAGGCATGAGATCACAGACAAACATGACGGCATCGAATACAGAAAACAGTTTTTAATCAAATATGAGATTTGTTGAGGCCAAAGGTCAGGGTAAAAAGGTAGCCTATGTTTTGAGATGATCTTTGAATGAATGTAATGAGTTAAGACCAGTTTCCACCAAGCGGTCTGGTTCAGTTCGGTTCGGTACGGTATCCATTTATTGGCGTTTACCTTAATTAATAGCTGTCAACACTGCGTTGGGCTGATATGATGTCACACTATTACATAGCTGACGCAGCTATCTCCATCTGGCTTACACTCCGCTTACCATAAGGGTATGATTGGCTGTGGAAACGCGAGCAAGTTCAGGGTTTACCGTACCGAACTGTACCCAACTTTACTAAACCAAACCAAACCGGACTGCTTGGTGGAAACGGGGCTTTAGCGCCTCTGATGCAGGGAGATTCCACAGACGGGGACATGCAGCTGCACCTGAAAAGGCGTGATCACCCCCTGAGTTTCTGCTAAGCTCGAGGGACGACAAGGAGAGACCGCTCAGAGGAGCTGATTGATCGTCCTAGGGTGTAAGGGGTTAAACGTTCTGACGAATAAGAGAGGGCTAAATGATGCAGTGAATTAAAAACAAGTTCTACAATTTGTGAAGGGAGGCGAGTACACGGGGGATGTGCTCCCGTTTACGTGTCCCTGTTAAAAATCTTGCAGCAGCATACAATAGAAACAATCAGGAAAAAGAAGGCAGGATTACCGAGCCCTTGGCCAAGTTTCAATCTGACCCTTGGTTTGCAAATCTGTGTGCACAGTTTATAATCCATGCATGCTCATGAGCTATACCTGTGGGCACGCTTTAGTGATTTCTTCATTCAGAAAACATTTCCACAGCGACCACAGTCCAATTTATTTGGATTTAATGCCATATTAGGTTTTGCACAAGAGTTTTCACAGCTTTCATAACGATGTATTCATTGTTTTACTCAAAACAACAACCTTTCAGTTTGAGGTGTGTGGGGGAGGTCCATTCCTCATTCTCTGAAGAAAGAGGTCATGTTTACAAATCCATCCCTACAGTTTATGAATCTGTAGGGATTTAAAATGCCCACACAGATTTGTTAACCGAAGCTGCTTTCATACACCTGAAAACACCTGAGTGAGCTGATGTGAGAACGCAGCAGGATATAATCAGGAGAATTCACCTGGAGCGAGTGGGAGGGGGTGGTGACGTTATTCCCTGTGATCGCTGCACGACCATAGACTGTCTGCACGCCACCTCTACGATCTCCGTGCTCTAATGAACCTGCTGCATTCTGTTTCCTGTTCTCCAGTATGTTCTTCTCCACTCTTTAGTTCAGATTGTGATTCTGTTCAACTACACGTAGCATTGATAGAAAGACACATATTCTCATTATAATAATGATAATAATAATATGGACTTAAGAAAGAAATAGTCCAAGAGAAGGAGGCCTTTGTTTTCAAGGCATCATGAACCTTTTTAACCCTATTGGACAGTTTTTGTGTCGTCGTTTTGTTTCATTTCTGGCTGAGAATGTTTCCTCCATTTCGACAAGAAGGATGCTTTTATTTTTGTAGCTTCCGTTTTTCCCTCTCCTGCCTCTCTGTATCCAGCTTGACCAAGTTTTTCTCATGCCTTTATTTCCTCCTGTGTTTTCCAGCCTGTTACTTTTGGTCATATGATCATGTGGGCTGGCCAATCAGAGCGCTGCATTCCTCCGGACCCTGCTAATGGGAGCTTTGTCATGGCATCAGCATCGACAGGTAAACAGGAAGTAAAAGTTCAGATTAACAATCTAATCTGTTTATAATATTAAAGCCCCTGTTTGAGATTTTTAACCAGTTATTAAAAATACTGAAATTAAAAGTGCAACAAAAGAAAACAACATCATGAACTATTTGTTAAACCTGTAACCATTAAAACACAGATAAGAGACTAAAACACGAACGATCGGTAACGTGGATGAAACAGCAGCACTGAGTCTTTCATTTTAAAGTCATGACTGTTTAAATAATCAGAGTGCTCTAACTCGTACAGAGCAAGTAAAGTTTATTCATGAAGCTCTTCACAGACCAACGACACAAAGTGCTTCACATCAACACAAAACAACAGGAAGTGAAAACAGGAACAAACGAGCGACATCATTCAATCCTGGAACCATCATTTGCACAGTAAAACACAGATCAGTATGTGGATGTGGTCACCCATAGGCCGAGTCAGACAGACGTAACGAGACGGGTAAGGATCGGTGCTATGGCGGACACGATCACCACGAGTCCTAAAATGTGCCTGTGGGACCGGGTAACATGTGTACTAGATATTTTATGCAACAGTCTTTAAGTGTGCGAGTGTGTGTGTATCACTTTTTCGTGTGGGTTCTGGGGGCTCAGCTTCTCTAGCGTTTCTGAGGTCACTGTCACGTGTGAAGTTCAGTGGACAAGTTGCGATTCAGGGGTGCAGGGCGCAAAAAAGCCTGTCAGATGGTTTGACCGTAGCCCCCCCCGCCACTAGGTGGGGCTGTAGCTCCGGTCAGTGACTGCTGACATCCGGTCTAATGTTGCACTATGACCCCGAGATCCCCACAAGTCTTAAAATGTGTCTGTGGGACAGACAGCAGGTGCAGGGTGTTGGACCGTTGCGAACGGGTGAATGACTTCTGACAAATATCCTGGGGTCTGACCGTGAATGTCTCTGAAAGTGAGGGTGATGATTTTAAACTTAATCCTATAAGCCACGGGGAGCCGGTGCAGAGAGTTTAGTATGGGAGTGATGTGAGACCGTCTGTTTGACCTGGCGAGGACTCGAGCCGCAGCATTCTGGACTGACCGGAGACGGTGTAGGGCGGACTTGCTGAGTGAGGGGAAAAGAGCGTTACAGTAGTCCATACGGGATGAGACAAAGACGTGTGAGATCATCTGAAGGTCTGTCGATGATGTTTACTCATGTAGTAGAAGTGTAACAGTGCCCACTGACCTCCTCAGGAAATAAATAACATGAATACACAGAACTGAGAAAACAATGCATGAACACATATTTAGAAGTTACACATACTGATAAACAATTCACACGTTTCTACTCTCTCTAGATCGCAGACATAAAAGCTCTGTATGAACACAAACACGACGAGTCACATGATTTATAACACGATATTTCCTGAGCAGCAAACCGGATCTTTTTGTTTTATTTAACAACTTCTTTTCAGCTCAGAGATGACGCCGACACGCTCAGTGGTGAACGTTAAGACGATGTCACACTATTGGCGTTTTCAGACAGCAGGAACTTTTTCATAGTTGTAGGAACCTGTGGAACCCCGTTTAGAGGAACCTTTCCAGCCCCTGCTTCAGAGGAGGTACCATGGCAGAGCGAATGCAGACAGAAAAAAGTCCCCATGGTGAGTATTTCTCAGGGAACTCCCTGGTGGATAGTTCCTCTTCAAAAAGTCCCCAGAACAAACAAAGTCCTAAAACACTTCATGCTTCAGCTGAGTGCCGTAACAAAGTCACAAACTTTCTCTCTGACTGTGTTTCCTTCTTCCTGTTAAGATCGTTCTTACATTTGAATTTAATCATTTTTATTCTCAGAAGAATTCAGAAAAAGAAGCTTAAAGGATAATAAAGTCGTCTTGAGGTTTAGGTTAAAATATGTAGACTTTCACTTTCAAATCTCTGCAGTCCATCATAACTGCAGTCTCGTCCAGCCCCAGCAGAGGGCGCTACAGTCACAGTTTTTATCTCACCACAAAGTGAAAGCCGACCTTTGCTCAGCCTAAAGTGTGTGCTAAGAAGAGAACATAATTACACAATCTGACTCGTTCGAATGAGGTCAGTCACAGAGACGAGACCCTGACGCCCTCTTTGTGAACATGTGAAGAATCAAGATGATTACGGACTTCACTAAGTCCTTTATGACATCATGAGTCCTCCCTTTGGATTCAAAACAGTAGTGTTGTAGTACTCGAAACTGCTCTTGGACTCGAGACCACTTTTTGAAGATCTCGTCTTGGATTCTAACGCATTTTTACTCGGTCTCAGAATGGGCCAACTCCGGATTTTAAATCGAGACCACCACTGATTGGCTATTTCTCCACGTCATTGCTGTGATTAGAAGGAAAACGCCTCTTTCTAAAAGAACAAATGACTTGAAGTTATTTGTAGTTTGATTTTTATCCCCCTGGTTACGGCCGCAACCTTCCCGGTGTTACGGTCTAAGTGAGTGACACGCCCCCTGCACACGAGATGAGGGTTTTCAGAGATATTTATGGTCTCGGTCTCGCCCTGCCTTGCCCTTGGTCTTGGTCTTGGTCTTGACTCGGTCTCAGAGCACTCTGGTCTCGGGAATGTCTTGGTCTCGGTTAGTGTGGTCTTGACTACAACAGTACAAAACAGGCCCGTAGCGATCCAAGTCCAAACTCCTTCACTGAAGTCGAGCTCTGTGGTTCCAGTTAAAGATCGGGTCTGTTTGAGTTCTAGCCGCACTATCTGCATGTTCCTAAAGATCTGTCTGCCAATCAGAAAGTGAAATACATCCACACCATCGAATGGATTAAGATTAGTCAGCACTTTAACCCTTTGTGTGTATTTTATTATTTGACTCATTTGCACGGATTTAGTGGATGCAGATTCTTCTTTGACCCAGGCACTGAGTCTTCGTGGTCAGTCGATCCAAGTTAAGCTGTACTCTATTTATTCCTCAGAAGAAGAATTACACACATTTATCTAGTAAAGCAGCTTATGAAGCCTCAACAAGCCTGACAAAGTCCTCAGCTCCGGTTCAGATCATCTTCTTTGCTTTCTCCAAGCTTTCCACACGGAAACATTCTGCAACAGTCCCTCCATGGGAGTTTCATTACATTCAACTCATCATTATTGCTCCGCCCTTCGGCCTTCTAAACCACTCACTGGTTCATGTCCTCATACATCCTCGTCATACATCCAGAGTAAATGGAAACGTCCGGGATCTTTACAATCCAAGTTTCTACGTCCACGTCGAGCTGGTCCTCTTCTTTTGTCCCGTTCTGTCTTAGTCCAGCTCTCAGGAATCGGCTGTCCTGTGCTTTACGTTGCACAAACTGTCTTTAAGGTCGACAGCGAGGCGCTCCAGTATCCCCTTCAGTAGATTCCTGTACTGTTCCAGCACTTTGGTCAGACTGGTTTGAGTGGAACTGTTCTGTACTTCAGGATGAAATGACGTCTCCCTGTCATCCTGTAAGGGTCCAAAAGTAGAATATGTTTAATGCTCAGCAAAATACATTTGGAAAAAATGTGTTTTACAGCATTGGTTCCGTCCCAAATATGTTAGGGCGTCCTTAACGTTCATTACATTTTAACCACAGATAACTCGTAACAGAGGAGACCAGAACATAAAAGAGACGCCACACGTTATGAAAGCCTGGTGGGGAGGAGAAACAACAGGGAAATAATTAAACAAGAAGCGAACAAAACCTCACCACGCCGCGGTCCCCAAACTGTCTCTCCCACCTGGCTCCTCTATCTCCCCCCCTCCTCCTCCCTGATCGCAGGTTGATCTCAGCTGCGCCTCAGGTAGAGGGAGGAGGGGGACCAGAAGTGCACAGGAGGGAGAGGACAAGGCCCACACGTAGCACGCCAAGGGTCATGGGATGGGGGCGGGGGGTATCACACTTATTAGATATTTTATGCAACAGTTTTTGAGTATGTGTATCACTTTTTCGTGTGGGTTCAGCTTTTCTAGCGTTTCTTAGGTTACTTTAACATATGAAGTTCAGTAGACTCGGCCGATTCAGGGGTGCAAGTTGCACCAAAGACCGTCAGATGTTGTGTACCGTAGCCCCTTGACACTAGTTGTGGCTGTAGCTCCGGTCAGTGGCTGCTGCCATCTGGCCTAATCCTGAACTATGACCCCGAGGTAAACAACAGGACAATGGAAGAAAGCCATCCCGTAGTCGGGCACAGTTTGTCAGTGTTTAGATAAAATGGAGATAAAGTTATATGTTGGCTGTGTCAGGTTAAACTGGCGTATCGACCGGAGTGATGTGTAACTACGGTTAGCATAGGCATGTGGACGCTAACCTGCAGGAAGGACTGATGCCTAGTGTTAACCAATCAGCAAATGAAGAGACTACCCTTAAGTATCATTAGGCCACATTTCATATTGAAAAAAACATTTGCTAACCAGCTAGCTACCGTTATACAACAGCTAACATTAGCATTCAAATGATTCCTGGCTGACATTAGCGTTGGCCAGGAATCAGCCCTGAAGTGAGCGCTAATGTTAGCTAACCATATACAGAAAATCAAAGCTGCAACACGATCAGTATTTGTGCCTCCTAACACGAGCTTGACGTCAGAATAAAATGGCCGCTCTGTAAATATGGTGAATGAGACACCTTAAAGGTGTTCAGTAACAAAAGAAGTTTAGTCTTTCTTGTTTATTTGTTTACAACAATGTACACTATAAAAACAAGTGTGTGTTCATGGTGTTCTGATGTCTTCACGTGTATCACCTGTATCTGGAGGCTGCTGACGAGACCAACATAATTTGTGACATGATGCCCGAGTCTCTCCAGCAATGAGGCCTGACATTGCAAAGTGGTCTGACTTGTGACCCGTTGCACGCCATCTTGAAACACCAAGAGTGCCCCAAGCACCTCTGCACGCTTCTGCTGAAACTGAACAAACACATAAAAGCTGTCAACATGTGGAGGTCACAGTAGAAGTCGAGGTTATATGCAGCTCTGTGAGGCTGAACTTCACCCAAATGCTAACGTAAGTGTGCTAATGATCACAAGCTACAATATCGATGAACGTTTATGTTGAAAATAACACCTTGGATTTATTTATGTTTGTCAAGCCTCCTGACAAACCGTTACACCGCGCCCACCTGTCAATCAGGTCAGCTACACGCCTTATTGTGAATAACTCTTATCCTTCATCAAATCAAAACTGATGAGTCATCAAAACATTCACCCCCCGTACAGTGTGTGCTGATCGAGACATGAGCTAAACAGACTTGTTTGGGTTGCCACTTGGATACATCTCGCTACCATGCGTTTTTATACAGTCATTTCCTGGCTGCATGTTCTTACACTCTGACGGCCCCCTCACGCTGTGTGTGTAGTGTGTGTGTGTGTGTGGTGTGTGTGTGTGGGGGGTGTGTGTGTGTGTGTGTGTGTGTGTGTGTGTGTGTGTGGCCCCTCACGCTGTGTGTGTGTGTCGTGTGTGTGTGTGTGTGTGTGTGTGGTGTGTGGCCCTACACGCTGTGTGTGGTGTGTTGTGTGTGTGTGTGTGTGGGTGTGTGTGTGTGTGTGTGTGTGTGTGTGGTGTGTGTGTGTGTGTGTGTGTGTGTGTGTGTGTGGTGTTGGCCCCTCAAACGCTGTGTGTGTGTGTGTGTGTGTGTGTGTGTGTTGTGTGTGTGTGTGTGTGTGTGTGTGTGTGTGTGTGTGGGTGTGTGTGTGTGTGTGTGTGTGTGGTGTGTGTGTGTGTGTGGTGTGTGTGTGTGTGTGCGTGTGTGGTGTGCTGTGTTGTGTGTGGTGTGTTGGGTGTGTGTGGGTGTGTGTGTGTGTGTGGTGTGTGTACATGCTTCAGTTCATGTTAGGTATTAACTCACGGGTTTTGTTTGCCCATTCTGCTGGTTGTACCCAAACACCTGGTAGCTGTAGAGGAGAGGGCAACATGTGAGAACCCACGCAGTCAGCCTAAGTAAATGAACAAAGTCACAATCACACATTGAACAACTAACTTTGAGAATGAAAGCCCTGAGAAACTCAGCCTGATATTTTACACCCACACTAATGTAAAGGTTTTATGAGTGTGAGCAGTGCAGAAAAATCTACAGAAAACATGGCTTTTGTTTTGGTGTAAGGGTGTCATTTAATCATTTTAGTCATATAATCACAACTGTTTGTTGAATTGGCTTTTCTTATATATTTATTATTCGTTTAAGCATTAATCATGTCCCTAATGGTAAGAGAACCCTGGTCAATGGATAAGTTTGTGATATTAAGTTCGGAGAGATGAAGTGTCAATCATGTTCTCCTGCTTAACTGCACGTCCTGACTGCATTGTGTCTTCACAGCTTTTAAAGTCAGGGAGGGTAGAACATATCTTGAGTAAACCACAAACTTCACTTGCTCGTGTGAGTGTTTTTTCAAAGGTTCCCAACAAAGAGACAGATTGGCTTAAAATCTTTCGAACTCCCTCTTTGACTGAGTCTCTTCACGACGGCCCCGTGACCCTCGGAGGGTTAGTATGAGAAACCACACCACAGCACACGAAAACTGACATTCACACCTCATACCACCTAACATCCGAGTCTGAGGAGGTTTGCAGTGAAGGGATTGTACTTGAACCTAAATATCCTTGTTAGGCAGTAAATTCTAGAGGAGGTTAGATGAACCGTTCCTTCTTGACTGGGTGTTAGATCATTTTATCATAAGCTCCTCTGCTAGGAAAAAAGAAGACTAGTGATCGGTAGGAAGCGAGCCCTCTTAGTGCTAGGAAAAAGTAGTAGTTAGCTTAGCTTAGTTCACTAAGAAAGGAGATGAACTTTCGTTAGCTAAGATAATATTATTCACCCATTTATGCATGTCGAGGACGTGCAACAGGGTTACAGGTCACGTCCAGCGTCACAGTGCACGCAGAAAACATCATTCATAAAATCAAAGAGCAGGCAGGTGTGTCCTATCCACTGATATCAATCACTTTTCATGCATACATCATTACCATGTCTTTCTTCAGCTCCTCAATCGTTTTCACCAGATTCTTCCTGGCATCGCGGTTGCACCAAAAGTCAACAGGTCTGCTCTGGACTCCAGGGGGATGGGAGGAAATCACTCCAATCAGCAGCAGCAGGACTCCTAGAGGAGCACACAGAGGACACGACTGAGGAGGTGCCATCTAGCTTCTTACTAGCAGACAGGATTTCAGCTGCTTGCATGTGTTGCCTTATATGCTTTTTTTCTTGTTGGCCCTCGGCCCTTCTGCTCCTCTGTAAACCATGTGTCAAGGCTTTCTTGTTAAGTGCCTCTTACTGGGCTCTTATCATGCCAAAAATCACACCCACAGGCTGCGCTCTACCAAGGGGAATTTCTGAATCTGTTTCAACTTTCAAAGAGCTGAAAGACGAAGTTCACTCAACAGAACGCCTTTTCTCTATGAGGTCAAGGTGTGCTCCAAGTGAAGCGTAAAGAATCTCCTAAAGGACTTAAATCACAACTACAACCTATCATTGATCAAATGCATGTAACTTCCAGTTTGAGATACACATGACACATTTACACCACCAACACCAGGCCTGCACCCCTTCATATCCACTTACTGCTATAAGCCATAACCCGCTCCTGCGTGCATGGTGTCCCTCAGCTGTGGTCTGCCAACCTGCCTCTGTCGTCCACTCAGCTCCAGAGAAATCCAGCCAGAACGTAGATCCTCAAACCTCCTTCTGTATCCAGTAGAAGAATTATCCGTGCATACAGCTCCGGCTCAGTTCTGAATATCCGAGACCTTGTATAGTCTGAACTCAATTCAGCAGCAACAACGGTACAAGAGACAGCTCTGTGAGGGGATGAGTGCTTGCTTACTGTGCAAGCTTTCGGAGCCAGCGAGCTTTGTATTTGATAAAGCCCAAAGTTAATGTTTAACTCTGGATTCTCAGTGCCAGTAACACAAGAGGCTCCTGATACACACAGACAGTGCTAACCCAGATACAACACGATGACACAGACAGTTAAGGCACATTTCTGAACCAGCTGCTCAACTTTATTTGTGTTGTGTCAGAACAAATACAGATCCAAGATGACAATACTACATCCACCATTAGTAGCACTACTCTACAAAAATATACAACATGTTTTCAACATAAGCATATCCAGTCATTTGCCTGCCAATGGAAACAGCTGTGAGTTTAGGCAAGGCAAGTTTATTTGTATAGTGCTTTTCATTTTTTATTTCAATAAAGTGAAATAAAATGCAAGAATTAAAAGAAAATTAAAAAAACAGAGAATAAAAACATATTTGCAGTACAATAGACAATAAACAGTGCAGAAGTTAAAAGTGTAATGTAGGTAAGATTTAGCAGAAGGCTAAGGTGAACATAAAAGTTTTCAGTCTGGTTTTAAAAGTGGTCAGAGTTGGGCAAGGTCTTAAATCTTCAGGGAGTTTATTCCAGCTGTTTGTTGCATAGTAACTAAATGATGCTTTCCCATGATTTGTATTGACTCTGGAATCACTAACAGATTGGTGTCAGAAGATCTTAGTGAGTCTTGAAGGCTTATGTAGTGGAAGCATATCAGTGAGTAGACTTTTGGCCCTAAACCATGTAGTGATTATATGTGAGCAGTAGGATTTAGAAAATGAATTCTCTGAGCGATACAAGGGAGCCAATGTAAGGATTTAAGAATTGGTGTAATGTGCTCACATGTTTTGGTCTTTGTTAGAACTCTAGCAGCACGATTCTGAACAAGCTGGAGCTGCCTGACAGGGTTAGGGTTAGTTACAATAGCCTGCTTAGTTATAAAGGCATGGACAAGTTGTTCTAAGTCTTGAGCTGACATGAGCCCTCTAGAGTCGTGGCTACATTTTTGAGGTGAAAGTAAGGCTCATTTTGTTACTGATTTGATGTGAACTCTCCAAGTGTAAATCTGAATCCATAATAACCCCCAGATTTCTGGCTTTATTTGATGTTTTCAGGACAGAGAGTGAAGGTGTTGGTTTACTTTAAACCTTTCGGGGGAGGGGGGGGGGGGGGGGACCTTCTATAGTGTTGTGGGGCTCACAAGCGTGGCATTAATGGAGGCTTCTTTGTTATCATTCGAGACTTTATGTGTGTGTGTGTTGGTGTGTGTTGTGGTGGGTGTGTTGTGTGTGGGTGTGTGTGCGTGCGTGCGTGCGTGGTGTGGCGTGCCGTGGCGGTTGCGTGTGCGGTGTGTGGGCAGAAGGGGTGTATTGTAGTGCAAAATCGATCTCACAGTCTGTGGCGTCTCTGTGGTGGAGAGCCATCACCATGGCAACACGCAAGCATTGAGTAGGCCCTTTTAAAAGGCTAGGCGCTCTTGCTCGCTCTATCTCTCTCTCTCTCTGACGGAAAAGTAGGGTCTGATGCTGCCTCCATCCAGATGGCGGCCTTGACTTTAGCTGGATATACACAGAGAGCTATAAGGAACATATGTTGGTTAAAAGTGAGGTGATGTTACACTTCTAAGAGATGTGAAATTCACAGAAGAAATGCCGGTTAAAGGACCTCTTCAGTTGTCGGTAATGTCAGTGAAGACTTGTTATCCGCGGGGGAGATGCAGAGAGGAGGAGCAGGAGCTTCTGCAAGTGGAGGCAGCACCGTCTAAGAGAAGGGGAGACGAGGAAAAGGAGTGTATGCAGCAGCTTTCACAGTGTCCAGCATGCAACCAGGAGTGTGACGTTGTCCTGATCCTGCCGTGCTCACACACCATGTGTGGCCCCTGCATTGCAGCTGGAGAGGGAGCAAGGTCTGGTCAGCATCATAGTGTCAGTCCACCTGTCTGCTCTGTGCTGTGTCCCCGCTGTCGACACCCCGTGGAGCTGCCGTGCCGGACCTGGTCATCTGCAACTTCATGTCTGCCAAAACATCCAACCCTGAGTCCTGCACGTGTCAGCAGGGAGACTGGAAGGCAGGGAGGGAGCGACTGGAAGCAGGGGGGAGAGGGAGCTAGCTGAGAGGCAGGGAGGGAGCGACTGGAAGCGAGGTGAGGGAGCGACTGAGAAGCAGGGAAGGGAGGCTACTGGAAGCAGAGGGAGGGAGCTACTGGAAGCAGGGAGGGGAGCATCAGAGCAGCACTGGCAGGTGAGGGATCCAAATAAAAATAAACATTACACTTTTTTCTTTTTTCTCATGCTCGCAAAATATGTGCTGTGAGGATGAGTGCTGTATGCTGCTGAACTTTGCCAAAGATACGAGTCGTGTGGAGAACAGAGTTAAAAAAGGACGTTAGAGCAAGAAATACTAAAGGGTACAAATACTTTGCACCTAAAAAATACAGGGCCGTTCATGGGTGCAAGTATGTAGCACATATTTCAGAAATCAGAGTCAGAGCTTCACTCTAACCCTCAGGTAAACACTTTTAATATGTTCATATATTTTCTTAGAACGACATTACTTAGTGTCTAAACTGCAGGGGCCCCTCTTTTGGAGAGCCCTCTACCCCTCACCCATCACCATACACATCAACACATCGACACATCGACACACGGTGCACGCAACACTCGTTGCAATAAATACAGAATTGCAACTTTGGTGTTTGACATCAAACAGAAAAACTAACGAAGCATCTTTTATAGAAGAAGCACCGCAACATGCAACTTCCACATTAGATACAGTGACAGCGTTCATGGCTTTTAACAGATTTGACTCATATTTCTGTTAAATTGAGATAATCAGGGGGAAGCAGGGGAAGGCACCCAAACAGAAAACCTAATTAATAAACCAAAACTGAAGAGGTCGACGTATATCACGCTTCTTAATCTTACAAGGTGTGGACGAACATACCAAACACATTTCTTCTTCTGTGGTTTTGTGAAGGCAAGTTGGCACCTTGCATTAACGGAACACAACGAGAGAAAAGTGTTCTTATATTTTGTTCTCATCCAATGAGCTAGCTCCAGAATAAAGGTGTCCACAGACCTTTGCCACACCTTTTGCTCAACCAGGAAGTGCCCTCCTCCGCTCACCCAGCTAGGTAACTAACACACAGAAAAGAGGATTAGGACTAGATCACAAAAACATGTGATTCATGTCACGGTGCAAAAAGAAACAATAGATGGAACTACATGTGGAAGTTGTTTTTGTGCTTTTATTTAAACTGATATGAACCGGTGAAGGTTTAAAACCAGGAGGTGAAGGAGACTCTGTGTCTGAGGCCTTCACAGTGGTCTGGGTCCCTGCTTGGATTCTTCTTCTTCCCTCTTTGTTTTTCGGCAAACAACTTACAGGTGCATACCGCCACCTACTGTACAGGAGTGTGTAGCATCGTGCCATTTACCTTTACTTTGAAGTTCTGCCTGTTAACCTTGTGTCTTATAAGAACAGAAAAAAAGAGTCCTCTTCCTGACGGCTCGTTTCCCTCCCAGATTCCACTCACGCCCTGCAGTTATAATTTTCTCTTGCAGCCTCTCTCTCTCTCTCTCTCTCTCTCTCTCTCTCTCTCTCTCTCTCACATTTTCCTTAATTTCACATCTTGTCACTGTTCCTTTCCCCCAGGATACACCCAGTATGACCCACCTCCCTTTCTTTGCAGCTCGTTGTTGTAGTGATTTTTGTATTTTTCTTTCTGATCATCCTCCAACCTTTTCTTCCATATTTCTGTGTCCTTCTCCTTTCCTAAGAGGGACTATGATATCTTTTTTCAGTGCCCCTGTTGCTAGTTTGTCAGTGTGCTCCTTTCCATTCACCCAACAGAACTGTCCATCAATACCGCCCCTCTGCAAACTGTGATGAAGTTCTAAAAGTCAGTCTCCTTTGATAGTGTTTAGTGACTGTATGAGTCTGTCTTTTCCCTCTGTTTTCATTTCAATCCTGTCTCTGTCGTTATTTCTAGGTAGATGCACGCTGCCATGATGTCTGTGGCGTGACAGAACAGAGCTGTGTGCACGGTGAGTGTGAGGATGTATTCATAGATCCAGATCCTGTTTCTATGAATGAACATGAATCTATATGAACTGGACTGGATTTAACAGACACGCCATCACTCCTGTCCTCGCTCCCCTCCACTGGCTCCCTTTAAGATTTTACTGATCACTTTCAAAGCTCATCTTAAACACCCTGAATTACATCGCAGAGATGTTGACTCCTTATGATCCACCTCAGGCAGCGCCCTTTAAGTCGTTCCAAAGCCGAGGATCAGATTTAAGGGAGCTTTTGCAATCAGGATCCCTCGACTCTGGATCGACCTGCCTGAGGAGTTCAGACAAGCAGATACAGTGACATCACTTCTACAAACTCACTTTTATAAAAGTGTTTTTATGTGACATCACCTTTATTAATCTATCCCTGTCAGGTGTATTAAGAACAACAAAGAGGTGGACCCAAATGCAGAAAACCGAAATATTTAATTAAACAAAAAGGAAAACAAAGGCTCACTCTTTGGAGTCTAAAAAAACACAAGGAGCCACGAAGAAACATTACAGAGCAACAAGAGGGAAGGAACACTGAGACTAGACACTGAATCAGAGGCTAAGAACACAGGTGAGACTAAGATACAGGTGAGGCTAAGATACAGGTGAGACCTAGGACACAGGTGAGACTAAGATACAGGTGAGACTAAGATACAGGTGAGACCTAGGACACAGGTGAGACTAACGACACAGGTGAGACTAACACACAGGTGAGACTAAGATACAGGTGAGACTAAGATACAGGTGAGACTAAGATACAGGTGAGACTAAGATACAGGTGAGACTAACGACACAGGTGAGACTAACACACAGGTGAGACTAAGATACAGGTGAGACTAAGATACAGGTGAGACTAAGATACAGGTGAGACTAAGGACACAGGTGAGACTAACGACACAGGTGAGACTAACACACAGGTGAGACTAACACACAGGTTAGACTAAGGACACAGGTGAGACTAACGACACAGGTGAGACTAACACACAGGTTAGACTAAGGACACAGGTGAGACTAAGGACACAGGTGAGACTAACGACACAGGTGAGACTAACACACAGGTGAGACTAAGATACAGGTGAGACTAAGATACAGGTGAGACTAAGGACACAGGTGAGACTAACACACAGGTGAGACTAAGATACAGGTGAGACTAAGATACAGGTGAGACTAACGACACAGGTGAGACTAACACACAGGTTAGACTAAGGACACAGGTTAGACTAAGGACACAGGTGAGACTAAGGACACAGGTGAGACTAACGACACAGGTGAGACTAACGACACAGGTGAGACTAACACACAGGTGAGACTAAGGACACAGGTGAGACTAAGGACACAGGTGAAGACAATCAGGGCTCCTTGTATGGAGCTATTATTGTGGCAAAAAAAACCCTGATGTAATAATGGCAGAAAAGTTAGCTTTATTTGCTGTAAATCCTGAAAATACACACAAATCATCGCTTACAACTGAGGCGGGCCTCTCCATTGGCCGTCATTTTACACGTGACTTTTGCAACACTCCTGCCGTGCAAGATCCACAAATGCGTAGACAGATCCTCAAATGCATGTCTGACGATCTGCAAACACAGCTGTGGGGGTTTGTAGCCCTGAGCTCAGGCTCACAGGTTGGGCTGCCAGGCTGCGAACTGCAGAGACGGGCATGGCTGCAGCCTCTCGTCTCATGCCCTCTCGTCTGGTACCTCTCTCGCCTAATCAGATTTGAGTTAATTTGAGTTTGTTAAAATATCCATGTAGTATATAACATATTAATTGTCATTTTCAGGAAACCGTGATTTACCAATGCCATCTCGTCTGGTGCACTCTCGCCTGGTGCTGTGAAGCCCCGCCCCCTGGAGCTTCGAGAGCTTCTGATTTTCAAAATAAAAGCTTGCGTCAGGGTTACGGCAATCATACGACAATTAATATGTTATATACTACATGGATATTTTAACAAACTAAGTAAACAAGAGTAAATAATGACAATCCCTTCAGTCATTCTTTTTTAATCTCTTCTGCTGTTGAACTCGTCTGTCCTCTGCTGCTTTTATATATTTATTAACCATCGACCTTTTATTTTTCCTTTAAATCTTCAGTTTGTGTTTTTTTCCTGCGATGTTTCGTAGATCGTCTCATCAGCTGTATTTAAAGGGATACTTCACCCATTTGCATTAAGCTTTGTATCATTAGAAACCTGGTAGTATTTTTGAATGGTCGTGCATCCCGCCCTCATTTTCCCCTGAGACGGGAAAGCTCCGTATTTCTTTTCTGAAAAGGAGCCTCTGATGACACAAAAATCATCATATTGCATCATCGGAGGCTGTTTTGATTAGAGGGAGTGAAACTACATCACTAGTTCCTCATGTTTTCAACCACTGAAGCTACAGACCTATCACAGATCAGTGGGCGGGACCTCACTTCAAGAATGGAAACTTAATGTCCGCCATCTTGCTAGGAAGCTATGCTAACAGGCTCTATGGAGAAAGCTGATAAGAACGGAGAATGGTAAAAAAGTATGGCTTCAACTTCAAACTGATATGGATTGAAGGGATTTTGAAGGTCTTGTGCTCGAATCGGATGTTCGTGGCTGCTTTCTACGAGCCGGCAATATATGGCTGGCGAGCAGTTGAGGCTCGATAGAGGAACGTGGAGGCTGTCTGCTGCCGACAGGCAGGTCTCAGCAGCTGGGGCACAAGACCTGCCTGTCGCCGGCGGAGCTGGGGCGAGGACTGGTGTGTCTCGGTGCTCTCTTGTTTAGCCTTATGGGCACAGACAGAGAGTCCGTTTGATGCCAGGAGTTTCTAAGATGCCATTCCTTCTGGAAGAAATCTCGTAATCAGTTGAGAAAACGGCCGTATGTGTTGTAGACAGACTGTAAATACACCGTAGCTTCAGTGGGAGTGGCCTGCGATGCTGTGCATTCTGGGAGTTGTTGTCTTTCAGCCACAGTGAGTCAAAAAAGTACACTTTCTGTGCCTTTTTCTCGGTCAAGAAGGCACCAACTTCATAATGTATTTCACATTTCTACTACATTATTTGACCCAATGTCAATATAGATTCATGTGTCAACGGGGTGAAGTATCCCTTTTAGGTGTCTGCAGTTGTATTTAACTTCCTGTTGAGAACTTCCTGTTGCCTCTCTTCTTATTCCTGTTATATTTGTATTCAATGATTTCTGCAGACGTCTCTCGTCTTGAAGTTTTATTCTGTCGTCATCAGGACTGTTGCTTTAAATGTCAAAGCACTTTGTAAACACCAGTTTTAATAAATAAAAGTGATTATCAATATGTGACTGTAATCATGGGAGAGCTGTGTGCACTCTCCTCACTCTGTAGACCAAGGCTCCTGTTCCACTGAACCACCAGAGGATGGCGCTCTCGACCTGCGAGAGGAGAGATAGAGAGGGCAGTCTGTCTATGGTGATGAAGTCTTACTTCATGCGTCGCTCGTGACTACGTTTCATAAAAGTCTTCTTGTAATGATCGCCTCAGAATAAACGTTCACAGTTATCTTTCTGGTCTGTGTTAGGGACTTTGTTTTTCCCTGGACCCTTCGACTGCACCTCCCTCTCTCCATCTTTCCAACTCCTCGCTCACCGTCGCCTACAAAGGAGACAGCCCTCCTGGTCCCCCTCGAGACCCCCTGGTCAGGAGATCCCCCTCTTTAGACCCCTGCAGGATCCTCATCCCCCTGGTCTGTGCGGATGTCGTGATCAGACGAGGACAGTATTACTGGGAGGTGGACGTCTGTAACAGCTCCGTCTACAGGATTGGTAAGATCTGTGATGAGTGTGTTTACATCCTCCAGACTGTTAGTCAGCAGGACTGTGCTGGTTTCACGAGCCCACAGTAAACACACGAGCCCACGTCACCAAACTCAACTCTCCGGGTCATAGTGCCACCGCGCGGTTACACCCGTTAGACCTTTTTGTGAAGTTACCGGAACAATCTGCTCCGATGGAAACAAAAAGAGCGGCCGCTCTGTGACCATCAAGAAGTGTTTTTAAAGGCATCTGTGATCAAGGTGAGTCACTGGGTATTTTTCACTGATATAGGACTAAATGCAGAAATTATGATGTGCCTTGCAAACATTTCTACTAAGGCTGCCAAATGATTCCATTTTTAGTCGTGATTAATCACATTTTAAAAGCAAGTTTAAATTCCATTGTTTTGCATTTAAAAAATCACGCACATCCCTCAGTGGGTGCTGGACCCAAAAACACGAGTAGGTAAAGAAAAGCAAACGAGACCGGCACACCAAGATTCTCCCGTTGGAAGGATTTATCGATAAGTGACATTTGGGGCCAACATGCTGTGCTAGTATTTCACATTTCAAAATAAAACTTGTTAGGCTTTTATTTTGAATGTTTGTCCTGTCTTAAGCTGAGAGTCCTTTACTTGCTGTGTGCTTTTATTTTGAAATAAAGTAAGGCCCTTCCTGTAGATAGAAGGTGAGGACAGGAAGTTGAGCACAGAAACAGGAAGTGGTTAGGGATCCCAAAGTGAGGTCAAACAGCTCAAAGGAACGGTAACAACGGTCAATGTGTGATGTCATCAGGTGGATATGACTTTGGACTCGTCAGCTGAGCTGTCTGAGAGTTTGTTAAAGTGAAATGAGACATTCAAAGATGCAGCAGTGTCCTTCTTTTACATCACTGAGACTACAGGGAGACACTGAGGACCACTATCTACAGGGAGACACTGAGGACCACTATCTACAGGGAGACACTGAGGACCACTATCTACAGGGAGACCCTGAGGACCACTATCTACAGGGAGACACTGAGGACCACTATCTACAGGGAGACACTGAGGACACTATCTACAGGGAGACACTGAGGACCACTATCTACAGGGAGACACTGAGGACCACAATCTACAGGGAGACACTGAGGACCACTATCTACAGGGAGACACTGAGGACCACTATCTACAGGGAGACACTGAGGACCACTATCTACAGGGAGACACTGAGGACCACTATCTACAGGGAGACACTGAGGACCACTATCTACAGGGAGACACTGAGGACCACTATCTACAGGGAGACCACTGAGGACCACTATCTACAGGGAGACACTGAGGACCACTATCTACAGGGAGACACTGAGGACCACTATCTACAGGGAGACACACTGAGGACCACTATCTACGGGGAGCCTGAAGTGACAAATTCACAAGAGATTCAAATCTAAATACATGAAGCACTGATATAAAGGCAGGTCATAGTGTCAGCCTCAGAGGCTTAGTCCACCATCTTTGATTTGTGCAGCGTCTTCTTTACGCCACGTCCGACAGGGAAAACTACGACTCAGGAAGATTTCAGGGGCAGACTGTCCTGACATCTTCTAGAAACTTTCAGGAGTGTTTTTGTAAAAATATCTTTCATGTGTGTTTGGACTCATCTATGGTGCTACGGCTGTAAATCCTTACACAAACTGTTCCTGCCTCTCTCAGGTGTGAGCGCAGTGGACGCCTCTTGCGGCTGGTGGCTGAACACATGGCCCTTCTTTTTGTGCAGTGTATGACGGGAGCCTGGAGCCGCTCTGCACTGTCCCGCCTCAGGTCAAAACCATCCGGGTTCTTCTCAACATTGGTGGTGGTGCCCTGAGCTTTTACAACCCTCTGACTCAGGAAGCATCTAGCCACGCTTTCTACGCGGCTTCAACCGAGCTGGAGTGCGTCCTGCTCTGGGCCTGCGTCAGGGTCTACTGAGGAGGTACACTGTGGCCTCCCCCCTCCTGCTCATGTGTTTCTCAGTAAGACTCCACCTACAGGGGCCTCGTGGAGCTGGTGGAAGCAGGTGGCAAAGGGAGTTTCCCTTTCCAGTCAGTGAGGAAAGTGATACAGAAGTTTGAGGAGCTGGCAGGAGTGCGGACTCAGACTGCTGGTCCAGGTATCCAGTTTTGGATCGTCCTGCTCCACCTTGGCTTCCCTTCCAGATCTGGGGATTCCTGGATGTTGCCGCTCTGGGCCAACAGGACAGGAAACTGCAGCTGAATAATAACAGCTTCTGAAAGTCTTCAATGGGAGCAACAAACACACCCACTGCTCCTGTGAGAGGTTTGATCTCAGGCCATCATTTGAAAGGCTAATTTTTCATCTTCAAGGACTTTGGGCTGCCTGTTTCCACTCTCTGCGTGACCCCAGACCTGCAATTGACTCTCTCCCCAGGACACAGCTTTTTCTCCCAACCAAACAACCCCCACTGGTTTGGGATTGGGCCCGAAAGAGTCCTCTATAATGTGAAGTGTGAGGAAAGGGTTGGCTTTGAGCAGCATGATGCCTTAATTTGCCTCTGTTTGACGGTTGTCAGACAGTAGGGGTTCTACAGTAGCAGTGTGTATGTGTGTATGAGGGCAGTAGCACTACCCAGAGTCTGTGTGTGTGTGTGTGAGCGAGAGTGAACAATGTGCATAGCAGCTGGGTGTGAGGAGACGAGGTGTGAGTACAGTGACACCAGCGGTGTTGACGCAGAGAGAGAGAGACAGGTGGTAACGTATGTTTATCCCACGGCATGCCTTCGATAGGACAGTAGGGCTGCCCTTTCCTGACCCTTTGAAATCCGCAGGACTCCCAAAGACTTCAAAGGGTCAACTGAGGAGCGGGAGACAGTAGAAAAACAGCACGCATGAATTAAAGACTGCAGGGTGATGAGCTGGTATAAAAAAGAAATGAGCCGAGAGAGGGGTTTCCTAACAGCTTTCATGCTAAGAGGCAATGAATAGATCAACCAGCAGAGACAGCAGCATCTGAGAGCTGGTCTGACGGTGTCTGCTGGAGTCCCGCTCTTTACATTACAAATACTGAGTTTCTCAGTTCAGTAATACGTGCTGCATTAGTCGTCTTTGCACATTTTATGTAAGCTAATAATGTGTTTTCCTTTCTCTTCTAAAAACAGGGTTTAATCTACAACTACAGTAAAAGACTATGAAAATGTTTTCATGTCGATGCACTCTGACACCTGAAGACATATTCAATCATAAATTAAAGACTATAACCTCATGCACGGCTGCCTTTGTGTGGTTGGGGCATCAACTGTAGCTTGAAGGCAAAACATTATCTGGATTAGCAAGCCGAGCAGTTTATTCCATCTTACTTCAGAACTTTCACTGTTTCACCGCCAGTAACCGCCCCGCTGACGCCATGTCCAAACAGCAAGTGATGAGAACCCAACTGTTGAAATTCAGGTTTGGATAGGCTGTATAAAACATGCACGTAGTCACCCATTGGTTTCTGAGTAGCCTTTTTGAAGCCCAACTATGGAGGTCGCCATGTTGGAAATGCTGACTCAACCTAACTTTCAATTAATTTAGAAAACGACAAAGAGGTGAAGGTGAGGCTGACCTTAATCCTCCTGGCACACGGCCATAACAGCCACGCCCCATAATTCCTGCACATATATGAATTACTCTGCGTTAGCCTTATATGAGCTAACAATAGCCCTCTTCAGACCGCCGTTTCAAGCCAGGATATTTAAGTAGTCTTCAACCTGAATGTTGCAGAGGCGTAATGGGCCGACAAAGTGACCCCCCCCTCTGCACCGTCTTCAGAGGTAGTAACAGAGGCGTTACAGAGGAGAGAACGGGATCAGCGGAGCCAGCGGGGGGAGAACAGCGCTGTGAGTGTGTGCAAGTCTGACTGTGTGTGTTTGTAGAGCTCCCACTGTGACATGCTTCAGCAATGCCGTGAATTCACAGACTGGGACGCCAATTATTACGCCGTCGCTAGAATCAATAAGAATGTACAAAGAAATGGATGACGTCTGAGCTTCGTTACGGACGCACTTATAAAAAGCAGTCTGAAAGGAGCTAACGAAACTCAGTAGGTTTTAAATGTCTGCGGCTGTGGCTCAGTGGTAGAGTAGGCCCCCTCCCAACTGGAAGATCGGAGGTTTGATCCCCAGCTCCTGCAGCCACAAGTCGAAGTGTTCTTGGGCAAGACACTGAACTCCAAATTACTGCCACACCAGGGAGCGGCGTGAGATGAAATGTAAAAGTCCATTTACCGTTTACTTCACCCGACTATAGCTCTGCATTACATTAGGACATCCTGATAAAAGCTCTTGTCTGTGCAGTGGTTTCCTGCTTCCTGTTTGCTGAAGTGGTGGTTGTTGATAATGTCCATGATATTGCACTTCACTATTATTTAATGACCCGCGACTTTAAAAACTCCTGCAAATACTCGAGATGTTTGATTTGATCAGAACTTCAAGACAAGAGACAGACCGCCTGCTGAAAACAGCTGAGACGACAGGAGTGTGTTAGAACAGCACAAAGTCTGCAGAACTCGGGCGGTTCATTGTGATATTGACAAACTGTCTCTTATGTAAGGCCCACATTAGACTTCCTCTTGTGTCTCTTCTTCGTGGGCTCTTAGCTACATACACATTTGGGTTTGCACTCAACTTACTAAGGAAATAATGACAGTGGACATTTTCAGTCTAATTTTCTGCTCAATTCCTGCAGTTCCAAACTCTTCTGAAGAGCCACTGGGGCCAAGAACTATTTATTCTAGGCATTGCCGATGTTCAAGATGTCCCTGTTACTACTTAACTTACAATCAAGTAGGCTATTGAAACGCTTCCTCCTGTGAAACCTCCTATTATCCCGTCCTGTCATCCTGTTTTTTCCAATTACTGTTTGGGTTTTTTGGAAGGTGCAATCTCCGAGTATTTAGTCAGACCACCCAAAATCATTGTAATACGAGAAAACACAACAACTAGCATTTAAAACAAGCATCAATCAGAAGTCTGCAACGAGACATTCAAGGACGAGAGTCAGTGGCATTCGTCCAATTTTCCATTTGGCATCCTTCATTTCATGCATGCATGAGATCAGTTTAGAGCCGGTAATCAGCGATGAGTCAAAGACGTGCTTGTTAGACTGTCCGCCTCTCAGACCACTCATCAGGATGACTGTGTGCTGATGTTTAATGGTCGAGGTATTTACCAGGCGAGTTCAAAAAAATGTGAACGCCGCTTCTGGCACATGCAGATCTATTACGACTCAAAGTGTGTGGAAGCAATTTGACTCTTGTAAACAGAAATGAGAGAGGCAGGATGCAGATTTCAAAGGGCCGACAAGAGAGAGGGGGTAGAGAGAGAGGGGGGGGGGGGATGAGAGAGAGAGAGAGTGGAGAGAGGGGGTAGAGAGAGAGAGGGGGGGGGAGAGAGAGAGAGAGAGAGAGTGGAGAGAGAGAGAAGAGAGAGAGAGAGAGAGAGGGGATAGGAGAGGGAGGGGGTGTTTGCCAGTGAAGGATGGAGAAGACTTGAAACGCGTTGTTGTGCCATTGTTGTATTTTTGGCAGCTTGTACATTAGTTATTCTGCAGTACAGCAGGGTGCAGAGGGCGGCTGTAGGCCTAATGACTATATTTACTGCAGTACTGTACTGAAGTACTCTTCCCAATGGTTGAATGGTTCTGACTGTTGTCTTAATTAAATATCTTTGAATATCTTTGTTGTTAAAATGCTCCACAAATCTTGCCTTTGTACTCCGACTCCATTATCTTCACTTCTGAAAGTTCTACGGCAGTAACTTTACTTAAAGGTCCAATCAGTGAGATTGTAGTGAGTGAGAATGATAAAGTGAGCTTACTCTATGATCAGACATTAAGGAAACATGCTATGTTGAAGTGCTGGCTCTCTGACAACAATGCAGCAGCCAGTATGTCCTCCTTCTAACTTTAGATTCTGGTCCTGAATGCTCTGGATTTGATTGGACCAGAGAAGGTAGGTGGTTTTAAGGCACCCCCACACGGCCGTGTTGGACGCCCCTCGGTTTGCCAGATATGAGGAGCAGTTATCAGGTTCAAACCAACAGGTGTTGCAGCGATGGAAGCGGGCAAGAGAACTGGTTCAGATAGAAGTGATTGTACCCGACCTAAAAAGCCTCTGCATGTTCTAATAAGCTCCACGAGCAGAAACGTGCTCAAACTAGGATCAATATTGGAAGATGCTTTTGAAAAATGGAGAGAGGTTAGAACGCAGAAAGGCTTTACAGACCGATGCAGAGCTGGATAAACACTGAAGCTTCAGTGTCCACCACATGGTGACCTGCGTGAGCATCCACTCTAGAGAGGAGGGGGGGGGGGGGGGGGGGGGGAGACAGCTCTCTCTAATGTTTAGAAATTGGACTGCAGTACCCATTTTAAACACTAGGTGCCAGAGTTACATATTGCTCCTTTAAAAAAAAGTAAACATTTGCAGGATGTAACTCTACATGGTGTCAGTACTAATTGTGGTGCATGCTTCCTTTCTGAATCCGTGTCCTTCACCATCAGAATCCAAATATACGATGTCATATTACAGACTGGAGCATCCAACAAATCATAGCCCTGTAACAAGTGTAAAAAGCTTCACCTGCATGAACAGCACGATGCATAATGCTGCAATAATCATATAATTATGTGGAGTTGTAGAACACAAACACCCTGTGGAGGGACGTTTAGCTGAGTTACATAGAGACTCATTATTCTACCCAGACTTTAAAGCTCCTGTGAAGAGTTTTGTGCCGGTTTGGAAACAAACTAAAATAAATCATGAGGCCTCTTTATGAGCTACAACAGATTAAGTGACCGCCATTGTTAATATTTATGATTTCTTTATGGTTATGTGTTAATGCCTGTAAACGCTGCATAAGGGTCAGGGGTCAGCTGAGGCATTTTGTGAACAAAAGATTGACAGTGAGTGTTGCATGCAAGGCAGGACTAGGGCAACCAGAGGCCTGAGATCTGGGCCCGAGGCCCGAGGCAGTAAGTGCATGGGCAAAAACTCAGGGTAGATCTCGCTCTACTTTAGCGTCTCCGCTGGTGCCAGGGCAGATTTTCACACAGTGCCACTGCAAGCCGTCATACCCCTTCTCGGATTCTGTGGTAGTGGGGGCTTTGGTGTTGGTGGGTTTGGTGGGCGGCAGATTTCCAGAGGGGCACTTGAAAGTTGCTGCCCAAGGGCAAGTTGCTGTGTTAATTTGGCCCTGGTTACATGTGACCGTTTACAGATCGAAGGATGAGAAAAGAGATGATATGTAGACTTTAGGTCCACAAGCATCACCAACATTGACTCAAACTTAAAGACAGTTCCTCACAGGAGCTTTAAAATACAAGATGTCTTTATAATTTAAACCCTGCTGAATCACGGAGCTTAACACTTCATAGTCATTTGAAGCTGATAGAATTTATAACCTGCTGTCACTGTAACATGTTGCTGATTTACTGTCAAATTAAGCAGACTTCACGATCTTCTCCCCGAGGTGTCAAGATAAACCGAGCCCCCCCCCGAACAACAACCCGGTGCATGTGGAGGTCTCTTCAGCTCGCTAATTGCCTCCTCCAACATGCAGTCACTCTCTCCATCACAGACTCGAATTCGCAAATAGAGTCGATGTGAGAAGAAAAAAGACAGTTTCGACTGAGTCTGCAAATGGATCCCGTTTGTATGAATGAATAAACATCAACTCTGCAAGACTTCGACCATTTGCATATTGGCCGAGGAGAGGCCTATCGGCCCCTTTCCGTTGCCGGCAGCAGCAGCACAAAAATTAGCTTTACAACTGAGCGGGCCTCTCCTTATTACCATCATTATCAGCATCTGCATAACAGTGGCTGTAAAAGCATCATGCGCGTCCTGCTTTGTGTCTCTATCAGCTTTTACGGCGCGCTGCGAGGGACATCCTGCGTTTACATTCAACGCTGCGGTCATGGATGAAGATCGCAGCTCCTGCAGAGGGATGCACTTCAGAGTATTTCTCTGTATCTGATTCTTCTTAGCTACAAAGATCTATTCCCACCACCCGTAAACGAGTAACCTGCTTCTTCAGAAGAAGTCCGTCTATGTTGGAATAAGTCAGACATGCGCAAATAGGCCGTTAGGTATTCAAAAGGGAAATACACAATTAGAACCACATCCTGAATCACTGTCAGAAATAAGAAGGTACATTTCCAGCAAATGAATACAGGAGAAAGGGAAGGTCACAAACTGTACTCCAGATTAGGAGTTCTGTGCGTCATGTGCATAAGCCTTCTTGGTGCCACACATCCTGAAACGATCAAATCATTACAGTAAATTTACTCTTTCAGTAAAAAGCTTTAAATAAACTGATCTAGAGATACATTTCTGTGATCTAAAACAAATCACACGGCTATTTAAGTTTGATGGTGAAAGCAGAGGGTACAACATGCAGCGTGCATGTGATGAGGAACAGGTGGTGTGTGTTTGTGTGTGCGCGCACGAGAGAGAGAGAGTGAGAAGGAGAGGGGGGGGGGGGGGGGGGGGGGGGGGGGGGGGGGGGGGGGGAAAGCACATCTGCCAGGCGCTATCATAGCTCACTGGCTGAATATTCACACCTCCCATACCGACCAGCAAACAGGATGCGGTCCCCTCCTCTGTGAGTGTGCGCTGCGTAGTCAGACGGATTAAGAGGGGGATGAGGTGTGTGTGCGTGTGTGTGTGTGTGTGTGTGTGGGGGGGGGGGGGTCGTTAAACAACCCCGCATTTATGACCTGCCAGCCTGAGCGTCTGACAAACAAAGCAAATACACAACGCACAGAAAGAAAGTGTCCATCCGTGTGTCCATCCAGCTGCACCATCATGGACGATTTACAGCTGATACTCTTCCCTCTGTCTCTCACACGCGCGCGCGGGCACACACACACAAAACACGCACACACACACACACGCAGACACACACGCACGCACGCACGCACACACAGACACACGCACACACGCGCAAACAAACACACAGACACACACGCACACACAGACACACACAGACGCACGCACGCGCACACACACACACACACACACACATACACACACACACACACACACACACACACACACACACACACACACACACACACTCTGTCTCTACTCCTGATCGCGTGTCACTTCGTGCTTCTGCTGCCCAGTCATGACGTGCAGCGAACGATTGTTTGGTCTGCAATGCTTCGCTGCATATTGGAGATGAAATATGAGTCTCCTCCTCGTCTTATTTCTAAACATGTTTCCATGGAAATGGATCTAGTTAAAGATGAATGCATTGTTATGATAAATAAAAAGCAAGCTGCTGGAGGCTCTCTGGTGAACTGGAAGTCCTCCTGCACGTTAATGAAGTGCAGAGATGTGGGACCAAATCATTAATGTTTACGGATACAGCTGCAGACTCCACCACCGTTACAGAACACAAGAAGTCAAATAGGCTACTGTGTTCGTATTTATCAGTGGTTTAATATTGTGTATCGGCATTCATCCACCAGTAAGACTTTTAGCTGTGTCTCAAGTCTCTCCAGTCACATGTGGCCAAAATAACAACACTTGGAGGCTAGAGCTTTCCGAGTCCTAACTCAACAAAAACCCCATAAAACATTTGGTTTATGCTTTTTGAATAACAGCCTGATGAGCAGGAAGGAGCTGGAGTTTTTATTAATATACTTCTTTTAGTGAAAGAGGGTCTGGCGCTCGTGCAAACAGTCCGGTTTTGTAAACATGTCCTGGACGCCTCCAATACACAAACACGCTCCCACAGGGGCAACGAAGGTCCGTGGGTTTTGTTAACTCCAATAGACAATTTAGCATCCAGTCTGCCTAATGAATCACCGTGTGCAAGAAGAAGAAAAGTGTCGCTTATCACCCGATGATGAAGTGTAAACGGGCCATCATCGACTCCCATTGCAGCTGGGAGGGAGGGGGAGAGAGGGGGGGCGTGAATCCCAACGCCCGGGTGGAAGTGGCTCCCACAGGTCACGTAATGTGACACATGCATAAAAACAACACCTTGCGCTCGCACCTTGGTCTGCACTTTTGGCACAAAACCATAAGATTTGGCACCTTTTTTACGCGACGTTTTAGTGGATCGACACAAAGTTAAAGGGCTTTCTGTGGCCTGGATGTGGACTCAGAAGACCTTTGAGGGAATTAAAATGTCATTTTAAACAATTATGAAAGTGCTGCTACCTCTCAGTGTGTCTCTAAGTCGGTCTCTAGTTGGGAAACAGAAACAGAATGTGGAGCATTATGCTTTAGGGAAATATTTAGAGCATGAGCACAACATGAAATATAAAAAATATGGACTGAGTTCTGCAGGACAAAACCCACACAGCTGGCAACATTATGAAATCAATCACTCCTTCGTTGCAAACATCTCAACCATATAATCGGGCTGCCCTGTGCTAAACTGAAATAAATCATCCATGAGCACCACTACAGTCATGTAAACTTGAACCGCACAGCGTTTGTTCTAGACCCCCAGAGACCCTCTCTGAGGAGCTGCTGCTGCACTGTTGCTCAACTGGTTTTGCTTGATGGGAACATTTCCCAGATCCAAATAGGCTCTTATAAACTTCACTTGTTGTTGATGTTGTGAAGCTGCAGGCTGGCCACAGAACACTCCAGGTTAAAGAGATGTTGGCACCTGCATGAGAAGTCCTAATAAGAGGTTTTTGTTTTGGTCCAGGTAGACTTTTGAGGGAACCGAAGGAAACGGTTTAAGGGTCCAGGAGAGGGGACTGAGGTGAGCAGAGGGCCAGGAGGACAAATTGAAACGGGTCTGGGTCGAGGTATTCCAACTATTTTCATTTGTTTCTGTTAAGTCACTTAGGTCTCAGCTCAAAAACACAGTTGGACAAATAGACGGTGCAGCCGGACACACACACACACACACACACACACACACACACACACACACACACACACACACGCACACACACACACACACACACACACACACATATTCTTTACTGTACATGATGTGGAGATTCTCACACCGGTGCTTTTCTCAGCTGAATAAAAAGAGTGATGCTCAGCATTCAGAGTAGATTCTGTATGATTTCATCACTTCTGCAGAGTTTTAAAAATCACAGCACACAAATCATAAATATCTGGATTACATTTGACCAACAATCAAGCAGATAAATGAACAACAACAACCAAAAATACTTACAGAATAGAATAAAGACTGTTGCATGCATCTCAGAGCGTTAGTTAGTACTGCTGCTTTAAGAAATTGTCTGGCAGATATATTTTCATGCAGCGGCGAAGCCAAAACATGTCGTCCCTCATATCAATAACCCCTAACCCTATATCGAAAGATTCCTTTCCATCAGAAGGCGAGGTATTGTTGTTTATCGTCAGAGCACCTTTCAGACACCAGGAGATTCAAAGAGCTTCACACGGCCACTAAAAGCATTTCAAACATTTCATACAGATGATAATAAAATCATACAAAGTTCTTAAAAGGCAATAAAAGGAGAGTTAAAAACAAATAGTCTGTAAAAGCAAAGCAGGTGAAGTGTCTCTAACGACAGACGTGGAGCTTTAAAAGGTAAATGGACTTAAGCTTGTATATTTCTTTTCTAGTCTTCTGACGACTCAAAGTGCTTTTACACCGCAGGTCACACCTACACATTCACTCACTGATGGTAGAGGCTGCTGAGTAAAGAGTCCATCAGTATTAACTCATCCATTCATACACATTCACTCACTGATGGTAGAGGCTGCTGAGTAAAGAGTCCATCAGTATTAACTCATCCATTCATACACATTCACTCACTGATGGTAGAGGCTGCTGAGTAAAGAGACCATCAGTATTAACTCATCCATTCATACACATTCACACACTGATGGTAGAGGCTGCTGAGTAAAGAGTCCATCAGTATTAACTCATCCATTCATACACATTCACACACTGATGGTAGAGGCTGCTGAGTAAAGAGTCCATCAGTATTAACTCATCCATTCATACACATTCACTCACTGATGGTAGAGGCTGCTGAGTAAAGAGTCCATCAGTATTAACTCATCCATTCATACACATTCACTCACTGATGGTAGAGGCTGCTGAGTAAAGAGTCCATCAGTATTAACTCATCCATTCATACACATTCACTCACTGATGGTAGAGGCTGCTGAGTAAAGAGTCCATCAGTATTAACTCATCCATTCATACACATTCACTCACTGATGGTAGAGACTGCTGAGTAAAGAGTCCATCAGTATTAACTCATCCATTCATACACATTCACACACTGATGGTAGAGGCTGCTGAGTAAAGAGACCATCAGTATTAACTCATCCATTCATACACATTCACACACTGATGGTAGAGGCTGCTGAGTAAAGAGACCATCAGTATTAACTCATCCATTCATACACATTCACACACCACTGACGAAGCAGCAGGAGCAACTTGGGGTTAAGTGTCTTTCCCAAGGACACATCGGACATGTTGCTGCAGGAGCTGGGGCTCGAACCCCACTTTACGGTTGAGAGACGATCGGTCTGACTCTACCACTGATCCATTGAACAGAAACGTTTTGAGGCTGTGACCTCTGGGACCTGAACTAAAATTGATCTCAGGTTTTAAATCTTTTACTGAAAAGGTGAAAAGCTGCAGAAAGCAAACCAGAGCTGCACGGACTCTTAAACTGCATCTTCTATTTCACATTGTTTTTATTGTTGTAGATGTCATCATATAGTGTTATGTGGTTATATTTGTTTACCCAGAGACTGAGGAACACGAGTTAGAAGTTACCTCCAGACTCTCAGTGTGTGCAGCTCAGCAGCTTCTGTTAGAAACTATGTGAAAATGCATAGTCCCTGTTCAATAAATAACTTTAAATTACATTTATAATTACTTGACATGTTTCTGTGTCCTGCAGTAAAACCCAATAAAGCCATAAAAGAGGCAGAAATCAAAAGTCATCCCAGCTGATTTAAATATCAAACTCATCTCTCCTCTCTCCTGAGAAGTCTGTGGATGGAAACAGTGTAATGGAAGTTTTGGTTGTAAATGAATCAGACACTGCCTCATTAACATATATTAAGCGTTGGTGAATTGATAGGGGCGTCGATTTCCCTTTTCCACCATCACCCACCACTCAACCCCCACCCACCCACCACCATCATCCATCTCCCTCCTCCCGGCCGGTGGCTGCCTCAAGCTGTCAGGGAAGCGGGCTATAAAACAGAAAGGGACGGGACTGAGAGGAGGGAGGCTGCTGGTACTGAGGAAACACAAACGGAACAGCTGGCTCTGTGTCTGGAGGATTTTTAAACACAGGGGACTTTCCAGCCAATGACAGCGGACTCTTGGATTTACGGAGGAAACTTTTGGGCTTGAGTTGTCGCTTCAAGTCGACGCTGGGTGCCTGAAATAAGCGGAATTTGAGCCTTGAGGGAGAACATTTTGCGGAGAGTTTGAAAAGAGAGAGAGGGAGGTTTTGGGATGCTGGTTCCCCGCGCGCTCCGCTCCTTGCTGTGCGTACTGAGCTGCGCGTGGCTGCACTCCGGAGGGGCCTCGCGGCACAAGTCTCCCGCGCTGCCCATCCAGTCCGAGAGAGAGCCGCTGCCCTCCAAAGGCTTGGCAGGTAAGAAAACTAAACTCTAACTTTGTTTCATCATGTTGTAATAAACTGTTGAATGTGTGGCCTGTTAAGTCCTGCGTGAAGAAGACAGCACAGCTCATCAGCAAAGCTCGGCTGTCTTTAACCTTTAACCATCAGACAGGTAGTGTTTATGAAGCTAACATTCATGAAAAGGAAGGAGCCTATTCGGCTAACATTTGGACCTTTAAACATAAACCAGCCCCTCTTTCCACATCACACTGTTTGAGCTTGCACCCGCCGAGGGGGGGCAGCAGCGAGCGTCATTTTAATAACACTTTTAAAAGTCGTGTTTCTTTAGATGAGTGCTTTAATTTGATACCAGAATGAAGCCGAATCAAAGAACATACATCATTATTCATACTTGTAGTATAAGTGTGAGGTGTGTTTATTTAAGCTGAAAAAAAGAAACATTTCAATCATTTCACAGATTGTTAAACGCATTTTGGTGGGTTGCCCTGAATGAGCTTTTTCGGGGGGACCTGTTCAGCCACCTGTGGCTTATCTCGCGATATGATAGTAACTCCGAACTTTTATCACGTTATGTGACTTAACAGAACTGTCGTCCAAACTTCCCCCATTGCGCTGAAATCCTCTGCAAACACAGTTCGAGCAGATCCCCATGTGTCACCCCTGGACTGCAGGGTCTCACCTCTCCGTGCTCGTCATGCAGTGAGCCTGCCTGGTCTGCTGCTTCATGTGTAAACTAGCTGCAAACATGTGAGTCATCATGACCGCAGTGATGCCTTTTGATTCATGTGTGAAAGCCCCGAAGTTCAAAGCTCACTGCGGTTTCTAAAAGGTAACCACTCCACAGTTCCAAACTGTGGGAACTCCACGTTAACCACTGGCTGCAACAACGTGCAATAATGTGCTGGGGAAAAGAACTGTAATCAATCGACTTTCCATTACAAGCATTGGCTCCTCTGCGGTGATTTATTTCTGAGACTGGAGCTGCAGGCCAGGCTCCCAGTTTGGCTCACAGAAGCCGGACTGGGACTGGACTCTTTAAGGAGAACAGTCACTTTAATGAAAGAGTAATGTGAACCAGGCTGGTAGCAGCGCGCGAGGAGTTGGCGAGGGGTGACATCACGTTTAGTGTGTGTGTGTGTGTGTGTGTGTGTGTGTGTGTGTGTAGCCCATATTTGTGTGTGCAGACCAGGGCTCTCACCACACACACACACACACACACACACACACACACACACACACACACACACACACACACACACACACTGTGTATCAGAGCAGTGAAGTTATAGTAAATCTAATGTCACTCCATGTCAGCCTCAGTGGGTTTTCAGGTCCACTCTGGGGTCAGAGGTCGTTTTATCGTCTGAAGAAGGCGTTCAGTTTCTACACAGAGCGAGCTAAACTTGTCAGTAATCAGCTGTGTTTGTGTTACAGGATGCTCATTCGGAGGACGCTTCTACTCTCTGGAAGACACATGGCACCCAGACCTGGGAGAGCCGTTCGGTGTCATGCACTGTGTCCAGTGTCTCTGCGAGCCTGTAAGTCTGCTCTCCGTGTGACTTCTCTGTGGGAGTGGGAAAAGAAACCATCAGTTTTTTAAAAGTCTGAGCTTAAAGTGATCCTGTCGAAAAGATTCAAAGAGGTCAAAGAGCTGCAGCGACACTTTGTAGAATGAAGATCATCAGAGTCATCCACGAGCCGAGGTGTGACGCTCTAATTAAGTTGAAGAGTGCTGCTGCAGCTTTTTGAACTCTTCAAGCCTTTCCCTCTCCGTGCACTGTGGCAGTTGTGCCAAAAAACCTGACTCTGCTTATCCAGAAATAATTCAGAAGACTCTTTCTTCACTCATGCAGGAGAAAGTTCTGCAGCACACAAATCACTTACGGTAAATGTAGTCATAGGAGTGCGAGGGTATTTAGGTTTTGTCTAATCGTTAGCTGGACTGTTTGACTCTGAGGAAGACGCAGTGTGTCGAAACGTAAGTCCTTTCTTACTCTTACTTTCTTTGGATCCTCCCTGTGTGACGGAGTCCTTAATTATTTCTAACATCTTCGGTCGTTCTCTGAGAACACCGACCTCCATCTGTGGAGGAGCTGGAGCTCAACAGTTTCCTTCTCCTGTGTTAATGGCTTTAAGCCGACAACAGAATACAGATCCTTCCTACATTGCAC